>CM049873.1:5797978-5960478 GCA_027474115.1 Schizopygopsis malacanthus
ATAAAATATAGTAACTCTCAAATTCATCAATATCTTGAGCCCTACATAACCACACCAAGCCGGATCCCACTGCCTTTTGATCCTGACTTAGGAAATACATTTAAGAATTCAGAATTATTTTACATATCACACAGATTTCAAACATCTAGGACAATGAAAAGAAACTTTAGTGGAATGTGTAGACACAGGAACTTCACAGCATGCACACAGCTAGTGTGGAAGTCCTGGAGGGATGGGACGCTCTTCATCATGTGTTTATCTGATGCTGAGACAGGAGAGGAATGAGAAATCAGTGCTGGAGAGAGTCATGATACTGGCCCTATCTGACATGACTGCAGTCAATAGCACTCCTCACTGGTTACTCTTTAGAACTGGAATTGCTTTTATAATCAACTTAAGAGATATAAAAGTTGAATTGTTTATACCGAGATGCATGTATATGGAGTTTCAGACTCTTTAACCTTAACGGCTTCAATGATGCTTCAAAATATTATATATGGGTAAAATCTAGTGTTATATGATAAATTATTAGTTATGGCATGAAAATATTCTGTTTGATGTGAATGTGAATACAAATTTGATCATTTCCGTTTGGATAACATTTGATAAAATCATGAACCTGTTTCTATTGCCATTAAGTGTAATTGGAAATACTCATGCTTGACATATTCACAATATTGCAACTAAATTTAAACTCATTTGCATAATTAAATACCACTTAAGAGAACATGAATACATTGTTGATACAATGAAATTCTTAATGTCTGAAATTATTAAATGCACCTTGCAACAACAGGATTTGAAGTTATTGTTCTACTTACAAGGTACTGTTGCATTTTACAATAGTTTTTCACCAGTTTGACCTGTAAAATGAATGCATTACAGCAGATAACAGAAGTGCTGTTTTTGTTTCCTTAGGAAAGGGCATTCTGGGTCCTTCGTGTCAAAGGGTTGCTTGTGGTCCAGAGATTGCCATGTCAGAAGGCATTTTTCAGACTTTCACCTCTCCAACAGAGAGCAAGATAAACAATGATTCACACCGAACAACAGCTTATGGCCCAGAAGGCTTGTGTGGTGAACTATGGCCTTTTTTTGGTGTATGAACTACTGTTGTTCCATACATAATTAGCATTTAACTCTTTATGAATATTTTGGCTGATATTTTTGACACACCCTCCAAACAAGAGAAAACGTATTCTCAAACCCCATTGCACACCGTTTCCAGGAAACATGTCGTTCAACCCGGAAACCGTAGAAAAACATTGTGCACCGGTGTGAGCTTGAATGTCCCCTATAGTCTAGTCCTCCTTTACTTGATCGTGTCAGCCTGAGTTACGTAATAATATTACTTTTTTCAAGTAACTAGTAAAGTAGCGCATTACTTTTTAATTTACTAGAAAATATCTGAGTTACTTTTTTTCCATTTATTGACTGACAGTGCGCCACGTGAACATGATCTTACTGTAGTTATAATCTAGACTAAATATGAATGTGTATTAATTCATCCCACTCGCAAAATGCTGATTCAGTATTCATCAAAGTGAAGTAAAACAGTGAAATGCAAACTCAGAATATGATGCAAACTTACAATAATTTTTTACTTTTTAGTAAAAAAAGTACAAACTTTTGACTTTTCCTTCAGTCTGAGGTTTATTCATTACACTTTTTGGTGTGAAAGGCTTTTACATTTGCTATAAATATAACTTCTTGTATTTAAAACAATCGATCAAGCCCTGCTCATATTTAAAAAGTAACGCGAAAGTAACGCAAAAGTAATGTAACAAATTACTTTCCATAAAAAGTAACTAAGTAACGTAATTAGTTACTTTTTTTGGGAAGTAACACAATATTGTAATGCATTACTTTTAAAAGTAACTTTCCCCAAAACTGATTAGTAGTATTATGTTTTACTCTCCTTGTCAGTCTAGATTTGCATTTAGTTCTCTTGAAGTTTATTGGGTTTTAGTTATTTTGCTCTTGTCTAGTTCCTGTCTTTATTTTTGCTCTTGTTTTCCCAAGCCTTTTAATTTGGTTTCTTTCTTTATATTGATTTGATCTTTTCAATATAATCTTTTCAGCCAGTTTTTATGTCAGTTATCGATTCCTAGAATGTTCCTTTTGGTTCCTTCTTTAGTTTTTATTTGCTCTCTGCAGTTAAAGTTAGTTTTCTTTGTTCTTCTCTTTCTAGTTATAGTGCGTAGGCAGTGTCTTATTTTGCTGCTTGTTGTTCTCTCTTGTGGTCTTGTGTTTGTTCCTGTTCTGTGTCCTGATTGCCCCTGGCTGCTGTTCTCAAGACCTGGCTATCTGAATCTCAAAGTATTAAGCCCTGGTTGCTCAAGATGCTGCCCGATCTCCAGTGTTCCCATTGACTGGTGCTGCGTTCTCCAGCCATCCTCATGTTCTCCAGCAGACTGCTCTTTCCTACTGTTTGGACTTTCACATCAGCCCTGTTAATCCCAGTCTTATCACGTCCCTCCCTTGATCATTCTGCATCTGGGTCTCTCTCTCTAGTAAACTGTGGTGACAAAACCTTGACAGAGAGCTTATTGATCGGCATTTATTAACTTTTTTTGTACCGTTATAAATATCTTTACTGTCACTTTTAATATTGCATGCATGCTGAATAAAAATATATTTTTTGAATGGTAGTTTTTTAGATGATTTCCATAAATATGAAGCAGCACAATGATTTTTACCATTTATAAGAAATGATTCTTGAGCAGCAAATCAGCATTATTAGAATGATTTCCGAAGAATTCCGAAGAGTAATTGCATCATACATGTATTCATAATTACATAATTACATTTGAAAATGTATTCATATAGAAAACAGTTATTTCACAACATTACTATATTTTTGTTTAAATAAATGCAGCCTTGGTTAGATTTCTTAAAAAAAAAAAAAGATTATTCCAAGATTTTGGCCACAAATATATATACTTTAGTTTAAAGTAAATACATTATATTTAAAGTAAACATAAAAAACAAATACACTTTTCATGTAGAGCATCTCTTTCCAACACTTTCTTTCCTTTCCTCCAGCCACCCACACAAACTCAGACATGCGCTTCTTCCTGCATCTGAACTGTGGAAGCGGATGTTAGTCCTGCCTGAAGAACTTTCTCTCCCCACGGACTCGCTGTGAGACCCTGCGGTGCTGCATGAATGCAGATCTCACTTTCATGAAAATGAAGCCTTTTGTGTTCAAATACTAATATCAGCTGGGAAATCTGTTACATGTAATCCTCTTTTAAATTTGAAAGGTAATATGAATGATAAGTAAACAACGGTGATGGGAAAATGAACACTCTGAGGAGCACCTGGAAGGAACAACTGGAGCTAGAGTTTGGGGCTGAAGACTAAATAAACAGGCAGAATTCAAAGTGTCTTGGAGTAAACCTCAGGCAAAGATGTGCTCCTGGTTGGTAGTTGATGGAAAATTCAGACTTGATATTGTAACTCTGTTTAAAAAAGCCAGTGAGCTGCCTATCTAGACAGCATTTTAAGCAGGGGCATTTCCTCCTCTGAGGAGGGCAAGTGAAGCAGCGCCTCCTCAAAAAACATTGTGAGAAAATAATACACTAAATAAAAATATTAAAACATTATGAAATATGACATAAAAAAGTGTATAATCACTATTTTTTCTAAAGTAGTTGAAGTTACAGCAGGAGTGTTGAGGTGGGTTGTAAGTGAGAATGAGTGGAATAGTGGAAAGTCACATGAGAAGAACATCTGCGCTTTGATTGGCCTATTATGCTGTTTTCATATTCATGTGCATTCTGCATCGACAAGTCTGAATGAATAGCTCAGTAATGGTGAAAAATCATTAATAATAAACTTAAAAAAAAATGTAAGTATTCAAGTATGAATAAAACTCACCCACTTCGATATCAACGCTTTATGTCATGTCAACTTGAAACAACTTCAAAATATGATATAAATTTTTTTGTGAGCTTAAGTTAAGAATAAGTTGACTGCTGAAAGAAACTGGTGAATATTAGTTCACAAATAAATTACGCAATAAATCTGAAATTTGCTATTGTGCTCTTATATTATTATTTAGAAATATATATATATATATTAACACAGTTTTAAAAAGTGATTATTCACTATCATTTATAACAGGATCTGCATTTTTTAAATAAAATTAAACTTGCAGTTTAAATAAAATATGTTTGTTATAAGAGCCAATACAAACAACTTTGTACATCAAAACCACTCTTGTCCATGTAAAAAATTAACTTAATTTTCAAGTCAACAAAATTGTGAATGTAAGAAGTGAATGTAACATTTTTGACAAGACTACATGTCTCTATGGGGGGAAATATCATTATTTACCCCAATGTGTTCCTGTGTGGCTCAGTGGTAGAGCATTGCGTCAGCAGCGCAAAAGGTTGTGGGTTTGATTCCCAGGGAACACATATACTGAAAAAAAAATTATAACCTGAATGCAATTGTAGGTCGCTTTGGATAAAAGCGTCTGCTAAATGCACAAATGTAAATTATGAAATAAATGTTTTCTCTAATATATATTGGCCACACTTAACGGGACCCTTTTATTGAATACTATTTGAAACCTCTATTTGCCAGTTCAACATCTCTAAATGTTCTCCTATAATGCCTGATGAGGTTAGAGATCAGATCAGAGACCATTCCTTCATCCAGAATCACTTCCAGATCTTCAGATTCACAGCTTCTCCTCTTCAGTTCACCTCACTCATCTTCTACAGGGTTCAGGTCAGAGAACACCTGACACGAGATCAGAGATCCATTCCTTCATCCAGAATCACTCCAGATCTTCAGATTCACAGCTTCTTCTCTTCAGTTCACCTCACTCATCTTCTACAGGGTTCAGGTCAGAGAACACCTGACACGAGATCAGAGACCATTCCTTCATCCAGAATCACTCCAGATCTTCAGATTCACAGCTTCTTCTCTTCAGTTCACCTCACTCATCTTCTAGGTCAGGGTTCAGATCAGAGATTCACACCTTCTCTTCAGACACTCATCTTCTACAGAGATCAGAGACCATTCCTTCATCCAGAATCACTCCAGATCTTCAGATTCACAGCTTCTTCTCTTCAGTTCACTCACTCATCTTCTACAGGGTTCAGGTCAGGTCAGAACACCTGACACGAGATCAGAGACCATCAGAGACCATTCCTTCATCCAGAATCACTCCAGATCCAGATCACAGCTTCTCCTCTTCAGCTTCTTCTCTTCATTCACTTCTACTTCTTCTCTTCAGGGTTCACCTCACTCACGAGATCAGAGAACACCTTCTTCATCAGAATCACTCCAGATCTTCAGATTCACAGCTTCTCCTCTTCAGTTCACCTCACTCATCTTCTACAGGGTTCAGGTCAGAGAACACCTGACACGAGATCAGAGACCATTCCTTCATCCAGAATCACTCCAGATCTTCAGATTCACAGCTCTTCTTCTCTTCAGTTCACTCACTCATCTTCTACAGGGTTCAGGTCAGAGAACACCTGACACGAGATCAGAGACCATTCCTTCATCCAGAATCACTCCAGATCTTCAGATTCACAGCTTCTCCTCTTCAGTTCACCTCACTCATCTTCTACAGGGTTCAGGTCAGAGAACACCTGACACGAGATCAGAGACCATTCCTTCATCCAGAATCACTCCAGATCTTCAGATTCACAGCTTCTTCTCTTCAGTTCACTCACTCATCTTCTACAGGGTTCAGGTCAGAGAACACCTGACACGAGATCAGAGACCATTCCTTCATCCAGAATCACTCCAGATCCTTCAGATTCACCGCTTCTTCTCTTCAGTTCACTTCACTCATCTTCTACAGGGTTCAGGTCAGAGAACACCTGACACAGATCAGAGACCATTCCTTCATCCAGAATCACTCCAGATCCAGTTCATTCACAGCTTCTTCTCTTCAGTTCACTCACTCATCTTCTACAGGGTTCAGGTCAGAGAACACCTGACACTCCAGATCTTCAGATCAGAGACCATTCCTTCATCCAGAATCACTCCATCCAGATCACTCCAGATCTTCAGATTCACAGCTTCTCCTCTTCAGTTCACCTCACTCATCTTCTACAGGGTTCAGATCAGAGAACACCTGACACGAGATCAGAGACCATTCCTTCATCCAGAATCACTCCAGATCTTCAGATTCACAGCTTCTTCTCTTCAGTTCACCTCACTCATCTTCTACAGGGTTCAGGTCAGAGAACACCTGACACGAGATCAGAGACCATTCCTTCATCCAGAATCACTCCAGATCTTCAGATTCACAGCTTCTTCTCTTCAGTTCACCTCACTCATCTTCTACAGGGTTCAGGTCAGAGAACACCTGACACGAGATCAGAGACCATTCCTTCATCCAGAATCACTCCAGATCTTCAGATTCACAGCTTCTTCTCTTCAGGTTCACTCACTCATCTTCTAGAATCACAGATCTTCAGATTCACAGTTCAGGTTCAGGTCAGAGAATTCACCAGAATCACTCCAGATCTTCAGATCACACAGCTTCTTCTCTTCAGATCACTCAGACTTCACAGGGTTCAGGTCAGAGAACACCTGACACGAGATCAGAGACCATTCCTTCATCCAGAATCACTCCAGATCTTCAGATCACAGCTTCTCCTCTTCAGTTCATCACTCATCTTCTACAGGGTTCAGATCAGAGAACACCTCACGAGATCAGAGACCATTCTTCATCCAGAATCACTCAGATCTCACAGCTTCTTCTCTTCATCACTCACTCTCTTCTACAGGGTTCAGGTCAGAGAACACCTGACACGAGATCAGAGACCATTCCTTCATCCAGAATCACTCCAGATCTTCAGATTCACAGCTTCTTCTCTTCAGTTCACTCACTCATCTTCTACAGGGTTCAGATCAGAGAACACCTGACACGAGATCAGAGACCATTCCTTCATCCAGAATCACTCCAGATCTTCAGATTCACAGATTCTCCTCTTCAGTTCATCACTCATCTTCTACAGGGTTCAGTTGTCAGAGAACACCTTTTGAGACCATTCCTTCATCCAGAATCACTCCAGTCTTCAGATTCACAGCTTCTTCTCTTCAGTTCACTCACTCATCTTCTACAGGGTTATTTGGAGACCATTCCTTCATTGTACACAGCTTCTTCTCTTCAGGTTGGAAGATCCAAACAGAGAACACCTGGCCCATTATAACAGAGTCAGTCACTTATTGGTTTTATATCTCACTCATCTTCTACAGTTGGTATCAGAGAACACCTTGATCTGAATCCATGATGCCATGTGTCTAAAAAAGATGTCCAGGACCTCCAGCAGAAATATAGACCCACAACATCAAAAATACAGCAGTATATTTAATTGTACACATTGGGTACTTTTTATTCCCTGTGTCCACCAAACCCATCTTGAGTGTTTGCTGCTAAAAAGCCAATTTTTTTGTTTCATCTGACCATAGAAGCCAGTCCCATTTGAAGCTTCCAGTCGTGTCTGATAACTGAATATGCTGGAGTTTGTTTTTGGATGAGCGAGGATAATTTTAATTGAAACCCTCCCAAACACCATGTGGTGATGTAGGTGCTGTTTGACGATTTTTTTTTTAGTTTTTCTGACACCGAGACTGAACTATTTTCTGCAATTCTCCAGCTGTGGTCCTTGGATAGTTTTTAGCCACTCAAACTCTCCTTCCTCACCGTGCATTAGGACGATATAGACACACGTCCTCTTCCAGGCAAATTCATAACATTTTCTGTTGATTGGAAATTCTTAATTATTGTCCTGATGGTGGAAATGGGAAATCCTGCTCCAACTCTTTCTTAAAACCACTTCACTAATTTGTGAAGCTCAATTATCTTTTTCTGTACATCAGAAATATATTATTAGCTTTTTCTCATTGTGATGATGATTAAGGGAATTTGGGCTTTGTTTTCCCTCCTATTTATATTTCTGTGAAACAGGAAGCCATGGCTGGATAATTTAATGTTCATAAACACCCTGGAATGCTCAAAAATATGAATGGGAATATACTTCAGAGATATTTTACTCCTAAGAACTTCTAAGGGTATCAATAATTGTGTCCAACGTCTATTTGTTTCATAATGAGATTTCCCCCCATTTTCAATTGTTTTAGTTTAATGAAAGGTTAGATTTTTGTGATTTATTTAAATAAAAGATCAAAGGGATTAATAATGCAGGTTTATTTTCAGAGCCTTCTTTGATCATATTTACCAAGGGTGTCAATAATTCTGACCACAACTGTATGTGTAAAGTTCTGATTTAAACTCATGGAGGCTTATTACCAAAGCAATATAATCTAAATAAAGAACTTTAAAGATAAAAAAAAAAAAAAAACTGGCCAAATATTGCACACAATTAAGCTTAATGTATTATTATGCTCCTATTTATCATGCAGCCCTGTCTGAACTGAACCAACACTGCACTGACTTGAGCTAAATAATGACATTATGGTCCTTTAGAGCTGCTTTACAGCAGAATCTGAACTGTCTCCATATTTGAGTTCCCATAATTGATTCTGCCGGTATGCTGTAATGCTGCCACAATCTGTTGTCACGGTACTGTTGGTGTGCCCGGGCTGGCCACCAGATGTCTCTGTGTTTTGAGCACATGGCTTGTTTGTTGTTGGTGCCATGTGCTCTCCTGTCTATTGTCTGCCCCCTCCCATCTTGTTAACTAATCATTGTTTCAGTGGCTCCACCTGTGTCTCCCTCATTACCCTCGTTTGTCTCCCTATTTAGCCTCCTGGTGTCTGCAGTCTTGTGCTGATCCGTTGTCTTTCATGTGTCTTTGATATATTGTGTCATGTTTGACTGTGCACCAGTCTTCTGCCTGCCTGCTTGTTTTTTTCCCCCCCCTCGGGGTGGTTTTTGTTCTTTTGTTTAATTGTATTATTAAAAACCCTGATTCCTCTGCACTTGAGTCCTCGACCTCATCTCTCTGCATGCTTCCTGGCATCTGTATTATAGCTGTAGAAATAAAGGAGACATGACTTGTACTCTTTTATGCTTAATAAAGGAATATCCCATCACTAAACTCGACTGATTGAAATCAATTGTCCTGTCCAGTCTCCAGGTCAGTTTCGCACGAGGAGTGCTATTTGAATGCCTCACAGAGCTGCTGCATGTAGAGCGCTCAAAATCAATCACTTTCAGTTGACTTAGAAGGCAGCTGTCTATGTAGTCAGCAGACAGCAAGGCAGCTCGATAGCTTTTGGATCAGAGCTGTGTCTGGGCTTAAGACTTGTTTATGCTTATTTTCCAATTAAAATGAGGCAGCCACACACACACGTATTGCAACAAAAAGCCATCTAATCCAGATGTGATTTTAATCTCCCGCCACATTGGCAGGCTTGAATGGATTATCAATGCCCCAGTGCATCGCGTGAATGTCTCATTCCAAGCAGAGAGTTTCTGCCTCCTGCTGACATTTTTTCATCAATAAAAATTAACATTTAATTCTCAAGCGCTCTGAGCCGAAGCTGTGACTGTGCCAGCAGTTAATGGGGCACCAGTAATATTAGCCATCAAAACCACTGGATCGATAGTAGTTATTACTATTATTATGATCCCTGCTGATAGTATTACTGTAATTGGTATTATATTTTATGGCCACCATTAAGCAAGATGTCAAAGATATTATCAGCTGCAAGTTTAATAGCGTGTAGGTTTGGGGAAATGATGTCACATTGGTCACTAGACTTGTAATCATATAAGCTTAAGGGTTTCAATGCTTTTGTAAGTGAGCCAACTGCTTATTTTATTATTATTATTATTATTTTTTTTTTCAAAGGTGCACCAATAAGCAAAGTGACATGACCAAAGGAAAAACCCGTAATTTACAGTATATTCACTAAAGGTGTACTTTAATACTGAGCAGTAAAAGGTAACTGCACGAGTTATGGTTAGGTTAGCACCTAGTTATTACCCAGTTACTGCAATTACATCTGTAAGTAGCACAATTATAGTAGAAAACATTTATTAATTTAGTGCATGTAGAAGTGTAAGATGCATCTTTGGAATGTCTTTTTTTTGTTAAGTAGTTATTTTTGTTATTATTTTTCACAATTGCAGTTGGCTCAAACACAAGAGGTCACGTTTCTTAATCATAATACAAAAAAAAAACTGTCTTTTTTTTTGATGAAGTGGCAAGAATGTTAAAAACTGATGGTGTATGAGAAACCACAAGAGACAAACATCAGCAGGATGTGCAAGAGTTATTTCTGTCTCCTGGATTTTCTGCAGAGAGAGAATAATAGAATGAAAGATGTCAGACTTTTTTCATCAAATAAAGGAAGCCCATCTTCAAGCACACAAATGTTGCAAATACATGTATACACACACATCCCGCGAACATCCTTCCATCTATCTGATCCCATCACAAAGCAACAGATTTTCATTTTATATCTCTTTTGCGTCTGATGCAGGAAAACACTCTCCAAAGCCCCTATAGAACTGCAGCCGAAACTATTTACTCACGCAGAACGGGTCTCATGGAAATAAAAGCCCTTTCTTGATGCTGTCAGGTAAAAAAGATACATATTGCATGCCCTTAACATAACCTGAAATCAATCATAGAATACAATACAATGATTATACCAAAAGCATACCAAGTAGTACAGAATAGAATTGCATCTATAAGTACGGTGGCCGAGAAAATTCAGAAAACACATGCAAATAGAAAAAACATCATTAAATCAAGAAAACATCTTCTTCAGTTTGACAGCAGGTCCTGCCAATGATCACAATGCAAACAAATAAAGAAACGTGCTGCAAATGCTCACAACACAACCAAATACATAATTTAATTTGTAGTGTGTTTCTTTATTTGGTTGTGTTGTGAGCATTTGCAGCGTGTGTGTTTTCAAATCGATGGAGTTGTTTTCTTAATTTGCATGTGTTTTTCTATTTGCAGCGGCCACCGTATATATGACATGTATTCAAGGGCGTAGTTTTGGTTTGAACATCAGGGATGTTGAAGTTTTCCAGGGTTTTCTATCACTCCTCATTAGAACCCGTTGGCTCTTAATTCTGACTTGTACTTGCTCTTATGAAAAAGTACCATAGTTCTTAACTGTAGCATTTGTTATAATAAGGCTAGACAATTAATTATTACCAGGCCAATAATGACTGTTTTATTAATCTATATTGCATTTGTTATGAGAAACAACAGCCTTTAGAAACAATAGCTACAACATGCCACAAATGTAATATAAATCTTTAGGAATATTTATTTTCCCTTAACAGATTATCTATTATAAATTCCACAAGTTAGACACATTTACCACAATAAATAAGCCTACAGTGAAACAGTATTATTGTAATTTAATTACAATAGATAAATTATTGTAAAGGTGGTGATGAGTTGTTTACAAATATTTTAATATTATGTTAGTGATGTTGCAAGATTATGTTTTCACCTTTTTGTGTGTGTGCCTTTTTTTGATACTTTTCGACTTTATTCATATCATTTTAAAGTGGCAGTTTCTCAATAGATATTAAATAGATTGCATATTTTACAATCAGCTTCACGATAGGAATGGCTCGCGCAAATCATCTCACAATTCTCGAGCGCGCTAATGAACGCGTACAGAGTATAGGGTGATTTGCACGCTGATTTGCACAATTAAAAGAACTGCGCTAATAAATAGCCTGATTCTAGGTTTCTATTAACCGTGTTATAAATATTGGGGGGGGGGGTTACGCCACTGCATGTATTGCTGAATCAGTGGTGGAAAGTTATGAAAGATGTATATAACTGCATTGTATCCAGGCCCAACAAAAATGCAAGAAGCAAAATCACATCCAATCAGAAAAGCCTATGGATGCTTGACTCAATTAATCAATTTCCCACACAGGAGAACAATACAAAAGGCAAACAGATCAAAACAGGGCATATACAGCAAATACAGCAAAAGAAAATGTTCTACCCAAATGGTGTCAAATATTTGCAAATGAAAGTCAATAAATAAATACCCTCGGAATCATGGAAAAACATGCAACATTTTCGATGTCAACAGCAGAAACAAGCCCAAGTACAGACAAACAAGCCCAAATGATCAGAATGAGAACGCAATTAGTGCAACAAGCCAACTTTTAAAATTTTGTCCACCCCATCCAAACTAATTTTGACCCGCATAATTAAATTGAAAACAGCCCAATCTGGCAACACTGCTCCACTTCTTTAGCCCCTGCTGGTAGAGGTTGTAAAGACTATTCTGGAGGAACAAAGCATCTTTCTGCACAGACTGCCATTCAAAATTAGCCGTGTATTCTGACGTTATCATTTTTTTTAATTATTGCAAATATTCCAATAGTGTTTTAATTTATTATCATATATATTATTTATTTAAAATTCATGAGTATATTTTGCCAGTAATAGTTTTTTTCTGTATGGCTTTAAAAAGTGAAAAACAACTGCCACTGAGATGAATGTGAATGTAACCAATAGTTTTCTCCAGGCATTATAGACCTCTTTAGACACAACCCCATTGAAAACTCAGAAAACCAGTGCACAAATCCATTCCGTCTCAATACATGCACATCTCCTATGAAAGGAGTCTTCTTCGTTTTCAACGTAATTATTTCACAGCACCACATCAGCATCAGGCAATGTCATAGCACAGAGAGGGAGAGCAGAAGGAGAGGCGTTGTGATGTACAACAGAAGATCATCACCACCTCCCTGTTAATGATGCTGTCACTGAAGCTTAACATGAGCTGTTCGCAGGCCGTTAACACGCCTGCATCCCTTATTATGAAGGAATGTGGGAAAGGTTGCGTTAAATTAAGCAGGTTGGCGGATCTGCTGAGGAAAATGAAGTGAAACTGCTTGAACCATCGAGCAGGAACACAGCTGGTGATAAAACATGACCTTTATAGAAAGCCCTGCCCCAGATACAGACCAGAAAGAAGATTTCCGCTAAATGTGGTCCTTAACATTTCCAGTTAAAGGGATAGTTCACCCAAAAAATAACAATTAACACATGATTTACTCACTCCCAAGGCATCCTATGTGTATATGACTTTCTTCTTTCAGATGAATACATTTGGAGTTGTATTAAAAAATGTCCTGGTTCTTCCAAGCTTTATAATGGCAGTGGTGGTCGGATTTTTTAAGCTAAAAAAAGTGCATCCGTCCATCATAAAAAGTATCCCACATGGCTGTGGGGGGGCCTTCTGAAGTGAATCGATGCGTTTGGCTTTTTAAACTTTAATCTCAAGCTTCTGATAACTGTGGTAAGCAAGAGAATGGTGTTCCGGTGGATTATGTTGGATGTAGGCGTACTGTAAACCCGCAAGAACCAAGTTTTGTTTACAGCAAAGGAAAACAAGAATCCTGTTGGCTTATATCGAAATCCTCCGACATTGTTCTGTACAAATCTTCATTTTGTATTTCAAATTTTTGACTGGTGTTTGGTTTTGCACTCTCCTCTGCACTTCCACGCTCGTCACTTCTCACTGGAGCTTACGCTACACCTACGTCATCCGCTGGAAAATAAGAAATTCATATGCACCTAGGATGGCTTGAGGGTGAGTAAATCATAGGGTAATTTTAACTTTTGGGTGAACTATCCCTTTAGGTCTAAAAAACACAGTCTGTTTGAACAAACAATCCTCAAACAATGGCATATTTTCATGTTGTTATTGAACACAGCCTGTAAGTACTCGCAATACAGGGACATAAAAATATGCAACCCCTTGACTTTTTGGCACCAAACACTTCCAGTTATGCAGATCAGACCTGCAAAACTGCAAGAAGGTTTTTTTCCCCCTGAAACTGTGAATCCCTCTATGCGCACACTGTAATAGCCTCTGTTTTATATTTGAGCATCTACAGGAAAGAGCTACTATATTGATGCTACAAACTGAAAGAGTGTGAACGGGGTGATTGTCTGGCTTGAAGTGTCTGACCACAGGGGCTTTGAGGTCACCACGGCTAATGGACCTTCGATGTCCATTAATCCAGCTGCTGTCTGTTAGCTTTGCCAATATGCTGCAAACCACAAAGACAAGTCAAAGATAAATAACATCAGTAGAGCAACCAGTAATAAATCATCTGATTTGATGCTGCTAACAAAAGGATTAAAGGGATAGTTCACTCAAAAATGTATATTCTGTCATCATTTACTCACCCTCATGTTCTTCCAAACCCATATGAGTTTCTTACTTCTGTTGAACACAAAAGAAGACATTGGGAAGAATTTGGTAACTAAACAGATGACGGTAGCCAGTGACTTCTATAGTATGGAAAAATACTATGGATCTCAATGGTTACCATCAACTGTAGCACAAAAGAATATATTTTGAAGAATGTTAGTAACCAAACAGTTGATGTTAGCAACTGAATCCAGAGTATGGAAAGTATTTTGTTTACCAACATTCTTCAAAATTATCTTATTTTGTGTTTAGCAGAAGAAAGACACTCTCATAGGTTTGGAAAGTTTGAAAACAACGCGAGGGTGCGTAAATGAAGATAAAAAAACCTGTCCAGTTAACTTTCCAAAGAAATTAAATTCACAAATGTTGGGTTTCAACAAACGGGAACAAACAGTGCATTCTGTGGAATAAGAAAGCGAGTTCAAATTTCTTTGGGATTTTGCTTTTGGATTCGACATTCGCTGTAGACAGGAGAAATATCTAAATAAAAGAGATTTACAAATTGAATACATGACGCATATGTAGCATGCATGAAAAGCAATTTGTTGAACAAGTAACAGCAGATGTTCAGTGATTTACTTTGGCTGAACCTCTACGTCGGTAAGATATTGTCCTGTGTAGACTGTCTGGAGAATCACGCTGGGATTTATGAAAGCTCCAGCCATGTGACTCAATTTCAAACTCTCCTTCAGAGTATCCAACACCTGTTAACCGCTGTTCAGTGAACATATTAGAAGTTACGATGAGGCTCTGAGTAAGTCCTGAACATCTGTAGTTACACCAAACAGCATAATGCAGATATGCAAACCACCAGAATTATTATGCCTTATACAGTTGCTCTGCTGAATTGTAATTTGTAATTGGTTGTCACACATTCCAAGGGTGTTGATGCAATTTCATTAACTTCCTGGCTGTAAAGTAGTTCCAGGTTTGTTGACTGAATTACAATTTCATAACAATTTGCTAATTGTTTCAAAAGCTTTCTCAATCTGAGTGCTTGTACTATGCATTACGTAGAGTATGTTTACACTACAAGTAAAGGGGTTGCACACAAAATGTGAACAACTGGGAGGTAGGTAGTATTTCTTTATTAAGGTGATTTACAACCATTTGCCTTTAATACAGCTTCCAACCTTCTTAGAACAGATTCATACTACTACTGAATGTAGTCTATCAGATCATCCACCAATTTCTTCAAAGGTGCTGGACGAGGGAATCTGCTTCTCACTCTTCCCTTCACAACTGCCAACAGTGGTCTGATAACATTCAATAATGTGATTTGTCTGGTCGGGGCAGATGTTGAAGTTCCTTTTGGTGGTGTATCTGTCCAGGATTTATGAACATAACACCATCTTTTAGCATTAATATTGATGCCTGTGATAACATTTGAGAAATTGCAGCTCTTGCATGCACAGACAGGTATTAATTCAGGAAGGATGGTATGCAAATTGGGACAGCAAAATTTCAAATGAACTTCAAACTAGTAACAATAGCTGTATAAAAGCACTAAATCTGCATTTTCAGGAAGTGGTTCCAATCAAAAGAACATTTTAGGGACAAAATCCTAAAATATGGCTTTGGATGGTTGGCGTGAGGTAACCGGAGTTTGAGTCGAATAATTCACTCTATATTGTTGAATTATTTAAAACTTAATGCACACCTTGAGTTTAACAGCCTCTTTTCTTCTCGTGGTGGTTGTATTACCACCTCGGGTTTCAATAATTAAACAGTCCATCTTCAATTATTCCTTACTAACACTTCTTAGTTTAACATTGCTATAATATTTCAGTTCTAGCTTTAATCTGCAAAAGCAGGCAGAACCGAATATTACATCGCAGATGACATATTTACGGTAGGTTTGAGCCGTGCTGTTACTATCTCACAGTTATTATTGTCAGCGTTCATAGCACAAACAATGTCTCTGTTTTGTCTTGTGACAGTCTTTATCACATGGCTTAAGAGATATGAAATAGAGCAAAGACCACCTTTTATGTTTCAGATAAATAATTCAAATAATAATTTTCCTCTATCGCTAAAATATAATAAATCTTTCAGCCGCAGAAGGTGTTAGGCCTCTCATAAGAGAGCACCACGCAGAAGTGTGTAGTAGTCTAATTGACTGTATGAAACCCCAGTGAAATGATCTGTAATGACCTCTGTGCTATAACTCAAGATTACAGCCATCAATAACCGCCATTTCTCTCAGGAACACATAGTAAATCCAATGCAGATGGAGGGAAATTATATCCGTGATCATGTGCGTCTCCCCGAGGGCCTGTACGGCTCACTGAACACAGAGTGGACAGAGCTGGTGACATTACAGCTTTTGCTGCTGTTGCATTATTCATGTGAAATGGTGATATTTCACGCTCAAATTATGAGATCACGTATTGAGCAAACCATATGTGTGTAGGGAACATTATATTCCTAATATGACACGAGGTCGCTCAGCCGGTGGGATGCATTTAGGGCTAATGTCACACAGATCCTCGGGCTGAACGATAGCGAATTAACCAATTTGCCTGCGAGAACAGAACGCATAGCGCAGGTGGGTGTATGGAAATGCACCTGTAGTGCCTGTCGTGTGCCTCTGGAGAGGAAGCAGATGCTGCCACACACATACACACAGCAGCAGACATATTGAAAAATGTGTTTCTGATAAGACTAGAAGGAGCCATCTGATTGACATAAACACTTTTGGGTGCCTTTTTTGGGTGGTGCAATGTGAAATCTGACAGAAGTCTAGAAATAAATTGGAATATACTGTATGTAAGTGCTCAACACTCATAAAGGTTATTTAAAAAAAAAGGTTATTTCTAAAGCTGTTCTCTTAAAGGGTTCTTTTTGGAAACAAAAACACTTCTTCTCTGGCATCACTGTGAAAACACCCTTTTAAGAACTTTATTTTTTAGAAGTGAAGGATATACTGTAGTGAGTTATTTATCTACAAGTCTACCAAGCATCCCAAACAAAAATCTGTATCATCCATTTTTTCAGCCAATTGGATTTTAAATGCAACTTCCAAACGACAAATACATTTTTCACATACAATAGGATTACTATAGGCCCAAAATATTAGTGAGTTAAAGTCACTGCCCTTTGAAGGCAAAATATGATACTAGGGATGAGCGAGTACAGCATTATCTGTATCTGTATCTGTTAACCATATGAATGATCTGTATCTGTATCTGTACTCGGACTGGGCGGGGCCTAACCCGGAAGTGGGCGGGATTTAACCTGGAAGTGGGTCGGGTTGTCTTGAAATGGGCGGGGCTTTAACCGGTATGTTATTTTAAGCATGTGATTGATATGGGTTGATCAGAAATTGTTATATTTATTGCTGATTAGAAAACTATTTACATGACAGCATCAGCATTGAGCTTCAGATCAATGGTTTTGATCACGATAACAAACAAACTATATACAGAACAAGTTTTGCAACAATGAATACAACACATGCGGTTGCAATTATGAAGTAAAATGTAATGAACAAGAGTTTTCATCTCAACATAACTTTCTTTTTTTAACTTTTAATTGTTTTATGATCAGTGTGAATATATTTTTTTTGGTTCTTTTTTTTTTTTTTTTTTTTACCAGGTATGAGTGTGTGTGTGTGTGTGTGTAGTGTTGGACTTCAAATCGTCCTGCGTGATCAAAAATCGAAGGAAGGCTTCAAATATCAAAGTGTTGAAATTTATTGATCAGAACAGCGCGCTGGGTTGTCTCTCAGACAAGAGTCTTACAAAGAAACAACACCAGGGCAATATTTCACAAAGTATTTATAGATATTGTGTCGACTTGTGTCATTTTCTCGTTGGCCGCCAGAACCGTCCAACCAGCATCTCCTTCTTTGTTCTCCAGCTCCTGCAAAACAACATGTGACTCTCTCCCCCCTTCAGTTTCTGCTCCCTTATCAACTGATACCAAACACTCAACTGTTATGTATGTGTGTGGGGGTATTTTTCCCACTTCACCTTGGTACAGAATGTTCTCACAGTGTGCACTTCTTTGTCTTCTATGTGCTTGTAGCTTCTTCAAACTGCCCCTCTGTGGTTTTTCTCTGCACACAAGGCTACTTACACATTACGTCACATTACATTCCACAATGTACCAAAAAACACATCAGTTACAGCTCATAGCATTATACTCCCAGCAAGCACTGTAATTAAACTTTAATAAACAATCCCATAAAAATCATCACATATTGATTATATTCATAGTATAATATAACTACTATGAGTTAGAAAAATGTAAATCCCTCAGTAGCTAATTAATTTGTAATATAGTTTTATACCACTACTTTTTTGTTTTTTTATGAAATACAGCAAGAAAGTGTCAGACACTCTCTTGGTTTAAAAGGTTTAAAAAAGAAAAAAAAATCTCCGACAGGCAGAGACGCGAGTCGCATTCTACCAAGCACCACGTCTGAACAAACCCCACGTTTACCAAAACTCTACTGGTTAATAAGTAAGTACTACAAACCAAAGTAAAAAACAAACCTGAAGCTGAAGAAACCCTAAACGTTAACGGAAAAAACCCGCGAACCTGAGTGACTGAGGGAGAGACAGAGAGAGAGAGAGCGCGCTGTTCTCTTCTCTTCTCAGTGTTCTGTGTGTGAGTGAGCAGAGCGGGACACAGCAACACAATAGGGGTCGTTCACATATCGCGCCTAAAAACGCATGGAAAACGCTAGGCGCGCTGCTTTCTCCTTTTTTTCCAAAGCGCTCGGGCGGTTGCGCTCCGGAGGCGTTTGTCGTTGCTAAGCAACCATCAGCTGCGCTCTCCGTTACAAGAAGGAAATTTCGTCACATGACCCGTGGTGCGCTTGCGGCATTCTGAAAAGTTTAGATGTTTTTATCTCGATGCGGCGCGGACGCGCCTGGAAAAAACGAGCGCGTCGCACCGCGACCGCGTCGCTTCCATTATGAGCGCGCATACCGCGCTTCTACATTTGAAATAACGAACTTGAGCGCGCAAAAGACGCGATATGTGAGCGGCCCCTAAACCTGTATGTGTGTAGGAGAGGGGCGCTGTGACTAGCCTATCACAGAACGCAGACACAGTCAGCTACCCAATGAGAATTTGTATTCAATCCGAGCACAGATATTGACTCGGATTACTCGTATGATAGCCTACTCGTATTCGGCAAAAGTGCTTTATCCGTACCGGATACTCGTTTCAGCCGAGTATCCGGCTCAACTCAATACTTAGCCTATGTGATTTGTGCAGAACCAATAATTTTTTTTGTGTGTGAGTGGTTCATAATTTGTCAGAAATTTGACAACCTAAGAGTTGTAACATTTAATGATATATATATATATATATATATATATACTGTATATATACTGTATTTAGGGCCATATTTACTAAACAGGGCAAATTAGCGTAAGACCACAATACCGTAAAATGCAGCCAGATGCAGCCAGATCATTTCCATAATGACAAACACAATATAAAAGCAGCACAAATGAGCAATGATCACAGCGTGTTGGGTTTAAGACCTATTCTGAGGGCGTTACACAATGGTGAAAACACAGGTAAACCGGCCTGAGTAAATCATCTTGCATGATTCGTTTAAATACTCTCCTCCCATAAAATTTGTGTCTGAAAATGAAACTCACACAAAAACATGCATAAAATAAATGTCTCCATACATTTTCATTGCTAATTTTTCACTTTGTGTCTTTAGCAAATCCTGACAGTTTTTTTTCACCAGAATATCTATCTTTTGAGGGTTATTGCTGTTTTCCATATGAAAATGGAGGCTTTCATTGGCAGTCGGGTTCATGTGCGAGTTTGCTTAGTTCATTATAAAAAAATATATTAAATCAGGATTTCAATACTTCTTGCATAGTATAACATTACACAATTAGATTATCATGACTGTCATGCAAACTGTCACTGACGCACCCTTAAAATAGGGCATGATAACCCTGTGCATATCTATCAAACGTTTTGTAGCATGAGCTACGAAACGCTGTCAAACTCAGAGACTAGATATTCTTCTGAAGTGCTAATTGTGTTTCCTGATGGATTATAAAAGCTCTTGTCATTTTTGTGTGTAATATTCATAAGACAGTGATTTGTTTTCCAAGTTTGACAGAATGAGCGCCCTCTACTCTTTTTTTTTTAAATTGCAGCCATTTCAGTGATGAATGAAACCACTGAACTTGTGTGATATGTGCTATTTAAATATCATCTAACACAAAATATGTATTTAAATGTGAATTCAGTAGTTAGCTAGCGGCAGCATCACAGCTCTTTGTATACTTTAAGTATCGATATCCCAATGGTGTTTTATAAGCTACACTGCCCTTTACTGATGTGGTTCAGCGTGTTTTATCAATTAAATTGTGAAAATGTAGGTAGATCTTCAGTATTTTAAGTGTGAAATGTATTTTAAATAACAATTCAAATAAATTATTTCAAACAAAAATAATTCACTGTGTAATATAGTCACAATAAAAATAATTAAAATAATGTGTTTAATACATTAATAGTGATAACAGTGTTAACAATACAAAAGTGACACACGTGCATATTTTTCAAAACTTGTACTTTTCTTTTTTCACTCTCAGCCGGATGCGAGGCAGGAGGAACAGGAACATTAATATGAGCATACTGAGCAGAATTGAAAGAGGAGAAGAAGTTTGCAGAGTCATGAGGAATTTGTTGCTGATGTTTCTGTTCTCGGATTGAAAGTTAAATAAATGAAACATCCAGCTTGTCACTTTTTCTATTACTTTCTCTCCCCAGACAAACATGAGCTTATCATGTTTATAACTCTGTTTTCCAATATATGCAATTATCTGGCTGCTACATATGCAGCTGTAGCTTTGGAAAGATTAAATGTAATACTTCATGCTGCAGAAGATGCAGTTTTTCCAAGTTTACACAAACTAGTTTATTATATAGTATAATATTAAGGAATGTTCAAAAGGCTCTTTTATATATATATATATATATTTATTTATAGGATGAAAAACAAATCTACAACCCAAATTCCGGAACTATTGGGACGTTTTTTAAATATTAATAAAATGAAAACAAAAATACTTTACAATCACATTAGCAAATATTTTATTGACAATAGAACACAGATGATGTAACACATATTTAAATTATGAAATTGTAACATTTTATACACAAAATAAGCTAATTTAAAATGTGATGCCTACTACAGGTCTCAAAATAGTTGGGGCGGGGGCATGTTTATCATGGTGTAGCAACTCCTCTTCTTTTCACCTCTTCTGGGCATCGAGGTTATGAGTTTCTGGAGTTTCGGTGTTGGAATTTGGTCCCATTTTTACCTGACATAGGTTACCAGCTGCTGAAGAGTTTGTGGTCGTCTTTGACGGTTTAGTTTTTTTTGTTTCATTATGCTCCAAATGTTCTCTATAGGTGAAAGATCTGGACTGCGCGCAGGCCAATTCAGCACCCGGACCCTGAAATAGACGTTGTCTGGAGGGGAGCATATGATAAAATAAAATAAAACCTTTATATACCTTTCAGCATTCATAGGGCCTTCCAAAACATACAAGCTGTCCATATTGTATGCACTTATGCACCCCCATACCATCAGAGATACTAGCTTTTGAACTGAACGCTGATAACACGTTGGAAGGTCTCCCTCCTCTTTAGCCCGGAGGACACCGGAGGTCTGTGATTTCCATAGAACACTTTTCCACTTTAAAATAGTCCATCTTTACTTCAGAGAGAGACCTCTTTAAGATATCCCTTTTATAGCAAATCATGTTACAGACCTGATGTCAATTACAGACCTGTTCATCGACTTCAACACAATAATCCCACAACGGCTCATCAATAAATTAAACCTGCTGGGCCTCAACAATTCCCTTTGCAATTGGATCCTGGACTTTTTAACCGGAAGACCTCAGTCAGTTCGGGTCGGCCACAACACCTCGAGCACTACCACACTGAGCACAGGTGCCCCACAAGGCTGTGTGCTCAGCCCGCTGCTTTTCACGCTGCTGACCCACGACTGCACTGCCAAGTTCAGCTCCAACCACATCATCAAGTTTGCCGATGACACAGTGGTAAGTCTCATCAGCAACAACGATGAAACACACTACAGAGAGAAAGTGGCACAGCTGGCGGAATGGTGTGGTGTTAACAACCTGTCCCTCAATGTGGAGAAGACAAAAAGGAGGTTGTGATGGACTTCAGGAGAAACTCTGCTGACCACCCCACCTGACCATCGACAGCTTGACTGTAGAAAGAGTCAGCAGCACTAAATTCCTGGGGGTGCACATCACAGAGGACCTCACTTGGACCACCAAAACCATTTCAATCTCCAAGAAGGCACAACAGCGCGTACACTTTCTCCGCTGGCTGAAAAGAGCAAGTCTCCCTCCACCCATCCTCACCACCTTCTACAGGGGAACCATTGAGAGCGTGCTGACCAGCTGCATCACTGTCTGGTACGGGAACTGTAGTGCAGCAGACTGCAAGACCCTCCAGCGGACAGTGAAAACAGCTGCAAAAATCATCAGTGCCCCTCTCCCCTCCATTCTGGATATTTACCTAACACAATGCTCCTGCAAAGCCAATGCTATCGTGAAGGACCCCACCCATCCTTCCCACAGTCTCTTCCAGCTCCTACCATCAGGAAGACGGTACCGGAGCATCAGAGCCCGCTCCGCCAGACTGCTCCACAGCTTTTTCCCCCAGGCTGTGAGAGCCCTGAACTCACATCACACAGCCCCTCTCTGAAACCCCATACAAACCCCCAAACATGGACCACCCCCAAACTTACCACATCACAGGAAAAAACTGTCAAACTTTTTTGTGCAATTCAAAGTGTGCTACACACGGGTGAGCGGGCCTGTACAAAACACCTGTAGTAACACACTCTCCTCTATTCGCACTAGACACTTTCACACATTACTGTGTGTACATAAATCCCACAAAAGACTCAGTAATATATGTATGTTTACATGCTCATGCACTACAAATCTGTTCCCTAGACAGCTGCTTGAATATTTCTCTTTTTGCACATGTACAGTATTTGTGAGGCATTTGCACAGTTGTACAGTTTGTATTTTTTAGTTTATGTATAGATAACCACTTTAATACGGTATATAGCATATTTATAGTCAAACTCTGACAGTAAGTTAGTTGTGTATAGGTTTATACTGTTTTATACTGGTTTATACCTCATTGTTGTATGTCTGTATTCATATAGCACTGTGGTCCTGTGAGACATGACATTTTGTTCCACCACATGTTCACACATGTAGCGAAATGACAATAAAGCTCAACTTGACTTGACTTGAATAAACTTAATTAGATGCTAGATGTTCTCCCAGCTGAATCTTTTAAAAATATCTTGCTTTTTCAGCCCTTTGTTGCCCCCGTGCCAACTTTTTTGAGACCTGTAGCAAGCATCAAATTTGAAATGAGCTTATATAGTGGATAAAGGTGTAAACGTTTTAACATTTGTTATGCTATCAATGTTCTATTGTCAATAAACTATTGGCTCATGTGATTTTCAAGTATTTCAGTTTTCATTTTATTCATATTTATAAAATGTCCCAACATTTCGGGAATTTGGGTTGTGGAACAGCAGAAAAAAAGACTTGTCAGGACTTCTATAGCCCCACCCCACACAAACGTTGTATGTTTGATTATAGTTGGTTCCTATAGTGATTTTAAATTCTGAAAATTTAAGAAACAAAAACAACTCTTTCATGACTCTGGATTTCGGTTGAAAAAATTCCCAACATTTGATCTTATTTTTAAGTCTCCATTTTAAATATCTATATGTAAAATCTAAAGCTGAAGTAAATATATGCTAATTGGATGGTGTTTTAGACTGAAGTCACTCAGCATAATTAAATCAAATTATTAAAAACTTAAATTATACACCAAAATGTGAAATGTGACACAAAGCTGGAATTTAAATGTGAACACAGCAGTTTGGTGCTAAATGTTTATTAATGGTGTACAAATAATGACAATTGAGTTTTCTATAAAAAGTGTTTTAGTTATGTACTGTACAAAGTAAGTACATTTTATTTATAGAGCACATTTAAATTCAGCTTACACTGACCAAAGTGCTGTACAAAACAATAATAAAATACAGTAAAGTATAACATAAAATACAAATTAAAATCCAAGATAACAATACTAATCCATAAATTACAATTCAGGAAACGCCATAGAATAAAGATGTGTTTTAGACTGATTCCATAGCCGTGGAGCAGCTACTGCAAAGGCTCTGTCACCTTTAAACATAAGTTAAATACATATAAAAGAGCTTTATAAGCAGATCTGAGGGACTTAGGAGATGAATTAAACAAGATAAGATCAGAAATGTAAGATGGGGCTTGTCCATCAAGTGCCTTAAAAACAATCAACAACATTTTTAATTGAATTCTAAAAGAAACAAGAAGCCAGTGGAGTAATGCTAAAATTGGAAATGTAAAAAATTTTTTTGCACCAGTTAACTATCTGACCGCTGCATTCTGGACCATCTGCAAATGAGCAAGTGAAGTGGCTCATCACAGTGTTTCACTAAACATAGAGAATCCTTATGCTTATTGTCTGCTGTGTCTATAGATATGCCATAGCGTAGGGTTGTTTGTTGATGTGAAGAGTGATAATTAGACAGTTTTCTGAGAAAAAGAACAAAAGCTCTGAAGTTAGAGGAAAAAACACTGACAAAACCGAGCAAAAACATTGGTACGGCACACACAAGACACCGTGATGATGGAGAAAACCCAAGCTGCTTTGTTTTGTTGTGCAGGTAAGGGAATCATTGTGTAGCTTTCTAACACTCTGGTAAAACAGCAGTGCCACATCCTCACAGCTATAGAAGAAAACTAAACAGTCACACTGTGTGCACATGCATGTGTGTGATTTACTGACTTGACATCAGTATCAAAAAGCTCCAATAAACAGCACACTGAGAACTCTGTTGGCTTAAATGTGGAAGCGCTTTATCCATACATCTCTCAATAGCTGCATGCTGCTTTGGTCTGCACAGAGACTGAGTGCTGCCCACAGGGAATAAAAAAAGACAGATACAGATATTCTGTTTCTTTTCCTCCACCTCCATCTAGATATCACAGAGAGAAAGAAAATTATAATAATTAAGAGTGCAATCAAGAAGAAATTTATATGTGCGCAATTTGTGCGTAACAGGTTTTCAATCCCATGACTGAAATTTGATATATGAGATGTAATTATGAAAAAAATAGATGAAAGATCTGATTATGGACACATCCACCGCTTTGATGAATCAACCACTAAGAGATTCTGAGAGTCATTCAGTTTCTAATTACAGACAAAAAATAAAAAAGATTGAATATTGGATGAAAAATTACACAAAAGTATCTCTCCACACTTTGAATATTGTGCATAATAAATATATAAATATTTTCTACATAAAAAAAAAAAACGTAATGTCCCCTCATTGCAATATGTATATATTACACATTACAATGCATTTGTATTTAAATGACCTGTACTTAATGTAACATGCTATCATATATTCAAAGATGAGCCTGAATGGCTTATTAAAACAAATGAACACACTCTTTCCTTTACAGCCTTTCTTTTCTTGTCAGTAACAGTCTGGAGTGCACTGTGACAGGAGAGAATATATTTCCTGTCTATTTTTATCGACCTACCACCAAATAACATGCGAACATCTCCTCATTTCCATCTCAGCCTCAAAGAAATCACACTGCAGGCTTCATCTCAGCCTCTTTTCAGACAATATTTCCTGAAGTGGTCTCTGGAGGGAAAGTATGATATAGC
This sequence comes from Schizopygopsis malacanthus, assembly GCA_027474115.1. NCBI lineage: Eukaryota > Metazoa > Chordata > Actinopteri > Cypriniformes > Cyprinidae > Schizopygopsis > Schizopygopsis malacanthus. Next base: position 5,823,920 of record CM049873.1, read on the forward strand.
AGGCCTGTAGACCTGTAGAAAAGAATCACACGAACCACTCTATACAGTTACATCTGCTAATTGAGATTGCATTAAATACTGTATCATTGCATTTAATTAGATGATCATACTGTGATCTTTAACCTTTGTACGGACACAAATCAGTCTAATAATTAGAAAAACTGTAGATTAATTGATTTTATATAAAAACAAATATTACGTACAGACATTTTTTGAACTGATCCTGGATTTGAGAAGGTGACAGTAGAAAGTCATCTGTTACAGTAAATACTTTTACGGTTTAGATACTATCAATATCATCTGTATTGTTTGCTTTAGTTGAATAATGGCTCACTTTTTACAGAAGTTGTAGATCATTGGCAACAATCAATCTCTACTGTTCAAGAGTCTATACTAGAAGTCCCAGCCTCGAACAAACCTTCATCAGTCACTGATGCAAAGTCATTTGTTACATTGTGTAGCAGATCACTGGATGAAACTGAATGTATCCATCTCAGTGTATGAACCACATTATCTCCCATCCAGGCACGTGCAGAGGGGGGGGCGGAGGGTGCTTGAGCACCTGCCCCTTTGCCCAAAGTGCCCTTTTGTCAAGGTAATTATTATTATTATTTTTTTTTTATTTTTTTTTATTTTTTATTAAACACCCTTCTGTGAAGGCCTGCCCAATCTAACTATTAGTAAAATGAATGATTAATAATTTAGCCGTAAATAAAATCACCCACATGATAACCTTTCACCTGACGACCTCATCCGCACGATCCCTCGCGCTCAGGCACCGCTTCAATATCGTCCGCGCTACGGTTGCAGCTTAAGTAAGTGGGGTTCTCAGCGAGTGGTATGCTTGTTTACTTATCATTATTATTATTTTACAAGAACACCGTGAAGAGAACATGCATTGCACAGCTTTTGTTTAAATCGCTGTGTTTATCCTGCAGCAAACGCCACTTCTAACGTTATACACAGCAGCAGCACCATAAACAAAGGTGCATGTGTTCACTTCGTTCGTGCTATTTGAGGGAGAAAAGTTTCATGGGGGTGGAAGGGTCTGGTATTTTAATGTCATTTGACTAAAATCTATTCATACTTTTACTTTTATTGTTACAGTATTTACAGCATCCGCATCAATACGCGTATCAGCAAGGAATGCATCACTATACATTGCTGTTATGATATTTTGTGCACAGCCCTATTTAAAGCCTTGTTTCATGTGCCCCTTTTATATTTTGAGCACCTGCCCCTCCAAAGGTCTCTGCTCGGCCCTGCTCCCATCACATCTACACCATGATTGATGACCTTCACCACTGGCTTTAGTGCTTTAGGAAATGTATGTTATAATAGTTAACAAATAAGTGTACAGATATGAAAGCAAATAACAGATGAGGATGTGAGTATTGCATCTCATTTCACTTTTAATAAAAAGTACGCCATTTCATTACTTTTTGATAGTGGCCATCTGTTCGCTGTAATGTGCTAATTGGCAACCGAATCAGTCCATTGAGCTTACGCTTAAGATGATCACACACTCACACACACATGAGAACTCACACCAGTCGATGTTTATGTCGCAGCGGTTCGTACATCATTCATTTGTAAAAGCATGTAGTCTGAGTAGCTCTTACTCATATTTCCTCTAAACCGATTAAAACCTATAACTCCACACACAGCATTCCTCACAACTGTTCAGTATTTCCACGATGGAGGATTAAACCATAATCAACTGTTTGAAATGTTTTCCCTACTGATATACTTGTTCTTGTTTTAAGCTCAAACTCACTTAATTTTGTTCAGTTTCTCAGAAAACTAAACTTTGTGTGTTAAGTAAATGTATCTTGATTAAAGGATGTTGGGATATTTGTATTTGGAAAAAAATACACTGGAGATATGATTTTTTTGCAGCATGCAACATTTAGTGCAATGCCATGAATTTAAGGCTTTTCGATTTTAGGACATTTTATAATTGCAAATTCAGACTTTTAAAATACCTTTTTATGACTTGCAGAAACCCTGAAAAGCAAGTTTGTAGTGAATTCTAAGTTATTTTAATTTTGCAGCCTGTATTTCAATCATTTAAAGTCAGCAGTGGTGACAGAAGCTTTCTTTCGTATTGTGACATACAACCAAGTGAAAAGGATTATCGAAAAAAAATACAATATAGGGCAGGGATTTGGTTCGGTGCATTGGTTGTTGATTGGATGTTGAGATGTGGGCGTGGCATTTAAAAATGGAGACAGATGAACTTGAGCTTGCAGGGGTGGATTTTAATTTTGTTTTAACATTACAAGGTAAAAACACACACACACATATATGCAAAGATGAATAGTTCACATTAAGATCAATAATATTAGTTCTGAAAATAGATAAATCATGCTGGTGTGATTCAGAACAAAGATACGGTGACTGGGAGACCTCCACGCTGCAAATAAAACAACACATGCAAATAGAAAAAAAAACACCTGAAAATAAGAAACATCTTCATCGATTTGACAACTCACATGCTCCAAAAGCCGACTTCTGGTGGCCCTACGCAAAACTGTGTCAAACGGGGGGGTTCGAGTGGTTATGAATGAAACACATTTGTCCGTGTTTCACTCCGTCTCGAATCGCGCTCGCGGAAAGCGTTCGAGAAACTGTCGAGAAACTGAAAAACTCGTTTTTTAGGATCGAGCAAGAAACTTTACCACATTCGCGTTACATGATTTGACTGATTTTTACATAGAAAGGGCAACAGCACCACATTACAATAAATTATCATTCATGTTTTCATAGCCGCTGGGCAAATTCTAAACCGAAACTAAAATGAAATCATCTTTGAGAGCCCCCTGGTGTTTCGGGGCCCTACGTAGCTTGTGTTTTCTGCGTATAGGGAGGATCGGCTCTGCGTGCTGCAAATGCTCACAACTCAAACAAATAAAGAAACGCGCTGCAAATACCCACAACACAAACAAAAACATAAACGCGCTGCAAATATAAAGAGGTCGTTTTATTGTGGTTTGTGCTACTTGCACGTTTCTGTATTTGGTTGGGTTGTGATTATTTGCAGCGCATTTCTTTAGATAATTGTTTGTGTTGTGAGGATTTGCAGCATGTTTTGTATTTGATTGTGTTACGAGTAGGTTTGCAGCACGTGTTATCAAACTAATAAAGATGTATTCTTAATTTGCTGGTGCTTTTTCTATTTGAATGTGTTTTCTGAAGTCGCAGCGTGTTGAGCTCTCTCAGCCACCGTATACAGAAATATAATTAAAAGCTAGAAATTACTTACTTAGTTAATTACTCAACTTTTACAGTTTGCTTACTGCAATACAAACATTTAGATATGATACCAAAGAAGAAAACTGAATAATTTTCTAAATATTAAGCTGTTCTTGTTTGGGTTAATTGTTTAATAAATAAATAAATGCATCGACACTGCAAACCGAAGTAGCCTAAATAAAACAAAATAATAAAGTCATTACAGCAAAATAAATGTTTTATATTATCACATAGAGTCTGGAGAACTTCAACAGAAAATGCAATCCTTAACCCACATACTGCGAAAATGTATTGTTTTCCATGGTGATTGTGTAACAGATGTTTTTGTGTGTGTTCTCCTACACATAAATGACTAATACAATATGAAAGTAGAGGCCGAACAGCCTGTTTATGTAATTCTGCTCTTCACTGAAGCTGTGCATGCATTAACATAAAGCCCACTTCCTAATGTAAGCAGAAAATACAATAATATATTAAATCATATATATTCACAGGGTGAAGTCACTCCATTAACTGCATTTCTAATTCACTGGATGAATCATGCTGTACTTGATCTTTTGAGATAAAAGTTTTCTGTACTATGGAAACATACTGTAACTTTCAGAGTTCTTAATATAAATCTTCTGAAAACAACAACAACAACCCCAACACATTTGCAATCCATAATTTTTGATGTCATAAAATAACTTGACACTATAACTAGAACCAACACACGATACAAGGTATATTTTCCATGTTATCTTCCAATTTTCCAAACAGCGACACAACGAGTGACATCAATTTCAATTTTAAGGAACATTTTATATTTCTTTGAAGTTGTGGCTGAAACGTCAGAATACACACCATGACAATGATTACATTTACATGGACATAAGTAATCTAATTAATTACCTTATTCTAAATAAGACAATATTATGATTGAGGTGTTTACATGAGTTGCTTTTAGAATATTCCTTTCATATTCACGTTTTACATGATATAGTACACAATATATATATATATTATAATGGCACGCGTTATTACGTCCCCACGCCACGCCATCCGACATACAACCCAGAATTTCATGTATATAGTTTTCGTTATTATGCCATATACAGTTTTGGGTGTTTCATTTTTTATTTTATGAAAGCTTCAAGTGCAGTTCATTATTTGTCATACTATATATGCAAACAGATGACGGTGTTGTTGAAGCCATGCTTTTTGTTTGCCATCAAACGGTTGACCACTGCTGTGTGTATACTGTCGCAACATGTGGTGAAAAGTCCTACACGATGGTAATAATGTGATTAAGGTGTGTACATGTCTACACCCACTTCAATAATGTGACTAAAACAGGAATACTCCACATGTCTTAATTCAATTTCGGTTTAATTCGAATATGACTTTAGCCAGATTAAGGTAATCAAAAATCTCTGTTTACATGGTAGTTTCACAGTTTTGTCTTAATAGTGTTAAAATCTGAATATTGTTGTCCATGTAAACGTACTCAATGATGATCTCATGTACTGATTATGAGTTTGAACATCACTTTGCATGACTTTATAGCCAGACTAAAAGCATCAATGGATAACTTTTCGTATACTTTGATTTTAAAAACAAAACAAAAACAAATAAAATTATGAACTCGCTGTGAGCAAAGAAGCGTATTCCATTAAGATTTTATCAGTCATTCAGTATATGTATTTTTAACAATGTTAAAATGGTAATATATTTATGAACTCAATTATGTACCCACCTATTTTCTTGATTGATTTTGTCGCCTCATGTAGCCTTGTCATGTCTGGTATGCAGAAGAATATATATGTATTAAGTATATATATAATATAATAATATAATATATCATTATATAATATATAAGTATGAAGAACACTATTCCGTCTCCTTTCTTTGTTGTGAGTTTGTTTGTGGCGTGTTTACGATGATGTCACGGCAGTAGAGGTTATAGAGTTATAACGACGCGTGAATAATCCCGCCCACTCTATAGCGGTACTAAACTGCAGTGGAAACGCAAACCGACCCGAACTGAGCCGTACCGTACCGTACCGAGCCGTGCCGAACCGTACCATACCATGCAATGGAAAAGCGCCAATTGTGATGGAGGCCCTGCAGTAAGTCATAGCCCCGGGGCCCAGTGCAGTCTTAATGCGGCCCTGCTTGTGTGGACAGACAAATTGCTTGTCGCTGGAATCTAATCTCATTACGTCTGGTTAGGACGCAGCAGAGCCGTCGCTAGGAATTCTGGGCCCTGTGCACCGAATTTGCTATGGGGCCCCCTAGAAATCACGTTCAGTGTGTGTGTGTGTGTGTGGGGGGAAATGTCGTAAATAACGTTTACGTCTCCCTTCTACGTAAATAACCTGCCATCCCAGACAGGACAAGGAAAAAAAGTAGGTAGAGACGAGTCTTGTGCAGTTTTTGAGGTGCATTTCTGCTCAGATTGTTTTGTGAATCTGCCACCATGTGATTTGTTATGATGTGACCTCTTTAAAAGAAGCATGAAACAAGTTTCTCTCTTTGTGCTCAGCAGTTTGTCATTACTGTTTTTGACTTGTGAGTTTTATCTTCATGGCTCCAGCATTCACGTGTTGACATGGCTGAGAGTGAGAGATGGTCCAAACTGCATTTTTCGACTTTGAGAGGGACTCATCTTTTTATCTTTAAAGACAAAGACTTTTATATTTTTCTCCTCGTATGTCTTGCCTGTTGGCGTTATGTTCCCTGTGTCTGTCTATCCCTGCTCTTCCACCACAGTGTGAGCTGATGGGATGACATTTGATAATGTGTGTCCGTCAAGCTGAGCTGCTGTGTTGAAGCGCTCTCACACATACACTCGCTCGCTCACTCGACATCTCTTCTGACTAACAGCCTTTTTGCAGACAGGCACAGTTTGATACTGGAGTCACAACCTTCTCGGCTCACACAAACATGGCTCGGACTCAAACTCCAGCAGAGCAAACTCAACACTCACAACTTTCCTCTGACTAAACATCTGTTGAACAAGCGTAATAGCCACCTCTCATGGCTGAAGCATTACTCTTTTGCATCTGTTTTTAGAATCAGATTTATATTTACACATTTGGAAGACACTTTTATCCAATGTGACTTACATCGTAATCAAGGTACACAATGTTTGATCATTTCATGCATTCCCTGGGAATCAAACCCATTACTTTGTTATTGCTGGCGTCATTCTCTGATTAATGCAGATCTATCTAAAAAACTATTTATGATCTTTCCAAAAAAGTTAACTATCTAGCTACTAATAACTTCATTTAGAGTTACATAATTTCTCAGTGTTTAAACTCTTAAAGAAAATGTCACTGCATGTCAAACCTTTTGCTGCATTTTAGTCTCTATTTAGGGAGTTTGAAAATGTGCACAAGTTTGATAATCACATATTAACACGTAAATTGTTGTTCTATTTAAATTTGACAATTCATGGTCTTTCCAATGCATTATTCATTAAGTCATTAAGAATGTATTAGTGCACATTAGTCACTCTCATTTGCATGATTAGTAAAAGGGAGACAAATTGGAGCATGCTCCCCCCCCCCCCACACACACACACTTGCCGAGCACTTGGATATTTTAATCAAAGATTAATGTTTCTGAAACAGGGAGATTTTGTTAAGTGAGATGCTGGTTTTGGCAATACTCTATGTTTTCACACCTGAATACAGTCTTCAAAGTAAATTATTATTATTATTATTTTTTGTTTTTTTTAAAGATGCATGTTGTTTATCAATCCAAGTCTATTCTTTTTCTGAATATAAGGCATGTATTTTATCATCTGAAAAATGCTGTGATTTAGATGATGTGCTGCATGATTGCCTTGACAAAAAACACAATATCATTTTTACAGTGGTGTTTGGATTATTGCAAAAAATAACCTCTGTGACCAGCAAAAGTTTATGATTCTTAAATGTTTTATTCACCATGATAAGCTTAACAATTAAACACAACATTTATGAAGTCTTAATACAATCGGCAGAATTAAAAAGCTAAACATAGGGCATAAACAAACTACAACATGGTCACATGACTTAGACTTTCACAGTCTTCATAAAAAATAAAAAACTTTCCCTGAAAGTTTAAGTTAGAATAGTTTGCAAGAGCGCAATTATGAAACAATGAGACTGTGAAAGCTCCTAGTGAGTAGATGAGTTTGCTTTTTAGACATGTTTAATGTCCCGACAATCTTTGTAGCCCCATTTAGCCACTTGTTAGCAACTGCTTTTTAAGTAAAAGCTCAAACACACACACACACACACACACACACGTTGTTTTTTTATGGTTTACGGGGACTCTCCATAGGCGTAATGGTTTTTATACTGTTCAAACTGTATGTGCTATTGCCCTACACCTACCCTACACCCAAACTTAGCCCTCACAGGAGACGGTGCATTTCTACTTTCCCCCCAAAAAATGTACTCTGTATCATTTACAAACGTGTTGAATTATGGGGACACTGAAAATGTCCTTATAAATTCTTGTAATACCTATGTCATACCTGTGTCATTATACAAATTTGTGTCCTCATAAACCACATAAACATGCACACACACACACACACACACACACACACACACACACACATCACAATGGATAACTTGTGTATTTTTTACGATGAAAATTATCCTTATTTCAGGCATTTAACCAAAATCCCATTCGAAAATTAATTGACGATGGAACCAGAAGTGGTGAAATGGTAACTCATTTCCGGGTTTGGCCTACAAAAATATATAATCCCTGCAGCACTATATTACAAAAGTGAATTATATAATGCAATTAGCATCAGGGGTGTAAAACATGCAGACGGTATATGAGCTGTATATGGGTATATGAGCCCAGGTTTTGTACCTTTTTTAGAATTGTATATACTTATATATATGTACTTCTAAATTACATAATAACATGTGACTCATAAACCAATGCAACATATTTGTGTGTTTCTCCCCCTCAACAATATAATTTTGACCCATTGCATTTTATAGCCATGTGCAATTTATTTTGTGAAAAAAATGTGGTAGATATAAACACTCTGAATTTACACAGCTTAGATTAATAAGGATTCAGCCATGGACTCCTGGAGTTATGAATGATTGAACAGTAACAATGAGGAAACAAAACATGTCAGGGAGCCGTTATAGATTTGTTATGAAGGATTTCCATAATCAGCAGAGTCATTATGATTTGACTGGGGAGATGTCTATATTTCAGGCCGCTCAATGAGGGCTATTGACTGCGGTGAGAGAGTGAAAGAAAAGCTCTGCCATCAATTACTGCAGGATCTATCCGTGCTGCTGCTGCTGCTCAAATCTGATTGTGAATGTGTTTATGCAGCTACACTGTAAGAGAGATCCAATACAGCTTATTCCTTTCTTTCTGTGTAGGCTTTAAATAAGAAGAAAATGTTATAAAGCTTGATCAAATAAGAGTTGAATCGACCTTATGCTTTCATAACTTATGTTTCAGACAATACATGACAAGTTACTTTTCTTATTTCTTTATGTTATTCCAAGTATGATAAATGTAAAAGTTTAATGAACTTAATATATTAATTTATATATTTAATAATATATTTAATACATTTACTAATACAAGGCCTTGAGTGTCTTATAAGTGCTTGTGCTAATTATAGTGTTTCAGTGTGGTAAATAAAGACAAAGCACACACACAAACACACACACACGCACACACACACATACACACTCTCTCTCTCTCACACACACACACACACACACACACACACACACACACACACACACACACACACACACACACTCTCTCTCTCTCACACACACACACACACACGCACGCACGCACGCACACACACACACACACACACACACACACACACACACACTCTCTCTCACACACACACACACACACACACACACACACACACACACAACTCTCAAGGATGTGTCTCTTTCCCTCGACCAGGCGTGAGAGCAGAACAAAGCTCTTGACCTTCATATCATCATGGAGGGACCTTCAGTTCCTATCATCATAGAAGTAGAACGTGTGCTGCTTTACTGCCAGAACAGTGTCTGTCAATGGGTCGTCACTATCCCTAGTGCACGTACAAGCTCACAGTTTGTCCACACTAGTGGTTTCAGTAGCAGCTTGAGAGACGTGACACCGCCTGTAATGTGTATAAGGATGTGAGAGGATGTGAAGGGAATTGTACATACAAATTGGTGTTAGTCATACAGGAAGCTATTAGTGACAGTTCGTTAAACCAAACTGTGTCGCCATGGAAATTTCTATTTTGGGTTTATTTATTTCCTTGCATGTGAGCGTGAGGTTTTGTTCACTTGCTGTTAGTAATCTATAACAATCTGTACTTTGACTAAACTGCTGAAAAAAATTGTCTCCAGTTGAATCTGATTAAACCTTGTTTTGGGAACATCCTCAAAGGACTTTTCTTTAAGAAAAGTGGCTCACTAAAAGTAAATAATGTTTTTTTTTGTCTTCCTGTTAAATACAGTGCAGCTCAGAAAGGATTCGGAACCCTTCATTTTCCCACATTTAATGCTGCATTGTCATTATTCTGCTCAAGTCAGTTTACATTTACGCATTTAGCAGATGCTTTTATCCGAAGCGACTTACAGTGCATTCAGGCTATATATTTTTTTCCCAGTATGTGTGTTCCCTGGGAATTGAACCCACAACCTCTTGAGCTGCTAACACAATACTCTACCACTGAGCCACAGGAACACCAGCATTCAGTTCAGCGTTTATTAAGGTCAGTTAAATAACAGTGTTGATGTTGTAAATTGAATCAATTATGAAACAAATTCAACTATAAATAAGCTCTACAGAAGATATTCTGTAATTTTTCAGCTCAATTAATTTTATGTTTGTAGCTTTAAGAGGGCGACCATGTATTTATTTGTATTATTTAGTTCCTTCATTATTGACAATTTGTTTTATTGTTATTTATAATCATGTATCATTTGTAATCATTTACATAATTTATCATTTAATTTTTGGAATTTGTGTTTTGCTATTGTGGTTTAATCTTATGATTGTGAGGTTTCATGAATTATTTTGTCTTTACGAATAAAAAATAAGAGGGAATATTGCAATTCTAAAGGTCTTATGAGTTGTTGTGATATAACAACACTTGTTGTATTTGAGCTGTCGAGGCAAAAAGTCAGAGCACTGAAACATACGCAACTAAGATTATTTTTTATTATAATCACCTAAACATTTTACTTGAGTTATGCTAATGTTGCTGTGCAAGCACTCATCTTTTTGATAGCCCATCTCATTCTCACACAGAGATTCACAAGTTTTGAGCTCAAACACATCTGAAACAAAACACAATGCCAAGGCTTCATTTACAGAGGCGATATATCACACATGTTTTTTTTTCTAGAAATCAATGGTCTTTTTAATTAAAAAATTAAACATAGACTGTTAATTTTCCTATTTTTAAATAATGACCAAATATGTAGTTCTACACTCTTGCAAAAATACTTCCATTAAAAGATGAATTAGTAAACATTTAATTTTTACTATTTACTATACTAATACTATTTTTAGATGAAATAGTAAAAAATTGATAACTCTCAGGCTATCCACAATGTAGATCAGTTTTTTTCTTCAAGCAAAAAGATTTGGAGAAATATAGCTGTCACATTTCTCAGGAACACGGAACAAGGAGACACGGAGATAATCAAACAAAGAACATTAAGTTCAGTCTTTAATGAATCCACAGGCAAGGAACAGGTGTAGACTCACACAGAAGACATCTAAGAACCGACAAGGAAAATATACTAACCTAAACTAGAGGCAGACAGGTGCGGGGAATCAACTAAGAATCAGACTAATCATACAGTAGACTCAGTGTGGCAAACATGATGATGGTCCACGGTGGAGCCGACGGAGGGAGGAGCCATGGATAAAGGATGGCTGCCGACTCCAGGGAGCTGACCAACGGCAGTGGAGCAGGTGGTGGAGAAGGAGAGTCAAAGAGCCAGGGGGATGCTGTGGATCCGGGGGGCCAGGGTGGAGCCAAGGGCTCTGGCGACCAAGGTGGAGGCAGAGATCTGGAGATCCACGGTGGAGCCGGAGTGACTGAGGACCCAGGTGGAGCTGACGGGAGGAAGGAGCCCAACAGAGCCAGTGGGATGGATCGACGAGGCGCAGCCAGGGGAGAGGAGTCCCGAGGCGATGGCAGGTCGACGCCCGACCAAGGCGGACAGTGAGGGGCAATCCGTTTCTCGCCAGAGTCCACTCCACGAAGGCGGCAAAAGCCTCTCGAGGACCATGTTCGGAAAACAGTGCTTCGGACAGAATGCGCAGAGCGCGTCGTCCGGGTAGGTGGTGGCGTTAGCTAACAACAGGAACAGTCTTGTATGGTCCTCGAGAGATCGGTCCTCCTGCTCCAGTAGGAGGAGGAATAATTCTGGCCGGACGAGGGAATCCATAGGGAAACACACAATGGTAACAAAAAACGGAGAAAAAACGGTAAAACGGAGGGTAGAGGTAGAGGTAACTGTATTTGGTTGGTTCTTCTGTCACGTTTCTCAGGAACACGGAATGAGGAGACGCAGAGATATTCAAATAACAGTCTTTAATAACTCAACAGGCAAGGAACAGGTGTAGACTCAAACGGAAGACATCTACGGACCGACAAGGAAACATAGAAAGAACTACACATTATATACTAACCTAAACTAGGGGCAGACAGGTGCGGGGAATCAACTAATAATTATAGACAGGGAAAAACTGGGTCACGGGACACATGAGGAGCAAAAAACACAACAAAAACAGTCCAAAATCCTGACAATAGCATTACATCATTTACTCAGCAATGGATCCTCTGCAGTGAATGGGTGCCGTCAGAATGAGAGTCCAACAGCTGATAAAAACATCACAATAATCCACAAGTAATCCACACCACTACTCGTTCTGACAGCACCCATTCACTGCAGATGATTCATTTGCAAGCAAGTGATGCAATTATTAAACTTCACCAAAGAAATAAACTCATCTACATAATTTTCAGCAAATGTATTTTTTTTTTTTGTGAACTATTCCTTTAATTTGTTATTAAACCAAAGCGCTACATTATTTCAACCAAGCCACAGTTTTGAATGTATATAGACCTATTTATAATTCAAACAGATCAATTCTCCTAGTATCACATATTGTTACAGATTAAAAGAAAAAGTAGCCACAACATTTCAAAACGTTGTGTCTATACAAGTGTTGACAATGACCAAAAATATGAAAGCAAATTCACAAAGAAACCAACGAGGGAATTTGCCAAGTCTAAGTCCAGATCTCAATCCATCTCAATCGAATAAAATCACATTTAAACACTGACATTTTGCACAAGCACAGGCAACACTTATGCAGTAAGAATAGAGTTATCAGGTTTTAAGTATAACTTTGTTCACTAAGCTGTGGCTTAGTAGATACTGAGTACTGAATACCTGTGTACATACTGAGGCCAAGTAAGACCTGTCTTGTCTCCACTTAGCTGTCCTATAAGCATAAAGACAAACAACAACAACAACAAAAACAATAGGTATAACTCTCCCACTAACCTTTACAAAGAATAACAGCTCATTCTTCACTAAAGGTCATGCAATGTAAAGTAGTAACTCATCTTCAGCTGGAATGAATTTTGCTTTCATACTTACAGCGTTTCAGTTGTGTGACATACATTTGGCTCTACACAGAAAGTAATGTGAAAATATTGTGATATCAGGGTTGCCATTATCAAACAAATTTGATTTCCTTTGAGAATGACCATAGATTATGAAGTGATTATCAGGAGTTGGCCAGAACTGTTGCATACTTAATTGTTGTGACATGAAAGGAAACAAATTTAATCGAAATGGTATACAATCTACACAAAAAATGCAATCCCTGGCAGGCAGCCCACTCCTAGCACCATGTTCATGGCAGTGCATTGGCATGTTAAAAAAAAAATATTGACTTCGTGGAAATATTCACATTCTATCTTAAAGATATTGTATGCAGTTTCTATGCTAATATTGTTACCTAGTTAAATTACAAGAATAAAACAATATTTGCAAATGCCCCTATACTAATAACACCCTTACAATTATTCTTATCCTTAAAAAAAATTAAAATGTTATATATATATATATTAGGGGTGGGCATAGATTAATTTTTTTAATCTAGATTAATCTAGATTAATTTTGGAATTAATCTAGATTAATCTAGATTAAAATGGCTCATTTGAATTCTGCCGAAGGCATTCAGAATATGTGTGCTACCCAAATAATGACTCAAAGTAAGTCTTTGAGAACGGGTTTCTCAAGCCAGGTGGCGCATTAGACCAGGGGCTCATCTCCTGTTTCCAAAATGCATCACAAACTGCTTGAGAAAGCTGTTCTACTATGATAATTGGTGATGAAAATAAACTATGTTCAATAAGATGAACTTGTGTTTACTAACTGTTTATTCAGTTAAACATGAATTGTGAACTGTAGGCCTACATAAGAGGTCGTGATGAACTGTTTACAGTTTCCATTGGGAAGCTTCTTAAAAATAAATTTTCCCTGAAGCAAACCCGGCGGCTTCATAGCTGCATCCATGTTAGCACGTCACGTCTGATGTGGTAATTTCACAGTAACGTTAGGCATACACACAGGTTCGAAGCAGAGGGTGACACGGGAGTGAATTCTCAAGTTCACATGAGACCTAAAGCGCATCCTGTTTGCTTAAAAGCGCAACGTTTCGTTGTTATTCTGAGTGCACACAAATAAACGTAGAGTCTTTACAGATTCGAAATGTATGTATAACACCCTTACAATTATTCTTATCCTTAAAAAAAATCTATATATATAACACTATATTGCCAAAACCCTTATAATGAAAGGGTTGTCTACTTTAATAATTTCCATGAGTACAAATCTTAATGTTTAAGCATATAATGATATTCTAGGGAATCTAATTGTATAGCAACAGTTTGGACAGAATTCTTTTCTATTCTAGCATGACAGTGTCTCTGTGTATAAGACAAGAATCAAAGAGAAATGATGATTCAGTCCGTGTGGAAGAACTTGACTGGTCTGCAGAAAGCAGCTGAACACCTCTGGTGTGACTTAAAATGAGCCAAAAACTCATCATCAAACACCAATGACTTTACATTCATTATATGTACTTTCTTTATTACATATTGGAAACAAATTGTTTTTCAAATTGTATTTCCACCTCTTTTGCACAGTTTTGAAGTGAGCAAACATGAGCATGTTCCTTGTGTTTTTTAAGACTCGCTTCCCAAAGATAAAACAAGTAAGGCTCATTTTAATGAACATTCCTGTGCATTTTTAGGGCTGATGCTGAAGTAACAGGCCAATACATAGTTAATGAGAGAAATTTCCTGTAGCATAAATCTTACACATGTGAAGCACTATAATGATATTCTATGGAATGTATATTGCTTCATGTATTCATAATGGACAGGTGCTTTTTTCCAGTGATTTCTCATGTGTGTAAAGAAAAACTTGAGAAATGACCAGTCTGATGATGGCGTTTCTCATTGGAATACGGTTGTAAAGTCACTAAACCATTATGTTGTGTGCTTCTAAGATGATTCTAACTACTGTTATGATCAGATAATGTTTGTTTTATTAATTTGTTTAAACTTACATCCCTTAAAATCTGGCATACTGGGTGAGGTATATTGTTATGAGACCAATAAATGGGCCAATTACATAATTGAGTATTGTATGTATTCAAGGTGCAAAATGTAACTAACTTGTTACCACATCATTTTTATTGAAACGGTTTTCAAAACCATTTGAAGATTTCTACAGCCTTGATAGATATGTTATTTTCAGGAACTGTTCTTACTTGTCGTTGTATGTTTGGTAAATCAACTTCTTTAGTGGACTTTGCTATACTAGGTACTACCAAGTGTCCAGAATTTTGCGACCTTAGGGAGCGGGTTGGATTGTAGCGTGATAGAAGACTAGTTAGGTAAGCAGGAGCTAAACCATTTAGGGCCTTATAAGCAAGTGATACTATTTTGTAGCTGATACGAAACTTAATATATGATCATATTTTCTTGACCTGGTAAGGACTCTAGCCGCAGCATTTTGTACTATCTGTAGCATGTTTATTGAAGATGCAAGACAACCACCTAGCAGTGCATTACAATAGTCCAGTCTAGAGGTCATGAATGCATCAGAAACAGTTAACATTTTCCATAGCTTGGCAATGTTTCTAAGATGGAGGAATCTGTCAACTTCTGAAAAGTATTGCAAAAACAAGTTGTGTTCCTATGCAGTAAACTCAGTATTTCAATTAATTACAATCAGAATCAGAATGAGCTTTATTGGTCATGTATGTTTACAGATACGAGGGATTTGTTATAGTGACAGAGTGGCGCTGCTCTGCTGGCGACTTGGACACGTGTACATTGACCAGCTCGTTGTGTGTTTTGTGGTGTTCCTTAATGCTATTTTACTTCAAGTCACGTCTAGTTTGACATTTTTTCGGGAATCCTGCGGGTCACGGGAAACAAAATCGCTACGAATCACGTGATAGGGACGAGACAGGAAAAAGTGTCAGTGGGAGTGGGCGGAACCGGGAATTGTAATGATATCCATATTGTGACTTGTAAGTATTTGAGGGAGCTCTTTTCACACTATAGTCATTCATGTCTGCTGTGATCTCAAAACTCTGGCCATTTGATAATACCTAGAATATCAAAATCAACTGCGGGTGGGAGATCGTTTTCCTGTTTAGCATCCAATATCTGGAACAATCTACCTAACACTGTTTAGGAAGCAGACACACTCTCAGTTTAAATATATATTAAAGACCCATCTCTTTAACCTGGCTTACACATAATAAATTATAGCATTTCTATAATTCAAATCCGTTAAAGGATTTATATGCTGCATTAATTAGATCAACCGGAACCGTAATGTAGCATAATTAAAACAAAGCTTTTGTTTCAGCTCCGGGGAATAATTTATTAAAGATTCAATATTGCTTTGATTAAAGTAATATTAATCTTTAACTTATGATTATACCGTGTTAAAGACTCGTCCAGCGACCATTAACATCAGTATATACTTATCAATCTCGCTTCTCTTGCCTCGTGGCCACGATAACAATAAAACGAGATTAATAAATCTCTCAACTTTTGAGCGAGGTAATGTTATCGTATGGCAATATGTTTGAACTAGAAAATCACATCCCCAGAGACAATTCTTTATAAAATGAAACAAGGTTTATTTATTTTACTGCTGTTCTAACATACATGATCTAAACTATTAAAACACAGACATACACACACACACATACATACAAGAGTTTTGCGAGTAACCTCAGAAAGTTAAAATAGCCCTCTTAACTATTTCAAAACTTAAACCAAAAGGAAGATCACGAGCATTAAAAATGCTACTGCGTACAGATCAATTCACAGTTCAGTAATAGAGATTTTGTTTGTTATACTTGCTCTACGTTGATTCAGCAGGTCGAAAATCTTATTCGTTCCACGTGTTGCTTCACGGAAATCTATAGTCATCTATACCACTTATTTACGGATGACGACAGCTTTTTTTAGAGACTAAACACTCCGTATTTGGAATACCATGGTACATATACCTACAGTTTAAGGCACAGATTAAAAATCATTCCACATTTCCTAAATAATTCACGTTCACATCAAGCATATGAAAGGCAGAGTACAACATTAATATCCATATGTTTCTTGTGTAGATGGTTTTAATATTCAAGGAATAAATGTCTTGGGGCAACAAAGGAACCACATGTGGACTGGCTCTCCTTTGTCTTTTGACGAAAAGCGCGCGATTTGCACTGCGGGGCGGGGGAGGGGCTTTATAGAGGCGCCGCATCTTTAGCTGGCACCTTGTGACCTGTAGTGAAAGTTGACTTCCTGCCGACGTGGCATTAGAGTGAACACTTCTCAAAACACCCAATGTACTTGTTACATCATTAGAAGAATGGCATCTATGCTAATATTAGTCTGTTTCTTTCTTATTCCGAGGTCAACATAGCCACCCAGATCCTGACTGTATCCAGATCAGATGGTCACTGCAGCTACCCGGATCCAGGGCGTATCAGATGAGATGGTGGATCAGTACCTAAAGATGACCTCTACAGCCCTGAACACCAGTGGAGACCAGGACAACAAGATGAGCACCAGAGACTGATCCCCAGTGAAGACCTTGTCTCCTAAACGGCCATCAGGACAAGACCACAGGATCCAGAAGAGTCCCTTGCACAATCTAAATTTGCTGCAGCCTCTATTTAAACTGCTGATTTTATCTGGCCAGAGAAGAAAGACACTATTTCGGCACACTTTTTCCCTGTCTAAATACTGTAAAGCTGACGTAAAGCCACCCAGCTTTATATGAAGATTGTGTAAAGCAGTTTTGACACAATTTGCTTTGTAAAATGCGCTATACAAATAATAGTGACTTGACTCTTTATTGGCACTCAGTTCTACCTCAGTCTTCCCCGTCTGTTCTCGTCAATCTGAAGTTGGCTTCCGTGCCTCTTTTTCTGGATTATTCTTATTAATAGACTTTCAGTTAATCTTCTTCATCTTCGTGCAGTTTGTATCACCAACGCGTGCGAGAAGAATGGACCCATATTGTTGTAGAGGCTTTCTTTGTTTTACTCCCCCCCCCCCATGGACCTGCCTGCCTTCCAGCTCCTCTGCCTCGAGCAGGAAGACCGCTCCCTAGAGGATCACACCAGAGACTTTTTGGATTTGGCGTGCCAAACTCACTATCTGGACCGCTCACTTTGTGTTTTCTACCTCGCTACACTTGAGCAAGTGTTCCAAGGCATGCCTCCCAGGGAATGGTCCCTGGGAGTATTTTGCTGCTTTTGTGGAGTGGGTGTTGGAAAATAATGGACTATATTTCTCTGTCTGGTGCCATGTGCTCCTCTGTCTATTGTCTATCCCCTCCAATCTTGTTACCTTATTATTGTTTCAGTGGCTCCACATGTGTCCCCCTCTTTTGTCTCCCTATTTATCCTCCTGGTGTCTGTAGTCCTGTGCTGATCCGTTGTCTTTCGTCGTGTGTGTAGTATGTTGACTGCTACAGTTCTCTGCCTGCCTGCCTGTTTTCCCCTTCAAGGTGGTTTTTGTTCATTTTTGTTTCATTTTATGATGAAAAGGGAACCATTCTCTTGCACTTGAGTCCTCGCCTCATCTCTCTTCTCATGCACCCTGACACAGTCATTGAATAATTATTTAGGCGAGAGCTGCATTTAGGGTTTACAATGGGGGAAAAAATTTTAAGTCTTTTTTATATAAGTTTTATAAGTCAATTCAAGGACAAATGTGACAGGTAGTTTTCAGTTTACTATTCATTTATTCTTATTGTATTCGCAAGCAGCAACGGACTGCTGTACAATTCAGAAAATATCTCTCCAAGAACTGAAAAGACTATCTGTGCTTTGACTGACAGACTCTCTAACCTTCACATGTGAAAGTATGTCAACCTCTGTGCATGAAAATATCAGTTTATCAGCTTCTGAAGAGAGTATAGTTTTAGTCGTGTACAAACATAAACACAACCTTTAAAGAGTGCCTGACTCAGGAACTAAGACAAACAGCCGCGCTTGAGAGCGCAGATGCCTGAGGTGCAAGTGCGTCTTTAATACGCCAAGAAATGCTCTGAGAATTAATGAATCTTAACAAACCTTGATAAATCCCTAATGGGCGGTGATGTTTAACATTACACACAACAACCTTGAATTGAGTACTGTAACCTCACCTTTCCTCCTTTGCTGTCTCTTTTGTTTGTAGTCTGCTGGAAAGACACCTTATTAGTGGTGTTAGCTAAGGCAAGTATTACTATGCCTGCTGTTTTATTGTTGTTGTGCTTTTTAATTAAGAATAACAATGAATCCATCTTTTGTTTTAGTCTTAAAAAGTGAAAGGTGAATAGATGGAAGCAAAACAGACAATTATATTTTATTGTAAAACGTGACTAAAGATCACAAATTCAAAATCAAAAGTGAAAGCATCTGAAGTCCGGCTTATAATATAGCAAAAGAGGAATTCCCCTTCACAAATTTCAAATCACAAATAATACTAATGATGAAAAATAGATTTTTTTTCCCAAATAACTATAATGTATGAATAAAAGTTCATCAGCATGGTTCATTCAGGTTTAAATAAGAAATATTTCCAACATTGCGACGTAACCAATTGCCCCGCCCCCCGTATCAAAAAACGTACCGAACCATGACACCACTATATTGTATTGAACCGAACCGTGAATTTTGTGAGCCGTTACACCCCTAATATATATATATATATATATATATATATATATATAGTGGTGGTGGGCCGTCTGGACCAAAAAATGCCAGGGCCAATTTGTTGTCCCAGTTCAGCCCTGGTCACATGACATGCATGGGTTATAAACACAGGTTGCAGCGGTTCTCAATTCCAGTCATCGCGCCCCCCCGCTCTGCATATTTCATATGTTACTCTTATCGCTTCAGATGTTTGTTCTATTCGAACGTAAGTGCCCTGCGAAGTGGACATCACTGGATATTCTAGCAATGGACCCTGTGTAGGGAGCAATGGCCCCTTTGTAGGGAGCAATGGACCCTGTGTAGGGAGCAATGGACCCTGTGTAGGGAGCAATGGACCCTGTGTAGGGAGCAATGGACCCTGTGTAGGGAGCATGTCAATTGGAACACAGTTCATGCATGGAGCGCACTTCTAACAAGCTGATTATCTGAATCAGGTGTGTTAACAAAGAGAGACATGCAAAATATGGAGAGGGTGGGGGCGCGAGGACTGGAATTGAGAAACTCCGGGTTAGGGTCAGGCAAGTCAATCAAGCTATGTTTGAGACCAAACAGTGAGTGTGGGTGCAGGAGGAGTTCAAGGATATATGGCTGCTGATGAGTGCTGACAGGTGGTGGTGATCAGTAATCGGGGGATTGGCATCTGGTGAGCGTGGTTGGTGGATACCGAGGTGATTGTGGTGACTCCCTGACACATATTTGATACTCAGATTTTAACATGTTTTTTTTTCTCCCTAAAGATGATGTATGAATAATTAAGAAAACTTCAGTTACTTTCGTCTTGTAATATTACGATATACAAGTTACTTTTATGTTTAATTTATGAAAATCAGTAAAGATCTCACAGCAAAAAGACACGTTCGCGATTTATCGCATCCAATATAAAATTTTGTGTACATAATATATGTGTATATTATATGTGTACTGTGTATGTATATTATGTATATATAAATGCACACACATGCATGTATATATTTAACAAAATATATTTTTTATATAATAAATATATTTTTATATCATATAAATTATATTAATATAAATATATACATGTATATGTCATGTATATATTTAATAAATATACACGTATATTATTTAAACATTATTATTTATTTTGGATGCAATTAATAACGATTAATCGTTGCTCAGCACTTTTTCCTTTTACTTGCTAAAATGATAAACTATCAATCACACAGTTAATCAGAAGGAATGTGGTGGTAGATTGTGTACAAAGGTTTTTCATCATGTTGATCATTTAGAAATTTGTGTATCAAATGTACAGTTTGATATCTGTACAGACTAGACTTTATAGGGTTAAGTCACATTTAAAATGTAAACGTGTAATGGCATTAGATAACATATCAATATGTTCTCTTACTTGCTAAAAAAGTATAAACTATCAATCAGACAACAGAAGGCATGTAGCAAATTGTGTACAAGTTCTTAAGCAAAGTTTTGATCATGTTAAAGATTTGGAAGCCTTAGAAATGTAATATACAGTATCAAATAGGATACAGTACAAAAAGCAAATATGTACCTACGCATGTCTCTATTGTGGACCTTCCTATTTGTTACTTAACTAGTGACATTTGCGTGGCAAGGCACCACTCACATGTTTATTTTGCTATATCTGAGGTTAGATATAACACTTAGCACAAGCCTGCCATGACTGCATCTGCATGCGTATTAGATTTATTTGCATGACTGAGGTACAAATTGGCTGTTATTGGCCTAATTCTGTACCTTTGCTGTGAGAGCATTTGGTAATTAATAACTCACAGACACCCAGGGGGAGAGAAAATGCGAGGTGCAGAGAGACCACACAGCACAAGAGAAAAGAGATGTCTGACTTCAAAAACTCTTCCACACAGCTACAGAAAAAAGCCCAAACTCGTTTCTCTGTTTTTTTGCATTATTCTCTTTTCTCAATTATAAGTCTTTCACAGCACAAATTCTGAGTATGGGTCACCATACTTGGTCGTATGTCACGTCACTTTTTAATTTTCAGCTGTAACATTGTAAAAACTTCACTGATGACTGAGGTGCAGCTGAAAGGGCACATGCACTCTCTGAATGCCCACAAAGGACTCCATCTTAAGACATCCTTGGCCAGATTTACTTAAAGCAAATTAGGCTGAGTAATCCTCAGGCATTCCAAATAAATTAATAGGAGTGGAAAAAACAGTCACATCCATGTCAAGCGCAAAGTGGGTTAAGGCATTAAGGTGGGTTAATGTTTTTTTTGGGGGGGTGGTAAATAATGGTGCCAATATCAGTAAATTGACTACCACAAACCTTTTAAAGTACTAAAGTACATTTACTTACCTTCAAGTTGTTCCAAACCTGTGTGTGTGTGTGCGTGTGTGTGTGTGTGTGTGTGTGTGTGTGTGTGTGTGTGTGTGTGTGTGTGTGTGTTTCTTTTGTTGAACACAAAATAAGATATTTTGAAGAATGTTGCCAGTATCCTATGATTTCCATGGTATTTATGGAAGTCAATGTCTACTATCATTCTTGAAAATACCTTCTTTTGTGCTCAACAAAGAAACTCAAATAGGTTTGAAACTTCAGGATAAGTAAATTAAAATTTTCATTTTTTTATGAATTATTCCTTTAACAGACTATCTACCCTATTAAAAATTTAATATATTTAAAATACATTTTTTTCATACCAAACACTGAATTCAAATGTATTAATATATGTATTTCAAATACATTTTAGTATATTTACCTTTCACTAAATGTGCTCAACATCACATTTTACCAAATCTGTATGATTTTCTTTGTTAAGATTTGGGAAGATTTTGAGAGATTTGGGGAAAATGTAATCATATGAACTGCTTTCACACATTTTCTTTCACTCCCAGTGCAATTTTACTGTCAATATATATAGAGGAGTATAAGAACATGAAACATATTAAAGGTTTGGAATTATATAAGGGTGAGTATATTGTAAATGTATATTTGGGTTATATTTCAATTATGTCCCAATGCTAATGCCTTGCTCTTTCTCTGTAATGATGTCTTATACACATTAGAAGCTGTCAAAATGCATTGAGTGCTTGGCGATGAAAGTCAGCATCATGCTAATGGCAAAGACAGTCTGTATTCATCATCGCAAGCATTCATCAGACCTGCTTTACGTTAATGCAGATGTGATCATTTTATTCCACAACCTACCAAAGCATGTCTGTCTGCACAAGCTTCTCCTTTATGAAAAAGTTCACTCAATATTGAAAACTGTCAACTTCGTGTTTTCCAAACCCTTATAATTTGTATCCATGGAACCCAAAATATGTTCATGAAAGTTTATGAGGGACGTAGTGATGTCTGATTTTTGAGCAAATCCTTCTTTTGAGGATCTTTTCAATAATCAGTTGATCCAGTTCACAAAACTGGTCTTAAAATGATAATTAATTCAAACATTAAAACTGGCTGTTAATTTACTCAGGCTTAGACCATTCAAGATGTAGTTTACTTTTTTTAAATCTGTAGAACATTAATGAAGAATGTTAGGTAAAACTGTAATTCATACACTGTATGTTCATTGTGTGAATATACATTCATACAATTTTCTGCACAAGTGAAATTCACAACTTTGAATGGAAATATGGATGACAGAATTTCATTTTTGGTGAACTACCCCTTTAAATCCAACTTATATTCTCAAAAATGCATGTGGACATTTCAGAGTTTTAGCTCAATATAACATCATTCAGTAAAGATCACAGCATGAAACCAATTTGAGAGCTGTTTGAATCTGTTTTCTACATCACAGATATGTCATAGCTAAGAATAAACCCTCCACAGATCAAAGCACAAAATATAGTTTGGTCATCTCCATTTTACAACAAAGCTCAAATCAAATGAATGGCCTGACACTAGTGCCTTTGAAGTCTTCTAGTATTGATTACAGATGAAATGTCATTACAGGTGTTTGCCAGTAATGAGATCATCGCACGCTCCCCGTGCCCGATTTGGACCCACGTCCCTGCTGACATTTATCCCTGTTTAGTATGCTATGATGAACACTCAGATAATCACACTTCATCCTCACAATCACAACATTCATTAGAAATGACCTTTGCGAGCGGCAATTAGCCAGGAAGGATCCATTGTCAAAAAACAGAAAGCCGAATTATCAGCAATTTAGAGGAATCAATATTTGACTCCATTACTGATACCCAGCAGCTCAGTGTGAACCAGACCAAAACAATCAACTGAATTAAAATCTAATGTGCCAAGATCATTTCATAAAAAATAGCACAACAAACATGGCTAAAACCAATGTTGTCTTCATTAATTCATAATTGGGACATTTTGCATGTTATAGACAGGCAAGAGGGGCACATTATCTCATTTAATGCCGAATGGTAATTTGTTTTTCCCTCACCAGATCACCAGCCATTTGCCTCTATGTGTTTTATGGTCTTTCTGTTTACTTTAGTTTGGTTTTGGTGTTTGTATTCCAATAATGTTTGACATGTAATGTTTAACTTTACCACTCCTGCATGACAGGCAGTGCATTTCGGATTGTTAACAAATGTTTTTCTATACTCAAATGTTGTTCCATTAGACTATCATGGGTAATGTGTGTCAACATACTATATTAAATACTATAGTAAAATTTAAATTGCAGTCCGTAACTTTTTTTTGGTAAAAAATGATCTGAAATCAATTTTTGAGCAAGTACCACTCACTTAAGCATAGACTATAGATAGTAAAATAGTCTATGCTTAAGTGAGTGTGCAGTTGTTCCCTCTTCATTAGGTCTTAATTTTTTCCTACAACCTGCACCTGAAACTAACTACATCGACCACAACATTCTTTTGAATAGACTAGAAAACATTGTTGGCATTAGTGGAAATGCATTAGCGTGGTTCAAATCGTACTTATCTGACCGCCATCATTTCATAGCAGTGAATGAAGAGGTATCATATCGATCACAAGTGCAGTATGGAGTACCTCAAGGCTCAGTACTAGAGCTGTTACTATTCACACTTTACATGTTACCCTTGGGAGATATCACCAGGGACCACGGTGTTAGCTTTCACTGTTGTTATGATGTTATGATACTCAGCTCTATATTTCTTTGTGGCTCGACAAAATATACCAATTTGAAAAACTAATGGATTGCATAGTCGATATAAAAAACTGGATGATGAGTAATTTATCACTGCTAAATTCTGAAAAAAACAGAGGTGTTCATTATCGGACATAAAACCTCCACATGTAATAACCAAGAACACTGTCTCATACTTGATGGGTGCTCTGTCAAATCTTTGTCATCAATGAAAAACCTAGGCGTGCTATTTCATATGCTATTCAATATGTATTGAAGGTGCAATCTCTCCTTCACCATGTTTCTAGCGTTTGAAAAACTGCATTTTTCCATCTCAAAAATATATCTAAATTGCGATCTATGCTCTCAATGTCAAATGCAGAAATGTTAATTAATGCATTCATGACCTCGAGGCTAAATTATTGCAATGCTTTATAGGGTAGTTGTTCTGCACGCTTAATAAAAAAAACTCCAACTGGTTCAAAATGCAGCAGCTAGAGTTCTTACTAGAACCAGAAAGTATGACCATATTAGCCCGGTTCTGTCAATACTGCACTGGCTCCCTATTAAACATCGTATAGATTTTAAAATCTTGCTAATTACTTACATAACCCTGAATGGTTTAGCTCCTCAGTACTTGAGCAAGCTTGTATCGCATAATAGTCCTTGATAACACCTAGAATAACAAAATAAAATGCGGGTGGCAGATCCTGGAATAATGGAATAATTTTTCTGTTTAAGATTAAGATAATTAAGATTCTGTAATAATCTACACTGTTTGGGAAACAGACACACTCTGTCAGTTTAAATCTAAATTAGAAACCCATCTCTTTAACCTGGTTTACACATAACACACTAAAACATTTCTGTTATTCAAATCCGTTAATGGATTGTTAGTCTGCATTAATTAGGTCAACCGAAACCGGGAACACTTCCCATAATACACAATGTACTTGTTACATCGTAAGAAGAATGGCATCTATGCTAATATTAGTCTGTTTATTTCTTATTCCGAGGTCACCGTAGCCACCATATCAGTCTGTATCCAGATCAGACGGTCACTGCAGTTGTCACAAATGAAGCTTCCGTACTGCCTCCTCCGCACCATCAGAGGGAACACTCACCAGAGTATTGACTGACTCTCTTTCGGACTCCAATTCCCAGCATCCCACACACCTGGGAATGATTGCCCACACACCTGCTAATCATTACACCCTCTCCATATAAGCACACCACTCACATTCATCCTTGCGAAGTCTTAATTGGCCAAGGTAATCATTTCTGAGTGTTTCTTCATTGTGGATTGTTTATTCTGTTGTGACCTGGACTGTTTCTCGTTTCTGTGATTATCTGCCACCTGCCCCTACTCGTATCTGTTTACTGGACTGTGATTCTCTGCCGCCTGCCCCGACTCGTATCTGTTTACTGGACTGTGATTCTCTGCTCCCTGCCCCTACTCGTATCTGTTTACTGGACTGTGATTCTCTGCCACCTGCCCCGACTCGTATCTGTTTACTGGACTGTGATTCTCTGCCGCCTGCCCCGACTCGTATCTGTTTACTGGACTGTGATTCTCTGCCGCCTGCCCCGACTCGAATCTGTTTACTGGACTGTGATTCTCTGCCGCCTGCCCCGACTCGTATCTGTTTACTGGACTGTGATTCTCTGCCACCTGCCCCGACTCGTATCTGTTTACTGGACTGTGATTCTCTGCCGCCTGCCCCGACTCGTATCTGTTTACTGGACTGTGATTCTCTGCCACCTGCCCCTACTCGTATCTGTTTACTGGACTGTGATTCTCTGCCGCCTGCCCCTACTCGTATTTGTTTACTGGACTGTGATTCTCTGCCGCCTGCCCCGACTCGTATCTGTTTACTGGACTGTGATTCTCTGCCGCCTGCCCCTACTCGTATCTGTTTACTGGACTGTGATTCTCTGCCGCCTGCCCCTACTCGTATCTGTTTACTGGACTGTGATTCTCTGCCACCTGCCCCTACTCGTATCTGTTTACTGGACTGTGATTCTCTGCCACCTGCCCCGACTCGTATCTGTTTACTGGACTGTGATTCTCTGCCGCCTGCCCCTACTCGTATCTGTTTACTGGACTGTGATTCTCTGCCGCCTGCCCCGACTCGTATCTGTTTACTGGACTGTGATTCTCTGCCGCCTGCCCCTACTCGTATCTGTTTACTGGACTGTGATTCTCTGCCACCTGCCCCTACTCGTATCTGTTTACTGGACTGTGATTCTCTGCCACCTGCCCCGACTCGTATCTGTTTACTGGACTGTGATTCTCTGCCACCTGCCCCGACTCGTATCTGTTTACTGGACTGTGATTCTCTGCCGCCTGCCCCGATCTCCGCCTTGTTTAACGCCCTCCTCTCACCTTTACGGCTGCGTGTCTGTACTGTTCTGCTGTTAAATAAACTGCATATGGATCCTCAATCTACTGACTCCTCGTTACAGCAGTCACCCGGATCCTGTCCGTGTCCAGCCCAGATGGTGGATCATCACCTAAAGACGACCTCTACAGCCTTGAATGTCAGCGGAGATTAAGAAAACTAGATGAGCCCCAGAGACAGGTCCCCAGTGAAGACCTTGTCTCCTGGACGGCCACCTGGGAAGACGAGTCCTCAGCACAAACTGCTGGTTCATCTGGCCAGAGGAGAACTGCCCCCCCAACTGAGCCTGGTTTCTCCCAAGTTTTTTTTCTTCATTCTGTCGCCGATGAAGTTTTGGTTCCTTGCCGTTGTCGACTCTGGCTTGCTTAGTTTGGGACTCTTGATTTCCTGCGATATCATCGACTTGATTGCACAAATACTGAAGAACTGAACTGAGCTGGATGATGACATCACTGAATTCAACGATGAACTGCCATTAACTGAAAATTGAGTGTTTGCTATTGTCCTTTTGCATTACCGACACACTATTTTCCTATTTGATATTGTAAAGCTGCTTTGACACACTATGTATTGTTAAAAGTGCTATATAAATATTTATACACTTGACTTGACTGATTGGCCACAAGTGTTTTTTGGGAATCGGTCCGACACTGTGGTCAAGATCTTTTTTTAAATATTGCTTATTGCATCTTTAATTTGATAGTCATATCATGATGTATAATGCATACTATAAAGTAGGCTAGAGGTGCAAAGCTGCTTTGTTTACAACCGTAACCAAGCTGTACTTCTGCTGTTCCATAAGCGCCACCTGCTGTCAGAGAGTGGATTTACTTTCTCATTCAGCCTGTCTGCTGTGTTTGTTTCGTGCAAGTATGTTTTTATTAGTGCTGTCGATCAATTAATCGTGATTAAATGCATCCAAAATAAGAGTTACACAATATATATATGTGTGTGCTGTGTAATTATTTGTATATATTCTGGGGTGGGAATTAAACGCGATGTTCTCCAAATTCTGGATTATTCTGAAACAGAATGATTTATTTTATACAAATATATTTTATACACATATAGTTCAAGTAATTTTGTGAAAAGTTCAGTACTCTTGTTTTTATTGTAAATAAAGTTAATTTTTTTTCTGTGTCAATGATTGGTGGTGGAATTGGCTGTGATACAAGGGGCACCAGATACAATCTTGTCTATATAGGGCACCAATTTGGTCAGGGTCGGCTCTGACATGAAAACACAAACACATAAACACATCGACTTTGAGCAATAACTGCACTAATGCTAGTGACAATTAACATCTTATTCATAAAGCAACAAGAGTGCCACACACAGTTGTGTTATTTGTTTGTTTGTTTGTTGGGCCTAAACATTATTATTTAGCTTGTACAACCGCTTGTCTCTCATATGGTTCTGGCTTAAAACTTGCAATTTGAACAGACCAGGTGATTCATTTAATACATGTATTTAATGAATACAATTTTAGCCTGTTACCCTTGACAACCCTGAGAGTGTGCTTGGTTCAGAACATTTTCTTATTAGATGAAGCACATCCAACACGTCCCGATTAGAGGCCAGACACAGCTGATGACGACCAAGACCTCTGGACTGCCAATAACATGATTAGTGACCCTCATCCAGGTCACACTGACTTTGCTCTTATAATGTGGGTAATTTACTTGCTCTCTTCTCCAATCCTTTAGGACTTCGCCAATGGCTGTCTGCTTAGTTCTCAATGGAGTGACACAGATTGGCTTTGCCAGAAAAATAAACCAGGCTAAATAAAATAAATTAAGTGGCTATGGAAATGAAGTATTTGTGTACATTGCAGTTCAATCATTTGAGATTGAAAATGGCTAATGGAGTTAATCTTATTTTTAGTTCCTTATTTTATTAGTGGCATCATTATTGGTCATATCTAGGTTTAGGGATGTTAAACTCTTAACCCTATTGACCTTTAGTGCCTTTATGGATGCCCAGACAAAGACAACTGAATGAAGTACTTCTGACTTGTTATTCAATTCCAATTTGGCATCTTCAACACAGAATAACTCCTATGTCAAAAGATCATGTAAGCATCATGGGGCAGTGTGTTATGATGACTGCTTTCCAGTCCTTAGCTGTTGTGCCAAAAGTAGTTTTCTACTAAGACAAGAGGATGGCGTTGGAACATATCTGTCTCCTGGTCATTAAAAACTCATTAGCGATGTCCTGACAGGAATTTAATGAGGATGGGCTGATCTGATGTGGAGAATTCAAAAAAGAAAGGCTGGTGTCCGAGAGGAATCAGATTTACAGCCAAACCCAAATTACAATCTCCAGGAGTTAACCAGACAAACATGATTATTGAAACAGAGAAGTGAGAACATCGCTTTAAGGAATCTATAGGGCTGTTTAAATTATTAAGTATCATGACATAACATATGTCATATATGTTACTAAAACTAGCACGTGCATGATACCTATTTATGTAAACACAATTTAAACAATGATCCGCTATTATTGAGAGCAAAGTTACTTTTTTTTACTAAATTAACAATTCAACAGCCCTACAAATCATCTCAAATCTGGACCTAATTCTTATAATTAATAGCGGGATTTTTGGCAGCAAAGTAACTTTTTTTTTTATATATATAAACAGAACAGAAGAGTGAGCAGTGTGCATGCTCACCATGATTATCACAGTAATCTGCAGGCAGTGCCGATGTTTTCATTGAATTGATCAGTGAGCTTTGATACAGTAACACCAAAGCCTGTAATGTCACCAAAACAAGATGTTCTTAAGACGATATTTAAAAAAATGCACTAAGGATAATTGGTACAAATTACATTTATCAGACGCTTTTATCCAAAGAAACTTACAGTGCATTCAGGATATAAACTTTTTTGTCAGTATGTGTGTTCCTGGGAATTGAACCCACAACCTTTTGCGCTGCTAACGCAATGCTCTACCACTGAGCCACAGGAACACTTACAAAGATATATTTACAGAACTTATTTTTTAAGATAATTTTTGTGAATCTGGCCTCTAAATCAAAAGAGCTCATCCCCAAGTCTATATTTTGGTCACTAGATATGGGCTAAATTCAGAATTCAGAACACTAGCATATTACTCATACAATTTTTTGTTTTATATATATTGTTTTTATTTCAACATTATGACAACATAGAACAATACAAAAAGACAACAAGAACAAAAAAAAATATATACAGTTAAGTACATCAGTTCCTCCAGTTCTATACAATTGTTTCTGATGTTATACATCTATTTCTAGGTCAGTAAAAGGGTCAAACCTTTAAACTGTTAACTTGGACATTCGTTAAATGTTTACGAAAGGGTTCCCATGTGGCCTCAAAGCCAGCAATGTTGCCAAAAAGGTTGTATCTGAGTCTCTCTAAATGCAAAGTGGCAGAAAGTTCAGACAATATAAATATATATCTTTATAGAGATATAAAGCCTGCTTTATCATCTGACAGGCAGACAATTATAAGTCTATGAATAACATGTCATTCATAGAACAAATTGTGCTTAACAGGTTATGAAATGCTTATGACTATGGGTATGTTTACACGAAAACAATGTACTGAAAATGGAAACATTTTTCTTTTGCGTTTTTGGAAAGTTTCATGTACAGACGGCAATATTGTCAAAAAGATCCCTGTACACACAACAAAAAATGCTGTATTATTCATGCCAGGTCAGTAGTTGGCAATGTCAGTTTGTAAAGAAACTCGTGCAGGCTTATAGACTGAACACGTAATATGCATGCACATAATGTCACTGTTTTTTTTTTAAATACAAATTTGCGTTTTTGTAGTTTACATGGAGATGATAATGGTATCACTTTCAAAAACCCATTTAGCATTTTTAGGCCCCCAAAATGCCAGTGTCATGTAAATGAACGGCCAAAAAACATAATAAGTTTTTGGTTTTTAGTTGAAAATGGTGTCATGTAAACACTCCTCCCCCAGTATCGGGTAGCCAGACCTTCAGACTGACAGCGTAAAGGAACCACAGTTCGTTTTGTTCAGAATCTAGTTTAGGTGCATGGAAATGTAAAGTCAATGTCCCTACAATAACAGACATGCGTGTACAATTCTTGGATGTATTTTAAAGATGAACTTCACATACTTTTGAAAATTCAATGCTTATTTGATCTCTATAAGTGCTCATTGTCACAGATGTAAGCATGATGGCTTTCTTTTGCCTTGAGGGGGTGTGGCCTCACTACGTCTTTGTTTCCAGGTGAACTGTTAAAGGGATAGTTCACCCAAAAATGAAAATTCTGTCATTCATTTCTCAACCTTCATGTCGTTCCAAACCTGTAAGAAATAAGTTCATCTTTGGAACACTAATTAAGATATGTTTGGTGAAATCAGAGAGCTTTCTGACTCTCCATAAAGAGCAACACAACCACGGTCAAGGCCCGAAAAGGTAGTAAGAACATCATTAAAATAGTCCATGTGACATCTGTCGCGTTTTGCCCTGAGTTCTTCCTGTTTTTCCTTATATGGTCTTTTGTCCTTTTCTTGTTTAGTTAATTAATTAATCCCTGGCACCTGTGTTTTGGTAATTATCCCTTGTATTTAAGTTCCTGTTTGTTTGGTCTTCCTTTGTCGGGTCTACTCATCACACGCCCTGTGTTTCTTTGATTTATGTTCAAGCCTTCATGTTGGATTATTCCTGTGTTTCGTCACTAAAGACTGTTATTTTGTTATGTTTCCTGGGTTCTTTTACGTTACGTGACAACATCAGTGGATCAACCATAATTTTATGAAGCTATAAGAATACTTTTCAACAATTTAAAATGTTCTAGATTCACGTTCACGACGCATACATGTGATGCTGCTGACACAGGAGAAAACTCTAGAACTCAAATGTGCTGTCCCTGGTTTGCAAGCAGAGGAAAACGCACACCGTTCATAAAACACACTTTGTAAACATGTCTGAAGATTTCGACAAATTTTTTGCCCAGCCTTTACATCAGAACCAGAATATATATATACGATGAACTAAGAAAGATGGACGTTCTATGTCAGAATGCCGGCTCCTGAAATCAGTGAATAGTCAATATTTTTGTTTTCTTTGTATACAAAAAGTATTCTCGTAGCTTCATAAAATTATGGTTGAACTTCTGATGTTACATGGACTATTTTAACAATGTTCTTACTACCTTTCTGGGCCTTGAACATGATAGTTGCATGCTGTTTTTTTAAGATCAGAAAGCACTCGGATTTAATCAAAAATATCTTAATTTGTGTTCTGAAGATGAAGATGATCTTATGGGTTTGGAACGACAAGAGGATGAAGACTTTAATATCAGTTGAATACTTCTGAATTGAAACTCCTGAATTGTTTCCAATTTTGTGTCCCCTAGCATCAGACGTTGAGTAAAAGGTCTGTTGGAGGTACGTCTGAGTTCAAACCAAACAACACTAATAATTACACAGCAGTGTCATATGTGTCTACTTTCAATGCTTTCAAAGATAGTACTTGAAATAACTGAGAAGCTAGAAATTCATCACAGCCTCATTTTGACATTTCAGTCACTCCTCCTGTTTGCTATTCTTTCGACACAGAGATAGTCCCACCCCAAACCCTAAACACTAATTGCACAAGTCGATGAATTTGATATCTTGTACTCTGCAGGTCAATGGCTCTTTTTTAATTAGGACAATCTGCTGACGATGAAGTTGAGAGCTTCTCTGTGAAGGTGACTTCGGTGTTTATATCAGTTTAACATTTTTCAAATCATTCATCCTCTCATTAGTCAATGTGACTTTTAGTTTGCATTATCACTTTTATTTTTTTGCTGCATTTAATATCCACCTCTTTATCTGCATTCCCTTTTTGTGTATTTACCACAACCACAAGCTCTCTTGAATATTTCTCCCTCTTTCCTTACACACACTAAGGGCTAAATCACATTAAATCCTAATGGCTGGATTATATGGGCACCCTAGAGCAGCATGTCCCATTATTTCCTCCATTCTCAAAGATATATGCAGCAATAACCAGCCGTTACTGGGAATTAGAGGACCTGCTTTCCGGCTGCCACACGCAATGTCCATTGAGGGAGGCTGATAATTGGGTTTATTAGTTCACTTTATGAGTACGCAAATTGGAGATAGTCAGAAAGTTTCTTGGGATTAAAGAGTGTAAATAAGGTACTTAAATGGTGATTTGCTGCTGGAAACCTGAAAAAGGGGGAGTAAATTGTGTAAATTATAATTTGGGTCCTACTTAAGCTTTAATTGTATGCATCTACATGTCTTTGAGAAACATCAACAGGTTAAAGTCCTGACGTTCTTACAGAAAAAAATACACTTGAGTTTAAATGATTGTGAAATGACTAAGGGTTGTTCTTACTTACATGGATCAGTGGGTTTTGTGGTGGGATTTGTATATATTCATTAGCATTTTTATATAATAATAAATGTATGGGCAAGTATTATAACTGGGACATCAGCTAAGACTGAGAAACAATAGAAAGACAAAAATATATGATATGTTAGAGTCTGTCACTACACCATTAAGCAAGCAAATGGGTAATGTATTATTTATTTAATTAAAGCTGCAGTCTGTAACTTTTTTGGGTTAAAAATGATCAAAATCAATATTTGAGCAAGTACATAACCAGCTAGTGTTCAAAACTATCACCTTACTTTAGCCCGATTCACAACGGTTAGCTTACAATGTTTTCTAATTTGAGTGACACTGGTTTTCGCAGGAAATTTAAGCATGCCGCTGTGTCATTGGGTCACGTCTGTAAACATAAAGAAGTTGTTACGGCTAGTAGGCTATATCACCAACACCACACCTGTACATGCAATTTATTACATTTTTCATTTTATGTTTATTTATGTATACTTGTCTACTTTATTCACATCTTATTTTTCATTATGTGTGTGTGTTGTAACGGTTACCTCCTGTTACAAGGTTTATTTTGGGTGCTATGCTCATCCTGACCTCTAGGTGGCACCTATAGCCTCACCCTTTTTTGTATAAAACAGGAAGCAGTAGAGTAAGAAGCAGATTATGTTTGAATCCCTCATGACTTCTTGGTTGTACAAACAATCCTGGTTGGAGGAACGTTAAGTTTGCTGCTCAACCAGGATTTTTGTTTGTCCTAATTCATGCTAATGTGGCATGTTAACGACTTTGAGGAATGGATTAACAACTTTGGTGATCCCTTGAGTGCATGATTGCACCTGTCCAAGGATTGTACCTAAAGCTTTCCGGCCTACCTCTGCAAGGATTTCTACATTGCATCTATCATCTCATCAACAGATAAGACTGTTAAACTGCTCATGAACTGCACCATTTTGCAAAACTAGCACCAAACGTCATCAGCATAAGTGGACATTCCGTATTCGAAACTCTGCCAACCATTTATCCCAATGGCGGTGATGATCTTGAACATATGAGGCGATCATGGTTTTGAGAGTACGGTTGACTCGTTCTGTGAGGTTTGTTTGAGGGTGTGCAGTAGTGGCCAGTTTTTGAATGACACTCCATTGCTTGCAGACCAGGCAGAGTAGTTGCGAGGTAAACTGGGACCCTCTGTCAGATACCAGATACTTCGGGGTGCCCCATCTGGTGAAGATTTCCTCCACCAGGATGCGTGCAATTTGTGGAGCTTTTGCAACACGCAAAGGAAACAACTCCACCCACTTTGAGCAGTAGTCCACAATTACCAGTAGGTGTTCATTCTGTTTTGAACTTTTGGGAAATGGTCCCATGAGGTCAACTCCCAGCATATGGCCAGGTTCCACTACAGGGGTAGACTGCATATGGCCAGCTAATTTTGAAATAGATGGTTTGTACTTTTGACATACCTGACATTCCTTACAATACCTCCAGACGTCTGAGCGTAGAGTAGGCCAGTTGCAAATATCTACAAGTCTTAACAGAGTTTTGAGTCTGCCAAGGTGTCCACTTAGAGGGTTGTTGTGTGCGTAATTCAGAAAATTTTGTCTTAAGCAGGTAGGAATGACTAATTGAAGTTTGGGCCCTTTCGACCCTTGTGGCATACTGCGGAACAGGAATCCATTTTCCATTAAGTAATGAATGCGAGTGGGATCTGGGTTAATGGATGCTTTGGCTTTTGTGATGAGTTCTTGCATTTCGGCATCTTCCTGTTGAGCTTTTGCAATGTCGGACCATTCAACAGGAAATGAAGAGAAAGTGGTTGATGAGTCCTGGGATTTCACCTGTGACATCATAATGAGTGGGTAAGTATCTTGGAAACTGCGTGAGAGGGTATCTGGCACAATGTTACATTGCCCTTTACGATATTTGACGGTGAAATCAAACTCCTGCAAGCGGATGGACCATCGGATTAGACGTGAAGAGGGTTTTGGGTGGTTGAATACCCAGGTTAGAGCTGCGTGATCAGTGATCACCTCAAACAGTCGTCCTTCCAAGCACGGTCTCCACTTTTCGACTGCCCATATCACCGCATAACATTCCTTCTCTGAGACTGAATACGATTTCTCAGCTCCTTGTAACAGACGTGAGGCATAGGCAATGACATGTTCCAAATCATCTATATCTTGAGTCAAAACTGCTCCCAAAACCATGATCGCCTCATATGTTCAAGATCATCACCGCCATTGGGATAAATGGTTGGCAGAGTTTCGTTTTGCCATTAACTCAGCTTGGCAGGAGAGTACAGGATTTACTCCAGCCGAAGTTATGATGGGGCGAAAGTTGAAAGGTCCCTTAGAGAGAGCGATTGCAAAAAAAAATGACCCAGACAGCCCAGTATACCCAGTTCTGGAGAGGTACGAAGAATTGATCCAGACAGTGCAAAGGAATGTGGAACGAGCCCAAGAAAAACAACGTCACTATTACAACTTAAGACGACGACAAGCTCTCTTCCAAGTCGGAGATTTGGTTTGGGTTCGTACTCATCCTCTGTCACGGGCTAACGAAGGGTTTATGGCCAAACTTGCTGCAAAATGGAAAGGTCCTGCCAAAGTAATTAAATGCCTTGGTCCAGTAAATTACTCTGTATCTTTTGTTGATGACCCTGATCATGTAGATTCTTATCATGTTCAAAATTTAAAGCCTTTTTATGGCCATGTTGAAACTCTTTCCAATTAAGGGGGGGAATATGTAACGGTTACCTCCTGTTACAAGGTTTATTTTGGGTGCTATGCTCATCCTGACCTCTAGGTGGCACCTATAGCCTCACCCTTTTTTGTATAAAACAGGAAGCAGTAGAGTAAGAAGCAGATTCTGTTTGAATCCCTCATGACTTCTTGGTTGTACAAACAATCCTGGTTGGAGGAACGTTAAGTTTGCTGCTCAACCAGGATTTTTGTTTGTCCTAATTCATGCTAATGTGGCATGTTAACGACTTTGAGGAATGGATTAACAACTTTGGTGATCCCTTGAGTGCATGATTGCACCTGTCCAAGGATTGTACCTAAAGCTTTCCGGCCTACCTCTGCAAGGATTTCTACATTGCATCTATCATCTCATCAACAGATAAGACTGTTAAACTGCTCATGAACTGCACCATTTTGCAAAACTAGCACCAAACGTCATCAGCATAAGTGGACATTCCGTATTCGAAACCCAGCTCATTTATTCTGGACATTGTGTATTTGTGTGGTTTTGTGACTGGTTGCTGTGGTCATTTGTGTATTGGGGAAGCATGTAATATGGTGTTTGGGAATAATTGGCGGGGATGGTTGAATACAATTTGGGAAAAGGATATCCCTTGTCTTTGTCCTTTTTTTGTTTAACATTAATCAAAAACTTTATTACACTGTAACCTATAGGACATCTTGCAAAATTGATCCCCCCTTTAACCTGTAACGGGTCCGGTTGAAAATAGACGGGACAGTTATAGTGTTATTGTTGTTGTCTCTATGTACTGGATTGTGACACCAAAACTAATTCCTTGTATGCGCAAACATAATTGCCAATAAAGCTCTTTCTGACTCCTGACTTAATACAAGTGATATCAATCTAGTTTAGATAGAAAATCAGCACAGTAGTCAATTTATAATTCAGATGATTATAAAAAACCCGACCCTAGCATATCATTATAAATAAAGTATTCAAGAGAGCCATGTAATAATAGGCCTTAATAACCCAATAGGCACTTGGCTTTTAATCCAAATACTTTTAATTTATACTCTAACAAAGAAAGAAATTTACAAAAGAATTGCTATGGTAGTAAATTGCATAGGATACGCTAGATTGTCAAGATACTAGTTCACTTGATCACCGTAAGTTCATATGATGAATTATGGTTAAGCAAATTTTAAATTCATTGAGTTATACAATTGCTATTTAGACTTTTGGGGGAAGTTAGACTTTCACGCCGGTAGCACCTCACGTGCTTTTAAGCCTCCTGGTCATTACGTCACCCGCCCATAACGTCTTGCCCATCATTTGGACTGATTACACATATGATTCAGAGCATGGTATCGCTAAAGGCGTTCCCCTAGCGTTTCCAATGCAGCTCGAGTTCCCGGAGGGGAACTTCCATATTTAGCTGCTGTATGTATCCATTGGTGCTTTTATGAATCGACTCCCTCTTCTCCTTGTGAATTAACCGCCATTATGTCTTTTGTTATGAATGAGCTATGCAAATACGGCTGAAAACAACAAGCATCCGAA
Organism: Schizopygopsis malacanthus; assembly: GCA_027474115.1. Lineage (NCBI taxonomy): Eukaryota > Metazoa > Chordata > Actinopteri > Cypriniformes > Cyprinidae > Schizopygopsis > Schizopygopsis malacanthus. The sequence continues at coordinate 5,861,580 of CM049873.1, forward strand.
TAGAGTTGTTCTTGTCATTTTGGACCTGTAATTGAACAGTTTTGTGTTTCTATGCACTTCTATGTTTCTAAGTCCTAGGCTCGACATATTTAAACACAGTGGGTGAAGAGCCTTAGCAGAAATACTATAATGGGTCAGTACAGTATCACCGGCTGCTCTTTTGTGCCCCATTGCACTCTATTTTCTGTGTTGTACTTTTCAGTGTGCTCTGTGTATTGCAGCGTGGCCTTTTATAAATATACCTTTGCATTTACATATCCCTTTGTTTTCTTCCAGGTGTTCTCTTGAGCATTTCAGGAAGCAATGCTGTTGCTTCATACTGTGAAAATGTGTTTCAATTGTTCACACTTTTCAAACTGATCTCCTGTTCTTCAAATTGCTCTGGCTCTATTGGTGTTTCACGAGATTGGATGTTAACTGCACGTATCAGAATGCTGTTTGTGGACTACAGTTCAGCTTTCAGCATCAAGATGGCCTTTAAACCCTGGAGCTCCTGGGCCTCTTGGAAACCTGCCCTTTGCAACTTGACAAGACAACCACCATGGATGGTGAAGGAGAGAACCAAAACCTCCTCCTTTTCTGCTCTTGCATAATGGAGCCTCACAAACATAAGTGTTGAGCCCTCATCTGTTCTCCTCATTCATATATAACTGATACAAACCTATTTTTGTTTTGTTTTGCCCCGAATCCTGTATCCTTGAATTTGTTGAGCACACTTCAACCCCTGAACTCTTGAGTATATTAAAATATCTCATTGTTTTTAATTAGGATAAAACTACAGTCTAGCATGCAGAGCTGAGATCTGTGCAGGAATTCAAAGCAACTCAGCTCTTTAGTGTTCAAAGAGCTTGAATCGGTTTGACCATATACATTTTAACAGGACAGCTGTTGTATATTTATGACTTACACTAATGCTTTTGGCTCTTAAGCAATTGGTTCATTAGAAAAATATGTCATACATATTCATAAATGGTTTGTATTTAAGTGTTTTGAAAGCTTTCCGAAACAACCGCATTGAGTCTAAGAAATTACGGGACCTGACAACATTATACTCAGGGGTTTGCAGATTTGTATCTTTAAAATACAAAATATTAATATAATAAATTATAAGAGGTGTCCAAAGGGGATCTGTAATAGCCTACCTGAAGACAGTTTTCCATTTGCATTCTAATGTCAATGACAGTTGCTTGGCTGGTGCAGAACCCGTGCATATACGTGATTTCAAATCTTTTCTTTACTTCATTTTGGACACTGGTAAAACATTTATTATATGAAATCTTTCATAAAAATAAAGGCTCTATATTGGCATCTATGGTTCCATGAAGAACCTTTAACATCCATTTCACAGGAGGTTCTTTATAGTTGGAAAATATTCTTTAGATTTTTTTAAATGTTCTTCACACTAAGAAAAAAAATATTATTTTAAAGAAATAGTTAATAAAAAAAATGTAATCACCCTCAGGGCGTCCAAGTTTGTTTCGTCATCAGAACATAATTGGAAAAAATTGAGCATTACCTCACATGCTCAGCAATGGATCTTCAGCAGTGAATGGGTGCCGTCAGAATGAGAGTCCAAACAGTTGATAAAAACATCACAATAATTCACAAGAAATCCACACCACTCCAGTCCATCAATAATGTCTTATGAACAAAAAGATGCATGTTTATAAGAAACAAATCCATCATTCAGGTGTTTTAACTTTAAGCTGTCACTTCTGGCCAAAATACGAGTCCATAATCCATAATAATGCTTCCTCCAGTGGAAGTCTAAGCGCTGTTGTCCTCTCAAATCAAAGTTGAAATATTTATTTAGAATTGTTTTGGCTTGTAAACAGTTCTTTATCCGTGCATATTTCTCTCATGATTTCCACAGGAGAAAGCACAATTATGGACTTGTATTTTTCCTAGAAACTATGGTTTAACCATAAATAAAAAAATGCTTTAATGACATATTTTTCTCTTACAAACACACAGCTTTTCACTTCACAAGACTTAATGGACTGGAGTGGTGTGGATTATTGTGCTGTTTTTATCAGCTGTTTGGACTCTCATTATGACGGCACCCATTCACTGCAGAGGATCCATTGGTGAGCAAGTGATGTAATGCCTAATTTCTCAGAATTTTCATCTTGGATGTCCTGAGGGTAAAAAAATGGTCAGTAAATCTTTTTTTTTGGGGGTGAACTATTCCTTTACCAACTGTTCACTAAAAGGTTTCAAAAATGGTTGTTCTCATGGATGTGAAAACTAGCTATAGATCATTCATCAGTTGTTAAACAAGTGAGGGCACAGCCCACCTGACTCTTATTGCAGATACACCGTTATTGCAATGCCGGAATATCTCGGTTAGGGGACATCCCATGACATGCTGCATGTGCTCTTTGGCAAGCACATAGCTTTGTTTGTACACGTACTGTAAGTGCTAAATCGTTTCCAGCACCATGTTTGAATTGTTCATTTCAAACAGCTTGCCTATAATTGCATCAACATTAGTGAAGACAGCCGACATCTGTTGGCAAGGAAGCACAGAACAAACACGGCTTTATGTTGAATTTGTAAACATGACAGTATAGGAAAGAGAAGGAAAACAGAGGTCGATGTGAACTGGAATTTGCTGATAAGGTGGATTTATAGTCTGTAGATGGGTACAAACATGAGTTATCCATCAAACATATGGAGGTTGGGGTTTGGAAAAAAAAGCTTGGTGTTTAATTTTTTATGTGTGCTGAAGGCCGGCTGGATTCCATTAGTTATGTTACTATGCCAAGCACACTGAAATATATTTATTCAGAATGACATTTGCATTTGACTATCTTGCAGATACCTGCCTCATTTGGGCTGTTGTTTGGTGTTACAGTCAGGTACTAGTCGAGAACCACTTCATAACTCTGTCTTTTAAAAACGGTTTGCTGCAACTAAAATCCATTAAATACTATGCATGGTTCTGACCATTTCTCTATAGGGTTCATTGTCTTGTGATGGATAGCACTCATAATAGCACTGGTTGTTTGACTGAATCAACCAATTTTAACGTTGCGTTTTAGTAAGTGTGTGACATGATGAACAACAATCCCACTGTTTTCTGTCGGTCTAAATATTTAGTACTGAAAATAAAAAGGGATTTAACTCCAGTTCTAGCAGATCAGTATCTAATTTTATTCTCAATATAACAAGTCATAATACACCATTGCAATATTTAGCAAGAAATGGAATCTTATATTAAGGCTAGTTTATATTATATATTGTATCAATGGTTATCAACCAGGGGACCAGGGCCCAATAAGGGGCATGGTTATGAATCCAGAATTATGTAATAACTTGCGCTGCCTCTGAAACAGCTTTTTTTCAGATAATGTCACACAACTCACTTTTTCAGCCCTTCCTCTCTAACCACATGGCTTCATAATGAGTAGTCATATGGAGTTCACGAGTCGGGGGTTTGGTTCAAAACGTCCTTGATTTCCATAAAGACAAAAATAGCAGAATTCAAATCTAGGGCTATATACGCCTGCCAAACAACTGCTATTGAGACTGCTAATAGAACCGCCTCGCTTGACTCGATTCTGTCTTGAGATTCACACTTCTCACGCTCAACTCCCAATGGACAAATTCAAATCCCACCTTTATTTCTGGTTTCACTCAGAAGTACATCAAATTACGGAAGTAAATGGGTTGCGTGTTGACTTTTAAAATGTCAAACCCAGCACGCCAAAATCACATTAAATCCAGAATGTTCACTCTCATTTATATGGGTCACCTTGGGCCATAATTCCCTCTGATTCGCATCTGTCCTCACTGCAGCCGAGGCTTTCACAGCCTGAAACAGCCGAAACACAATGCAGAGGAAAGAGAGAGAAAATGAACGATAGAAAGGAAGAGGACGAGAGGAAAAAATGCAGATTCTAGGCACATAATCATCTATCTAACATCAGTAAAGTGGCATCACATTAGCGTCTTCCTGAGTCCCGTCTTATCTTTGGAGTAGCGCAGCAGATGCATGTAGATATCACCGCTTGCGGTTCAGAGCAAGGATGTGCTTTATCATTCCAGGAGAAAATGTCGCATTCATCTTCTCTGAATTGCCTCTCTTTTTATCAATAGGAGATACTACAGATAGTGGTGTCAAATGCAGGTGGTTGATTTTGAGATGGCTGTGCACAGTGGTGCTTTTTCAGGTCAGCGAGAAGAAGGCTGCAGTGTGCAAGCTTATTCAAATTCATAAACAGCAGGATGGAGCACGAGAGAGTTTGTTGTCAAGTTTGGCATCTTTGTATTGTCAAAACAGAATATTTTTGATGTCAGACATAAAAAAATTAAAGTGATAAGGATGCAGCATTCACAAAAACCTAATAATAATAACCAGCTTGAATTATCTGCACGAGCTTAACCAAAGGTGGAGAGTTTTTACTTTGTTACTGTACTGAAGTAAACTTTTCAAGTAGCTGTACTTTATCTGAGCATTTTTATTTTGAGGAGCTTTTATTTTTAATTCACTACATTCCAAAGAATAATATCAGACTTTTTACTCCACTACATTTCCTAAAAACATGTCATGCGTCAAAATTCTGTCATTGATACTCACCCTCATGTCGTTCCAAACCAGTAACACTTTCATTCATCTTCGGAACACAAATTAAATTATTTTTGTTGAAATCCGAGAGCTTTCTGACCCTCCGTAGACAGCAAAGCAACTGAAAGGTTTAAAGCCCAGAAATGTAGTAAGGAGATTTTTCAAATAGTCTGTGTGACATCAGTGGTTCAACTTTCTTACTACTTGCTACGAGAATGCATTTTGTGTGCGAAGACAACAAAAATAACAACTTTATTCAATAATTCCTTTTCTTCCGTGTCAGTCTTTGAGGCATGTTCACAAGAGTACCACAATACATTAAAAATAAAACACTTTTGTACTTTTACTTGAGCAAAATTGAAAAGGAGTACGTAATACTTTTCCTGGACAATTAATTTATTAGAATATCTGTATTTTATTCAAGTACTTGATTGTATACTTTGTCAACTACTGAGTTTAACTACCTCAGTCAAAGACTTTGAAACAAAAAAACACGAGTTATAAAATATAATAAGCATAAAAAGTCTGTCAGCTGTCTGCAAAACTGAAGTGTGAAGAATAAACACTGCACGGACATTTATGTGATTTATCTAAATGAAACTTTAATGAAAATACCCGTGTGATGCAGTAAGGACATTCCTTGCCTGGCTGTTTCTGGCAAAAAAAGACAAAGCCAGAATAAAGCTGCTCTCATTCTCTCTGGATACCAACAAATCTGTGTGTGAGCAAATGAGAATTTCAAAGCAGCATAGAAAAGAGACACAAATCCTCTAAGTTAGTATGTATTTATTGTGTACATGTGGCTTTAATGTTATTCAATTATAAATAATTTGTTTCTGAAATACCTAAATTTGAAATACAGAACTATTAAATTGCTTTTGCTACTTTATTTACTTTAATGTTGATTGTTTACATGTGTTAATCTTTCCGTCAAATGAAGATGTTTTTCTGCCTCTGAAAATATACATGTGAAGCCCTTTTCTTTCAGAACATCAAAAACTTGTTAATTAAATGACACGATTTAAATAAGACTTCACTAATAACAGGATTCGTGATTTTAGCTTTTTCCAATTAGGATGCTAAATTAATTCAGCTTTTTATGGCATCCCTAGTGATGTGAATTATTTATCAGTTAACATTCACAGGATTTTTGGGTTTATGAAATATGTGGTTCAAATAATTGTCATGCATTAAGAAACTATTTACTCTGTTTCCATGGCAACAGCTGAAAAAATTTGACATGGTTTCTCATACCAAATATGACACTTTTACTGGTTTTCTGGCAGAATGAGCAGGAAAATATATTTGATCTCTGTTTATCTTTACATGCTATTGATGTTTCTGAATATGCCATAAATGCACTACTGAGGGTAGTGCTTCCACAAAAATGTCTATGTGGTTCTGCAGGCCTACTGAATAAAAAAATAAATAATTATATATAATATATATGTATATATATATATATATATATATATCTTAGCTGTCTATCGTGTTCGATGATGACGCTTGCTCCAGGGATGGGGGTGGGAAGGGATGTAGGGTTCAGCGACGTTGCCGCTGGTGCCACTTCACGTGGGCGTTGAGTCCGGTCCTTGAGCCGCACACTCTTCCACAGATGGAGCAAGGGAAAACAGATACCAGGGGGAGTACCAGCCGCCCACTGGTGTCTCTTGATGCGTCTCTCGGATCATCGATCTTGGTTGATTTGGTGTATTTGAGAAACTCCAGTGGCACAGGTGACCTGCCAGGCTGACCTGTTGAGTGCCAGAGATTCGAGCTGCGTGAGGGGAATGTTCGCTCGCTATAGGAGGTCACTGGTGTTGTACTTAAAACGCCGCTTTTGCCTTCCAGCTGAGCGCTTTGCACCCATTAGATGACTGTAGAGGACTTGGTGGGGCAGGCGGTGTTCAGGCATGCATATGGTGTGCCCTAGCCAACGCAGATGTTTTTTGGCTTCCATACAGATTGAGTCAGTGTTGCTGAGGATGACTGTGTGGGGGATTCGATCTTCCCAGGACAAATTGAGGATCTTCTGTAGGCAGCGGATATGGAAGGCCTCTAGGTTGTTGATGTGCTGGCGGTATGGAGTCCATAACTCTGCCCCATAAAGCAGGGTAGAGAGACATACCGCATTGTAAACACCAACCTTGGTATTGACCTTCAGGTTATGGTTTTCAAAAACCCTGCTGCGTAGGCGACCAAAACCGAGTGTGTATTTCAGTGTCAAGGGAACAGCATGAGGATATGCACACCCGCATGCACGCACACACACACACACATATATATTTATATTATTATTATTATTATTATTATTATTATCATCATCTTGATATCCATCCAAGCTCTCATTGGTATATTTATGAGAAAAGTAGCAATGTTCATTTCATGAACAAATAATTATTTTGAGTCACAACAGTTCACAAAACTGCTTTGAATTATTAATTTACAAACTTGACCAATGCATTTATCAAGACTGATCAAAGATTATTGGTTGAGGTATATGAAGGATCTCAAAAGTTTTAGTTGACAAAAAAGTTACTGTATGGTTGCAGAAGACTGGGAATACAGTCCATGCATTTAATGGACGTTTTATGATAAATGTATGGCCTTTTTTTGCAAACTGAAACCTTCAGGGTCCATTCATTGAGATGTGGAACTTATTGGGCTAATTTTACAAATTAGATTCAAAGAATTTAACCAATGAAGATAGCACACAAATCAAGCTCATGTTAATGAGAACAAATAGAACCTCGGAAATCCAATGCAGATTTTATAAAGTCACATATGTCATTAAATTCCTTCTTTTTATTTAATTTTCACTGGTTTCATAAATAATAGGACTGAAACTGGCCTGTCAGACATCAGCTGGGTGATTTTTTCTCTCAGCTGGATTCTCAAAATTAGCTTAAAGAGTGTAATGCTTAAATTATCAAATGCTGAGCACTTTCTCATTGCATCTGTGGGCCGTATATGTGGGTTTTTAGAGCCTTGAAGGTAAAAAGGTAAAGTGATTTGAAGTGATTATTTTCCACTTAATGCAGGTTAGACTGTTAACTGCTATGTGCAAAAAGAAAGTAAGCAGAAGTGCTGACGACCATGGTAATTATAGTGAAGAGAGAAAAACTGTTCCCTTCAAAAACAGTGAGAGAGAGAGAGATCCATTCTCATATTTTCTCTTCTATTGTACTCAGCTCTCAGTTTAGAGGGGTGTTTGGTTGGGATAATGTGCATTGATAAATTATGCAGAATAAAACCAAGAATATGCATTAAGAAAGAAAACAGCATCCATTTTGATTTTATACTGATTTTAAAGCTGGATGTTTATCATTACCTGTGTGCCGTGACATTCACGTAGTGTCCTGTGACTGTCTCTTTTTTATTCTTTGAGTTAAACTGAATGAGATTTAAAATAATGTTTAAGTTTTCATCAATGAGTTATCTATTTGTTTTTGTCATGCTATAAGAATTTCTTTTTTTTTTAAATGTATTTATTTTATTTGTATTTTATTATTTTTTTACAGACATTTCCTTTAACTCTAAAACACAACACAATGCGTAATTCAAAATAAAGTATTTCTTTAAACGTTTTTTATATTAACAGTACACTGGGCCCTATTTTTATGGACTTTTCATAGTGCAGCAGAAGTACGCAGTACAGAATTTGTTACTTTTTGTTAGCTATATTTATCAAATTTTCAGCAGTAACTTGTTCAACACTATTAACAAGTAATGAGGCTAAAAATGCATTTCTGTTAATTAAGCTAATATATACTCTACATGAACTTCATGCTACAGTTAATTCCACAGAGAAAGTATAAAAAATATCTAAATATATCTATATATATCTAACGAAAATATCTATATATATATATAACGAAAAATATCTAAATATATGTGTGTGTGTGTGTGTGTGTGTGTGTGTGTGTGTGTGTGTGTACATATTTGTAAGTACATAATAAACAATTAATATTTCTATCTATATATACAGTATATATATATATATATATATATATATATCTATATATAGTGTACTGTAAATTATAAATCAGAAAATTATTTTGTAATTACCTGTGTATGGATGAAATAAGGTGTTCAGTCATGGTATGGCTCAGAATGAAGCTCATTTATCACGCTGTTCAAGCTATGTGTGTTATGCTATCAAACTTTTTTTTAGTTCTCAAAAAAAAAAAATCTATTCTAATTAAAATATATATTATTTATATGATGAATGGCCACACTCTTCTGTCATTTTGCTGCTACACTGAAACATTTTCTTGTATCGCTGTACCATGTGTCATTTACCATTTGTGCTGTGTTCCTGTTTCTGCAGGAGACTGCCTGAGGCTTTAACTCACTTCTTCAATAAATCACGGAGCACCACACATGGAGATCCTCTATTATACACACACACAGCAGACATACACACTCCTGTACAGTTACTCTGCATCAACCCTTCGTTTGCTTTAATTGAAATCAATTTTAAGTTAAATGAATCCCGTGACTTTCTTGAGCAGATTGTGTCTGTTGTTTGTGAGTGACAGTGTTTGTGCAGATTTGAGGTCAATTGACACGGCTGTATCTCAGAGAAGGTCAATAGAAAGGCCCAGCTCCGAAATCACTCATCTGCCTGAATGTAATGGCTTTAAGTATTAATGCCTTGTGCTGAGGTAATAGAGATGATTATGGCAGTTTTTGCCTGGTGAAGGAGACAGTCAGAATCAGAATCAGAATGAGCTTTATTGGCCAGGTATGTTTACACATATGAGGGATTTGTTATAGTGACAGAAGCTCCTCAGTGCAACAGAATGACAGCAACAGGACAGTACACAGACAACACAAGAACAATATACAAATATGCAAATAAGCAAATATACAAATAATACTTAGTTAGCCCTGGAAACATCATGAATGTATGTATGTATGTACTCAAAAAAAAAAGGAAACAAAAAAATTAGAGTAAACTTTTCCACGAAATGTAATTACATTTACCAAAATCTAATTTGTATGTTGTTGTATGTTGTATAAACTTAAATTCCTTCAGTGAAGACTACAAAAAAAATTGTCATTCCTACTAGTGTGTGTGTGTGCACAAAACAACAGCAGGACACAGTAAAATATAAAATATGATAAGCAAATAAAGAAACATTCAACAGATAAATTAGGTATATACATACAAAATAGACAATGTAAATAGGCAAATTATATATGTAATAGTTGCAATCCAGTCAGTAATATATAAACTCAAAAAAATAATTAATTGGAGAGTAATTGAGTTGGGCACTTATCAAATATAGTTTAAATTAAATTGATACTTTAGTGATGTTTTTATGCTTGCTAAAACATTTCTATTAAATTGTTTCATCTAAATTATTTGAATTAACTTTAGGAAGTTTGTTAGGCTTGGTTGTTACATCCATGATGCCCATAATTGTTTCTTTGTTATTAAAACAACTTTGTAAGCTGGTCCTCACCCAAGCACATGCCATACCACAATTAACCCGCCAAAACACTAACATGCCAGATCAAACATAAAAATACAAACATAAAAGCATAAACACAATTATTGTGTTTTGTATTTATGATACAAACATAAAAGAACATTAAACATTAACAAGTCTCCCAATTTTATCATCTAAATAAAAAATGCTAAAATAACATTTTATTTCAAGATTTACTCTCCTTAACCAGTGTGCAACTATGGGAGAAATCCACTTCCTAGAAAAGTAAAATCGAACGAAAAATATTCTTGTTGATCAATTAAAAAAAAACTTGACATTGTTTTTAAATTAAATTGTTTATATTTAATAAAATTAAGTTGGGACATTTTTACGATTGGTATGAGCTCATTTTAATTAATGATGAAAAAAGAGCAAAAATATTTTTTTGAGTGTATGTGTGTGTGTGTGTGTGTGTGTGTGTGGGGGGGTGTGTATATATATATATATATATATATATATATCATATACAGTCAGTAATCTGGAGAACAAGCTTTAGTTCAATCTGAATGGAAGTTGCTTGGTTGGAAGTAGTAAACCTGATTTTTCACATTTAGATATTTTTGAGCCTTTTTTGTGACTAATAGAAAACTAAATAAATTGGCTGGTGTACACAGTCCTGAAAAGTTCAAAACTCCTGAACTTTTCCCAGAACTTTTTTTTTCACTAATAGCAAAATAAAACAATAAAAATTGAAAGAAAGGAAATCAAAGTAATAAGTTGTATTATCAGGGAATGCATGAACAAGGGTTATTATCCTTAAATAAAACTAAAGCTAAAAATAAAACAATAAAAACTAATTTTCATTACTTTAAACTAACAAAAAAAAAAAATGACTTATTTTATTTTAGCTAGATTTACAGTACATTGAAATAATATTTCTCATTTTCTTTTATTTTAGTTTAGAACTAAAACCTGAACCTTAAACTAAACCTGAAATAGAATTAATAAGAACTATAAATACATATACAGGTATTAGAAAATAGACATAAACACAAAATAATACTTATCAGTTATACATAAAAAACAGTGAAATGAACTGATAAATGTTCAGTCTTTAATGTATGTTTTGGCCAAATGTTTAACACAAATTATTTGTATTTTATAATTTCATTTATTTTCTTCCGCTTATCCGGGGCCGGGCCGCGGGGGCAGCAGTTAAGCAGAGATGCCCAGACTTCCTTCTCCCTAACACTTCCTCCAGCCTTCCGGGGGGACACCGAGGCGTTCCCAGGCCAGCTGGGAGACATTCTCTCCACTGTCCTAGGTCTTCCCCGGGGCCTCCTCCCGGTGGGAGACCCAGAACACCTGGGAAGGCGTCCAGGAGGCATCCAGAACAGATGCCCGAGCCACCTCAGCTACCCCTCTCGATGTGGAGGAGCGCGGTTCTACTCTGATTCTATGAGCTTATTTCTTGGGCCCAGCCACCCTAAACTTGCCGCCTGTACCGGGACTTGTCCTTTCGTACAGTGCATTATGGGATTGCCTTCTACAGAAGCTGCACCGATCTGTCTGTCAATCTCCCGTTACCTTCCCTCACTCGTACAAGACCCCCAGATACTTGCTCCTCCACTTGATAGCAACACTCCACCAACCTGTAGTGGGCCCACCCTTTGAAGGACCATGGCCTCGGATGGCTTTATCCCAGTTCACACTCGTAAACCGTCCCAGATGCTGAAGGTCTGGTCTGAGGTGGCCCACGACAACATCATCCGCAAAGAGCAGAAACGAAATCGCGTGGTCCCCAAACCCAACACCCTCCGGCCCCTGGCTGCAAAAATTCTGTCCATAAAAATTATAAACACAACCGGCGACAAAGGGCAGCCCTGACGGAGTCCCACATGCACCGGGAACAAGTATTACTGGGCGCGAACCAAGCGTCTGCTCCTGTCGTAGGGACCGGACAGCCCTTAGGACCCCGCACCCCATACTCCCGATCTCAAGGATGCCCCGAGGGACACAGTGAATACCTTCTCCAAATCCACAAAACACATGTGGATTGGTTGGGCAAACTCCCATTAACCCTCCAGCACCCTAGAGAGGGTATAGAGCTGGTCAGTGTTCCACGGCCGGGACGAAAACCACACTGTCCTCCTGAATGAGGTTCACTATCGGCCGTATTCTCCTTTCCAGTACCCTACAGACCTGGGGAGGCTGAGAAGTGTGATCCCCCTGTAGTTGGAACACACCCTTCCCCCTTCTTGAAGAGAGGGACCACCACCCCGATCTGCCATCCCAAGGTACTCCTCGACCGCCACGCGATGCCAGAGACGTGTAGCCAAGACATCCCCACAACATCCAGAGACTTGAGGTACCTCAGGGTGCAATCGGAAACGGTCCACTCTGACTCAATATCTTCAACATCCCTCGGGATCTGCGTGGGAGTTGAAGATCTCTCTGGAGGATGCAGACCCTAGGGGGTCTGCCGAGTCTGTCCACTTCCTCCTCCGCCTTCAACTCACCACCAGGTGGTGATCGTAACCGCCCCTCTCTTCACCCGCCAAGACATCGGCCGAAGGTGAACACCACAAAGTAAGTACGGCCTAGGGTGTCCTGAATCTGTCCAAGGTTCGTTATGACAAACTGCGAGACGAACACCGCTCACAGGGGGGGCGTTCCTCCCAGCCCCTCCAGGACGTCGCTGCCCACGTGGGCGTTGATCCCCCAGACATGGAGCTGGTAGCACCCCTAAAAGCCGGGTACTCAACACTGTGGGCCGTGGCACACACGACAGTGAAACCATCCCCGCGTCAGCTGGCGGCTTGGGGGGCTGTCAAACCCACACCAGCCCGCCGCCTTTCAACTCCAGAGTGGTGAAGAGTCTTCGGGCTGAGCGCCGGACCCCGTGGGGAGAGGCCCGGCCACCAGGCGCTTGCCCCAACCCCGGGCCTGTCTCTCAGCCGGGCGAGTCACGGTTTTGATTTGGTGTTTTTGAACCGCTCTGTCCCAGTCGCCTAACCTGTTTGCCTTGGGAAATACCAGGGGCAAAGCCCCGGACATGCCTAATTCGGGTAAAACCCCTCCACCACGTTAAGGTGGCAGTTCAAGGAGGGGAACCTAATTTATTTATTAAGGTTTTTACAAAGCACAAGTTTATTTATAAACTTGCACACTCTCCATCATGAGATTTTTCAAAGTGAATCATTATGGGATTGCAATACAAGCAGTGTGTTTAAGTTGTAGGAACTACCCATCAATAGGCAAAGGTTTTATGGGCGTAGGTTAGGGGATCTCAACCCTGTACGCTATTTGTCCAAACTTGCAAAACAGGTGTTCCTCTTCGGACACGCTGCGTCGGACACGCCTTCAGCTTGTGTAAAATCTGTGGTGAGCGAGACGTCACGGGCGAGGTGCTTGGGAGCGAGGCAAGCGGAGGCGGCTCCCAAAAAAGAAAACATCGAGGGGGGGGAGAAAAGTGAATCTGATTGCCCGCACTGCGAGAGCTTGTGTGTGGTTTGCTCCCCGGCTACGTTTGCTTGAGAGCCTCCCTCTACGTTTGCTGCCGAAAGGCCCTCTTCTCCAAGGAGGGTTCTCTCATAAGCGTCCCCGCGGCGCAGGCCCCGCTTGCGCTGAGGCAGAGCGGCGGCAGCGCTCGGGGGGTTCGCAGCGAGATCTGATGGGGGCATCGGAGACGAGCGAGTCTCTATCTCCATCCTCACCTGTCAGATCCGATGACCGCTTCCCCGAGATTGGAAACACGCCAGGTGGATACTTCCCCTCGGGCAGCGGCCGCGGTGTTTCTCTTGTATATATATATATATATATATATAGTGTACTGTAAATTATAAATCAGAAAATTATCAATGATAAAAAAGTATTTAGTAATTACCTGTGTATGGATGAAATAAGGTGTTCAGTCATGGTATGGCTCAGAATGAAGCTCATTTATCACGCTGTTCAAGCTATGTGTGTTTCTTCTGAGAAAGTTGACATAGGAAACGCTGGGGAAATTGCCCCCTCTCTTTCGCCCCAGTATGAGGAGCTGGTAGAAGTGATCACTCATGCTGTGGCCAAGCTGAGTCTCGACTGGCCGGCCGAGCGCTTTATCGAACCGCAGAGAGGCAAATTAGATGAATGCTTTCTGCGGTTTAAAACGTCATCTTCACATCGAAGAGCCTGCCTTTTTTTCCCGACCTCACACTGAGGAGTCGAGGTCGTGGGGAAAAACTTTCTCGGCCCGCCTCTTCATCCCTTCCTCAGATTACTATCAGAATGTGGGGGGGACGAGCGAGCGTGGTTACAGAGCGATGCCGCCGGTGGAACAGGCGCTCACAAGTTATCTGTTCCCCGATCTAGCATCGTCTCTGAAGGCTCTGACCCTGCCCACCAAGCCGCTGCGGGCATCATCGGCGCAGGTGGGCAAGGGATACGTGGCAGCAGGTCAAGCTGGTTCATGCTTGCACACCATGGCGGTGTTGCAAGCGTACCTGGCTGACCTGCTCAAAGAGTTAGATGAGGGCGAGTGGATTTAATGTGGAGGATATAAGTGAACTTTCATTTAAACTCTGTGCCCAGGATGGCCAAAGTCTTTTTGTACCCTCGGGCAGGGTGCGTCCCCAAGGTCCCTTCGGTCACACCACAGCCTGTCGTAATGCAGGCCTTTAGTCCTCCTCCCTTTCGGGAGCCTGCCCAGCAAAAGCTTTATACGTCCACAGAGCTGCCCTGTGGAGAAAGGCCGACCAACTGCTAATATGCTATGGTCCCCTTACAAGAGGTCTTCCTGCTTCCAAGCAGATCCTCAGTTGGCTGATTGTGGATTCCATAAACATGTCCTATGAGTCCTCTGACCTCCCCTCGCCGATGGGAGTCAAAGCTCATTCCACTAGAAATGTGGGCCTCCAAGGCCTTCTTTGAAGGTGTCCCATTGCAAGACATCTGCAATGCTGTGGGATGGTCTACGCCCCTGACATTTGTCCGGTTCTATAGCCAATCCAGGCTATTCCGTCCTCTCGCCCTAGATGTGCTCCGCAGGGATACACACTGGGCAGGGACTGGTAAGTCTGGCAGCGTGGGTATCTCATTCCCCTAGCGTCCTCCGACGCAGCTCGAGTTCCCGAAGAGGAACCGGTACAGTACAGTAACCCGGGTTCCTTGAGGGAATGAGACACTGCGTCTCGGTGCCACACTTCCAGCATCCCTGCCAGCGCTGGTTGAATTCCAGTAGCTGACGCCGGTTTCACCGCACGTGCTTTTATACCATCTGGTCATTACGTCACCTTGCCCATGATGTCTCGCCCATCCTTGGACAGATTTTACTTATGTTCAGAGCCGGTTACGCTGAAAGCGTTCCCCTAGCGTCCTTCGACGCAGCGTCTCGTTCCCTCGAGGAACCGGGGTTACATACATAACCTAAGACTTTTACTAGTAATCCTGAACAGCTTAATTAGCTGGTTAAGGTGTGTTTGATTAGGGTTGGAGCTAAAATTTTACAGGAGAGTGGCTCTCGAGAACCAGGGTTAAGAAAGCCTGGTGTAGGTCTTTATCCTGTGCTGCCTTGAATTTCAGTTATTACAGTTTAGATTCTAGCTCTGTCAGTCAAATAATTCTAAAATGTACACAGAAATAATTATTAGCTTAGTTCTGTTTTTAATTTGGAGTCATAGCCAGAGGGATAATAGTTCATTTTTTCTTAGTCACATTCATACAACTTTTAGCCAAGAACACCTATGCTGTTTAAAATGCTGCGTACAGAGGCAGCGCACTACTTTATGGAACAGAGCCAGTGAACTCATGTCATCTTATTTCAAGAAAGGCACTGCTCCTTCCAGAAGCAAAGGTCTGGTGCATTGTAGGTGACAGCTGAAGGCAGTGTATTGCAGGGTGTGTTAAAGTGTATTGTGTGTATTCTGTGTATACTGTGGATTCATTGGTGCTGACGCATCATTAGCTGGATTTACCCGTAGGCCGCTCTCATGAAAGGTCAATGAAAGGTCAGCTTGAACTTCGTCTTACCTTCTCTCTCATTCATATTCTCTTCTCGTTCTCATTTCCCATGTTTCTCTCTGTTATACCTTCACCTTTCCTCTCTTCCGTCATCTCACCTCGATTCATCTCCTCATTTGCACTGCAAATTTAATAAATGTAAGAAAAGTTTTAGTTTAATCCCATCACAGTTCCCGTAACTCTCAAGAGACTTCACGTTTAATGTCTCACAAACCACAGAGGAGGTGAAATATATAGACTTTCTTTTTTCTCCTTCCATCACTTTAATAAATAGCAGGTGCTTTGTACATTCGCCAGAGGTTTGTTCGTTAGCATTCTGGTCTTATTTCGTGTTTCTGTTTTCCCCAGTGCAAGACAGAACTGAGATTAGTTTGTTGTGTTTGCTGTTCTGACATTTTCTATTCATTTTATCAATAATTCAATATAATGTTCGGAGCATATATTCCTCTCTGGTGGAGCAAGGTTCATCAGGATTTTTTAAAGGTTAAATAAAGGTTAACTATGATACATTTTACAAAGACACAATAAAAAGTGCTTTCTTGTGGTAAGAGAAATATGCAGCCCTAATATCATCCTGGGAGGTTTTTAACGGTCATAATTATGATGTCATGTGCCTTCAAGTGTTTTTGGTTGGAATAAAATTGACATTTTTATATATTTTACCACATATCGACAACTACAAAAACAAGATGCGGAGCAAAAGATGTGGAACTGACACTTTATCTATGCAATTTATTATGAAAACGCTGCCACAGAGAATGATGGAAAATTTTGTTTTGTCAAAACCTATTGGCTCATAAAGCAGCTCATCAACAGTGCATAAACTGTGAAATAATTAAATCTTACAGAAGAAATGTGTAAGTCTGACATTCACAAATACATGATGTAATATTTTCTACATCCCTCTCTACTGCACGAAGTGCTCTGTGGTTTTTATTAGTCAATGAATAAAGAAAAAATAATAGTCCAGGCACTTCTTCAGATATAAACATTAAAAAGCATTTGGCTTGCCAAACTCAGACACTAAAAACGAGCCACTGCATGGTAATGCATTTTGGCAGTGTGGAAAGGGACACTCTCGGAGACTTCAGGAGTCTGTGTTGTCTGGCAAGCCACATTAAAATAAAGCTTTGTAACCTTCATATAAGAAGAAGTGTTTTGGGTCATTTTTTTATCTATATTAAATTCACAAAGAAATTTGAAGGAAGCATTAGTCTTTCAAAAACAAAAAAGCGGAGAAAATGTGCTTAAAATAGTGCACACTAATCTGGTACTTATCCATACAACAGCGTAACAGATCCAGAAATGACAGAATATTAAGTATTATAAATGTATGAATTCAAAAGCAATGCATCATAATCTGACATCAGGAGCTTTTATGGTTTTTAAATGGATAGTCTACTAATGAACCTAAAAATGCAGCCACGTGACAAATATTGCACATGCACATACTGCATTATGAATCATATAGAATGTTATATATCAGAGAAAAACCTCATTTTTAACAAGAGCAGAACAAACTCATGAATTATAAATAGATATGTTTCTATGCAAACTGTCGTAAAGTTTTGAATGTGGCCATTTACTGTATGCAAGAATGGTTTTATGAACAATTTGCACAGAAACTCATTTTGCTTGTGTTTTTCATTATAAATAGTCTCTTAAAATTCATAAAGTCGTGGCATAACAAGAAAGGAATCTTAATCATAAGATGTCTTCCCTTGTAAAACAGCAGCGTGACACACATATGCTCTCGGCCATTCTGTCAGACTTATGCTGAGCCAGATATTGACCAGTCAGACACTTCACAACTGGACAAGAGAGACAGACTACCTGACACACGGTTCTCCCACACACAACTGAGGAAATATCATAACCACAAGTGATGCTGTCCGTGTACCAATAAGACATGTAGCAGAAAGATGACAGCGAGTAAGTTGTGTACTTCTGGAGGGTCAAATGGGAATTTTAACAGATAGCTCTCTCTAGATCACTGTCAAGTCTTAGACATTGTTACAATAAAATGGAAGCAAACTGCCAAATAACCTTTTCAAAACAATAACTGGATAAACTTGAAATAAACAGATGACAATTCTGTAAGTCATCACTTACTCTCCCTAACTTTGTTCCAAACCTGTATGAGTTTCTTTCTTCTGTTCAGCACAAAAGAAGATATTTAGAAGAATGCTGGTAACCAAACATTTGACTGTAGCATTGACTTAAATAGTATAAAATATATTATGTATATTCATTGTAAATATCGTGCAATTAAGTGTGTGACACCTTATATTCAGGTCACACTTAATTATAAGAATATTATTTCCATAATAAGTTCTGTTTTTATAAGGAGTGGTTTGACCAAGAACAAGAAGACAACTTTGTTCAACTTTATGTTTGTATTCACCGAGAAAACTCCGTAATGGAAGGTAAACATTCCTTTAAACAGAACATTCAAATGTTCTCCTCAAATACCTCCAGAAAATGAAAGCGACAGCACTTGTCTTGGTGTGACAATACAATATGAATGATGCTCTGCATTTTTACTGAAGGATATCTTCAAATGGCAGACATTTATTGAGAAAACTAAAGACATTAGAGTTAAGACTGGAAAGGAAAAACAAGTTTACTATGAAGTCAAGTCACATTTATGCTTTCATTAATTCACATCAATGATAAACGGGGAAATAACTGTGTTAATGTTGTAAAATTAGTAAATTATTAAACAAATTAAATTTCAGCTGTAAACCAGCTATACAAAAGACAATAGTATAATCATTCAGCTCAATTTTTGATCAGTGTTCATTCAATTCAGTTCAATAACACTGTCAATATTGCTAAATTAATGTTATTACCTAGCTCAATTCAGTTAAATCGATAATATAACTATTCAGATGATAATGTGTGAAATGTGGTAGACAGTTATGGATAGTGAAGGAAGATCATTCAAATAGTGTCAAACAGACATTTTAACTCTTCAATATCCCAGGATTCATTTCATGAAGTTGGTTTAATGACGAGGTGTTGGAATCTGCACAAACATAATTTCACATATGACAGCTTAGATTTGAAAAATGTGGGTATTTTGTGAGTCAAGGAAAGACAGTAAGTATGATTTTTTTTTAATGTCAAACAATTCTCTGTCATTATTCTTACGGATCCATCTGTTACTCCGAGAGACTGGCAGAGGTGGAGAAAAACAAACTCACCTTTATGTTCAGGATGTGTTTTATAATTCTTTAGTTTTTGTGTTGTTCTATCCTCTAAGAAAGTCAGCAAGATAGTAAGAAAATAAATCGATTTGGTCTTTTTCGACGAGCTCAGATTGTGAGCACACTATTAAAAGCTTGGCATTTGCCACGTCGTCATAGATCAGTTAGGAGATGCCAAGCCCTGCCCTCTTTGCAATCTCATACAGTGAACTCACGATGACCTATTCGCCTGGGCGTTCATTTTTCACCAAAGGGACCTGACATTTCTCTGACATTTGATCAGCCTTTCCTGTGTCACTAGCGAACTAGTGCTCATCCAATCACAGCAGCGCTAATAGTGACTGATCCAGCTGAATGACTGTGCATACATAACTGTGTGGTGCAGACTGTCCTCCAAACAGTATACAAATGGAAACAAACTTTCCCACTCCTTCTGACCATCAGCTCACTGAATATTCTGTGAAAATAATCTGGTCTTGTGCACTGTGACTATCTTATCTGTCCGCTATGTTTACATGCTTCACATGCCACATCATTATAAAACCCTGAATGCATAAATGTACTGTATTTTTAATACTGTATCTGTATATTCTATAGATGCTGTTCTGTTACTGTTTACAAGTCAGGGATTATCTGTCGCGTAATTGCACTTAATAAATGTTTTAAAAATACTGTCCATAAGAAAATTCAATTCAATTCAATTCAAGATTATTTGTATAGAGCTTTTAACGATACACTCGTTGGAAAGCAGCTCTACAGGAAATTAAGTTTCTAAAATACATTTATATATTGTAGAAACTTAATATATTTAACTTATGACAAAATGTGTTTAATTCTGTATATTGTCTGAGGGTTGGCTTCCTCTGAGGGGTTGGCATCATCTCTTCTCTTCTGTTCGGTCCAGAGTTTATTATGAGTACATAATAGTTTTACTATTAAACTGCCATTTTATAAACACCCGAGCATTGTGTGAGAGATTAATAGTCTGTTTTATATTTTCAAGAGCTGGAACAAAAAAAAAAGAAAAGTTCTGAAAGTGATTCCAAAGATTCATCATTGTCGTGTTCAAATTAGAATGATTACAGTGTATATATTTAGGCTAGTTATTTATCTTCCTTGGTGTGAAGGACTATATTAAGACTCACTGAATTATTAGGTGATGTTAGTCTTGGTGGTATTCTTACCTGTCAAGCACAAACAAGCTCGGCTGTTTGGAAGCACATTGAAACTCTCAGCTCCCTCCAGTGACAAAAAGCTTTACCAATTCATTGGTCCTATCTCATTTTCTCTCTTTCCCCCTTTTTTTCGAGACATTTGATTGTTCAGTTGTTGAACATTTCGGACCCTTCTAACTCGTTTCAAGTTTATCTATCATGCGCGTGCTCAGCTTTCGTTTTTCCATATTTGGACTCATCACGTGAATGTGTAAAATAATTCTCAAAGTGCCTAAATTGCATATTTGGCTAAACAAAGAATAAGAATCTCAATGTTAGTGTTATTTTACAGTTTAATAGAGGTTGTCAGAGAGCGGTGATATCTTTCAGGAAGTTCGTATTTTTGGATAAAGGGGTCATTGGATGCAAAATTCACCTTACAAGTTGTTTGAACATAAGTGTGTGTACACATCCATCCTATGATGATAAAAATCCAGCCAGTATTTTTTTCAAAATCCCCTGTTTTAAAATACCCTTTGTCAAATCAGTTCTGCTCTGAGGTTCCTGTCGGGAAGACATAGTTCTGTACAGGCCGCTCCCACGATAGTTGATTAACAAGACCGTCTTACCTTAGACCCGCCCTGAGTGAAGAGAGATGTCTGCCATAATGTCAACTATTAAGCGATTGTTGTTGGATGTAATAATAAACATAGCAGTCGTAATTTACTCCGGATATCTGAGCCGCTGAAGACTCAGAGGATTAACGTTACTTTCGTTTATGAAGTGAATGCACCAATCTCCGATCTGCCTAAATGCGTCTATGTTCGCGCAACTCATTCGTGATCCAGCTTCATCTACAGAAGAAGTGAGTATGTGTTTTTATGAATCTTTGCAAAGCGCCTTTCCTAATAATGTGCTAGTTAGCCAGTTTTGCAGCTGAAGTACTGCTCATCACCCCACAGAAGAGAGGGGCGGGGTCAGCAGAGCTCATTAGCATTTAAAGCAACATGGACTAGAATGGCTTGCTAAAAACAGCGCTGATTTTGACAGGTTTAAAAAGGTGTTTTTTACACTACCATTGAGAAATTTTATCCAAAGTATGCTATAGACTTTTCATTAAGACCCTAAAGAATCATATCAACTTGTGGAAAATGGGCATCCGATGACCCCTTTAAATAAAATATTCCTTACGCTGAAAAAGAAAATGTAATAATCTTCACTCAATTTTTATTTCACAAATAATTATAAAGACACATCAAGTAAATTGTAGAACGTACTCCAATAATCTAAACAATGAAATTCAAGACTCAATCTTTGGGTACTTTATTATTCACTATTTCCAAGTTTGGGTGAGCTGGTGATCTTCACATGTAGTCACCATGTTTGATCAGGGGTCTGTTTAGATCAACAGCCATAGTACAAAGAATTGTTTCACAAAATCATAGTAACTTTGTCATACGTTTGTCATTCTAACCATATTTGTTCAACAATAGACCTGTTGTTGTTGACATTGTGCACAAGTGGAGTAACAACTTTTGCTAATTAATCAATTGGAGATCACAATTAATGTCAGATTATTATAGTTTATTTACATAAACAACAGAAAACCATTTATTATTTTTTTCAAATCATGCATTATGTATTTGGTGTGCTCTAATAGGCTATACAAACAAAACTCCAGAACGGTTAAAACAGCACCTTGCTGCCAGTGCAAATATGTGAACGCCCAAACTTATTGAAAGAATGTGTGTTAGAGAATTTGCATAATGAAAAAAACCCATGACTCCCAAAAATATCTTGTGATTTATGGGACAAAGCCATTAAAAACCCAACAGCATGAGGGATATTCACAACCTGAGCTTGTCAAATGTATACTCATACAAATAACCCTCTTTTTCAGACAGCAGAAACATATGGCGATGAAACAGGCTTATGGCATGATAAATGAGTCAGAGAATTTACACATGCACTCACTCCACAGAAAACAGCGGAGCAGCATTATAGTGTCCTGCCAAGACCCTCTCTGCGTGCAGCCGCCTTTTAGTAAAGATCATCACTGACAGCCAATCTGCTAAATGGACCCTGCTCCTGCAGATGCAACTCAATAAAATGCCCGCTGACCTCTGACTGATGCTGCGAAGCCAACAGAGACTGAGAAAGCAGAAAGATCATACAGAGATGAGAGAGATCTTTATCGGTGTAGATGATCTATTACCTTATTATGGTGTAAAACACCCAGAAAACATTGTACAGATGCTTTGTGTATCACAGGGATGAATTTAGAAAATTAATGAACTTTGTTCCTTAAAGGAATAGATCACCCCAAAATGAAAAGTTTATGAAAATGTACTCACCCTCAGGCCATTCAAGAAGCAGATGAGTTTGTTTCTTCATCAGAACATATTTGGAGATATTTAGCTTAACATCACTTGCTCACCAATGGATCCTCTGCAGTGAATGGGTGCCGTCAGAATGAGAGTCCACACCACTCCAGTTCATCAATTCATGTTTTGTGAGGCAAAAAGCTGCATGTTTGGTAAAAACTAGGGGTGTCAATGTAAAAAAATTGTTAATGCAAATGAATCGCATTATAAGGTTTGACCCCAACTTCTTGCCGTCATCGCAGCACGGAAGGTTATCTGTCGTGTGATGAGGGTACAGCGGACCAGTGTTGCCGGGGTAGCGGCACAACAAGCGGCTATTTTAAAAATACAGTCAGCTGCAGAACAGGTCCAATTCTTCTTCATAATGCATTTTGTCATAATACTTCACGTAAGGTTGCAAAAAATGTTTTGTTGTATTTATTTAGAAATACTTTTGATAATAGTTGGGTAAATGTATACTGGGATTGAAGTGATGTGGCTTGGTAAATGTTTTATTGCAAGTATAATGGCTGAATAAAAACGAAATAATAATAAGGATTATGTCTCATATCTGGCAGAGGTGTTTCCTTAAACTAGTTTATCATGCATTTCTTTAGTTCAACACATTTACAGGTAAATCCTAGTATTTTAAATTTGTGATTCATGACTGTGATTAATGCGAATAATTGTTTTTAATCGATTGACAGCACTAGTAAGAACAAATCCATTTGATGTCATTTTTAACTTTGTCACTTCTGGCCAAAATATCACGATATCCATGATCTATAATGATCATTTAGTGAAAAAGTTCATCGTCTACTGTCCTCTCACATCAAAATCTCTCCGATTTATTTGTTCTGAACTATTTTGGACTGTTTTTGCATCTGTGGATATTTATCTCCTGATTCAGATAAGACAACTTTTTTACTGCAAAAAGCAAAAAGATATTGGTCTTCTTCATTCTTCTTCAAAGAAAATTCTTCATTCATCAACTTCAAAATATTACTCATTTAACATCTATGTGCCAACCAGTCTTTTTGAGTTTCTTACAAACACACTGCTTCTTACTTCACAAGATGTTAATTGATGGAGTCATGGGAATTATTTGTGGATTATTGTGATGTTTTTATCAGCTGCTTGTACTCTCATTCTGACGGCACCCATTTACTGCAGAGGATCCATTGGTGAGCAAGTGATCATTTTGAATGGCCTAATTTTTTTTTTTTCGCTGCACCCAACAAGCACATAATCCATCCAACCACCTATTAATTCCAATGGTTGTGAAATTAAATGTTTAATCAAATATCATATATTGAGTATCCTAATTGGCCATGTTCTCTATATTAGCATATTGGCACTGTATTATGAAAGATTAAGTTTGCCAGAATCAAATATTTGATATACTATTTCTTTGTGTTTTGAACAGAGAGAAAAGGATCTCTGAAAATAATGGAGTGCCAAAAAATTAGTGGAACAAATTAGACATGTAAAATGAAGTGTTTAAATATTTACTTTGAACAAATGGCCAGTCTGTTGAGTTAATGGAGGCGCAGTCAGAATATAGTGTTTTTATAACCACACTAGAATCCCCACTGCAGCATCAAAGTAGATCATTTTTTAGAAGAAAAGCAACTAATTGCTCTTGTGCCTTCAACCTGAGATTAATTATGTTTTTCTGATATTAAGAAATGTATTTATCAATATGAAAAGTCAATGTCAAAAAGTTAACTAAAACTCAGCATAATAAATAACTAAATATTAATGCTGTGGTATGTGATTTGGTGTCATAGTTATTTTTCATCTGCCGACGCTGCTGAGGTGTCTGTTTGAATTAATTATTTTACTTTCTCATTTTTCATTTGTCACAAATGCTCTCACGCTCTCCAGAGTCAGGACAGAAACAAGGAGAAGTATGAAAGAAAAAGATCGAAAGACTTGAAAATGAAATATAAATGAAATACTAGGGTACTGCAGTCAGTGTACACTGTATATTGACAACTATTTTTAGAAATAGTATATATGTGATGCATGTTTGAATCAGAGAACCACAGCCATTTATCATCTAATGAAACATAAACTTTTTTTAAGTTGATATAAAACTAACAGTCTTATTAAATAATTAATTTGTACTTATATTACTTCCAGTTTGTTCATCACACCGGCATTGAAAGGTCAAAATGAACACATTGTATTGTGGGATACAGTATTTCAGGCAGTGTGCTCAGATATTGGTCTTTCGCCTATTTTAATGTCTATTAAGTGAAAGCTGTAAATCTCAGAAAAATAAATGCTAGAAAAGTATTAATTTTCAAGAAAGTAAGTACCACACGCCTCAACATCAATCCACATGATTTTAGGTAGCAAAACATTTGACAGGCTTGTTGACTGGATGTTGTCTTCCAGAATCTATGGCATAACATCACCATTAAAGTTCCCATTAGTAGGCTACTATATATTTTGGAAAGACTCGTGCTGTCATGATTTGCCTATTTTTGTGCTCTTGTGTTGTTAAACTAACATTTTCTGTTTTAGTTGAAAATGGTGTCATGTAAATGCCCCCAGTTTGTAGTTCTGTTTAGTTCCTATTCATGTTTCCATTTGTTATTCCCGGATTGTTCTAACCTGTGTCATTACCCATATTAGTTATTGTGTATATAAACCTTGCTTCCTGTGTTCCTGCTGGAGTCTTGTCCTTGGTGTTTTCTTCAGGTGGGTTCCATTTAGCTTTCATAGTTCCTTGTTGTCTGAATTACTTGTACCTTTGTTATATTATTAATAAATGATGTCACATGGATCCTGTTCTTTTTCATATCGGAGTCACCTTCCTAGCGTTATGTGCAATTATTTTATCTAATACATTTAATGGAAAATGTGTCTCTAATGCTAAAAAATGTCATCAGGAACACCAAAGTGTACTGGATTTAGTATTAGAGGAAAACAATTTTTTTTTCAGGGTCTAAACACGGAATCTAATCCATCACAGAGTTCTGAGAGACTGAGTGTGTCTTCTGCTGTGTCTTCTCATTTCTTCTCATTTCATCCTCCTTTCTGCTGTCTCTGCATGCTTGAAAACACCACAACCTTTCTGTCACCCCTCTGTTCCTGACCACTAGTCCGAAAACTCTCTTTACAGTTCATTTCAGAAATGAATATCCGTGATTGATGAGAGATGACAGTGGAGTTATCATTTCCGAAACAAGTGCTACCAAGAGGACAGATCATTTATGTGATACAATTTAACATTAAAGCATTTTAAAGAATATACTGTATCTGTATAGGCTTGCATCTGTAAAAAAAAATAAAGATACAGCAAGGATAAAATCCACCCTGAAGGAAAATCCCTTTTATTATAATTTCTGGTCCTAATATGTGATCAAACAACATATATATACAGTATTTATAAAATGAAAAAAATTATATATATATATGTATATATATATATATACACACTTACAGTATCTCACAGAAGTGAGTACACCCCTATTTTTGTAAATATTTTATAATATCTTTTCATGTGACAACACTGAAGAAATGACACTTTGCTACAATGTAAAGTAGTGAGTGTACAGCTTGTATAACAGGGTAAATTTGCTGTCTCCTCAAAATAACTCAACACACAGCCATTAATGTCTAAACCGCTGGCCACAAAAGTGAGTACACCCCTGAGTGAACATGTCCAAATTGGGCCCAAAGTGTCAATATTTTGTGTGGCCACCATTATTTTCCAGCACTGCCTTAACCCTCTTGAGCATGGAGTTCACCAGAGCTTCACAGGTTGCCACTGGAGTCCTCTTCCACTCCTTCATGACGACATCACAGAGCTGGTGGATGTTAGAGAATTTTTGCTCCTCCACCTTTCGACCATTTGAGGATGCCCCACAGATGCTTGACAATAGGGTTTGGCAAGCCTACACCATCTTTATATAAAGTCTGGATCCTCAGACATGCTTGGCCAGTCCATCACCTTTACCCTCTCCCCAGCTTTTTTAGCAAGGCAGTGGTAGTCTTGGAGGTGTGTTAGGGGTCGTTATCATGTTGGAATACTGCCCTGCAGCCCAGTCTCCGAAGAGAGGGGATCGTGCTCTGCTTTATTCATGGTTCCCTCAATGAACAGTAGCTCCCCAGTGCCGGCAGCACTCATGCAGCCCCAGACCATGACACTCCCACCACACTTGTCTTTGTACTCCTCACCTGGTTGTTGCCACACACGCATCTGACAGCATCTGACACCATCTGAACCAAATTAGTTTATCTTGGTATCATCAGACCACTGGACATGGTTCCAGTAATCCATGTCCTTAGTCGGCTTTCTTGCATTTCTTAAAAGAGGCTTCTTCTGGGAGCAATGCACCAATTTTATTACGTTTGAGCAGACAGGCTGATCCCCCACCTCAACCTTGCAGCAATGCTGGCAGCACTCTTATGGCTATTTCCCAAACACAACCTTGGATAACAGAGCACGTGCACTCAACTTCTTTGGTCGACCATGGCGAGGCCTGTTCTATGGATCTGTCCTGTTAAACCGCTGTATGATCTTGTCCACCGTTCTAATTTTCAGGGTCTTGACAATATTATTATAGCCTACACCATCTTTATGTAGAGCAACAATTCTGTTTTTCAGATCCTCAGAGAGTTCTTTTCCATGGGGTGCCATGTTGATTCCATATATATATACAGTCATGTAACACCTGCCAAAAATATCGGCACCCCGGGGAGAGAAAAAGACTTGGTAAATATGATCACTTTTGTGGCCAAGACATTAATGGCTGTGAAAATGAATCTCACTACTTTACATTGCTTTGTTAATGAAAAGATATAATAAAATATTTACAAAAATATGAGGGGTGTACTTTTGATCACAAACACACACACACACACACACACATTTTACACACACACACATTTTAAAAAATGGCCAATCACAAAACATGTGAAAATGAATCCAACCTTTTGATATTTTATTTAAAAAAATCATTGGATAATAAGAATTTAAAATGGGGGGAAATATCATTATGAAATATATGTTTTTCTCTAATACACATTGGCCACAATTAATGGCACCCTTTTATTAAATAATTTTGAAACCTCCATTTGCCAGTTTAACATCTCTATCTAAATTTCTTATATAATGCCTGGTGATGAGGTTAGAGAACAGATCCTGACACGAGATCAGAGACCATAAAATCACTTCTTCATTCTTCTCTTCACAGCTTCTTCTCTTCAACCTCACTCATCTTCTACAGGGTTCAGGTCAGAGAACACCTGACACGAGATCAGAGACCATTCCTTCATCCAGTCAGATCTCTCCAGATCTTCAGAACACCTTCTCTTCAGTTCACCTCACTCATCTTCTACAATCAGAGAGAACACCTCAGATCAGAGACCATTCCTTCATCCAGAATCACTCCAGATCTTCAGATTCACAGCTTCTCCTCTTCAGTTCACCTCACTCATCTTCTACAGGGTTCAGGTCAGAGAACACCTGACACGAGATCAGAGACCATTCCTTCATCCAGAATCACTCCAGATCTTCAGATTCACAGCTTCTTCTCTTCAGTTCACTCACTCATCTTCTACAGGGTTCAGATCAGAGAACACCTGACACGAGATCAGAGACCATTCCTTCATCCAGAATCACTCCAGATCTTCAGATTCACAGCTTCTCCTCTTCAGTTCACCTCACTCATCTTCTACAGGGTTCAGGTCAGAGAACACCTGACACGAGATCAGAGACCATTCCTTCATCCAGAATCACTCCAGATCTTCAGATTCACAGCTTCTTCTCTTCAGTTCACTCACTCATCTTCTACAGGGTTCAGGTCAGAGAACACCTGACACGAGATCAGAGACCATTCCTTCATCCAGAATCACTCCAGATCTTCAGATTCACAGCTTCTTCTCTTCAGTTCACCTCACTCATCTTCTACAGGGTTCAGATCAGAGAACACCTGACACGAGATCAGAGACCATTCCTTCATCCAGAATCACTCCAGATCTTCAGATTCACAGCTTCTTCTCTTCAGTTCACTCACTCATCTTCTACAGGGTTCAGATCAGAGAACACCTGACACGAGATCAGAGACCATTCCTTCATCCAGAATCACTCCAGATCTTCAGATTCACAGCTTCTCCTCTTCAGTTCACTCACTCATCTTCTACAGGGTTCAGGTCAGAGGACTGGAATGGCCAGCAGAAGCTTGGTTTTGTGTTCAGTGACCCATTTTTGTGTTGTTTTTGAGGTTTGTGTTTGGATTATTGTACAGTTGGAAGATCCAAACATGGCCCATTATAAGATCTATAACAGAGTCAGTCACTTATTGATTTTTTATCTGTTGGTATTTGATAGAATCAATGATGCCATGTGTCTAAAAAAGGTCCATGTGTCTAAACAAGGATCCAATGTCAAGGACCTCCAGCAGAAATATAGGCCCACAACATAAAACATACAGCAGTATATTTCATTGTATACATGGGTACTTTTTTATTCCTGTGTTCACCAAACCCATCTTGAGTGTTTGCTGCTAAAAAGCTCAATTTTTTTGTTTCATCTGACCATAGAAGCCAGTCCCATTTGAAGTTCCAGTCGTGTCTGATAACTGAATATGCTGGAGTTTGTTTTTGGATGAGCGAGGATCATTTTTATTGAAACCCTCCCGAACACCATGTGGTGATGTAGGTGCTGTTTGACGATTTTTTTTTTAGGTTTTCTGACCCCGAGACTCAACTATTTTCTGCAATTCTCCAGCTGTGGTCCTTGGATAGTCTTTAGCCACTCAAACTTTCCTCACCATGCATTAGGACCGATATAGACACACGTCCTCTTACAGGCAGTTTTGTAACATTTTATGTTGATTGGAAATTCTTAATTATTGTCCCTGATGGTGGAAATGGGAATTTTCACTGCTCTAGCTCTTTTCTTAAAGCCACTTCACTAATTTGTGAAGCTCAATTATCTTTTGCTGCACATCAGAAATATATTAGTTAGCTTTTTCCCATTGTGATGGAGGATTAAGGGAATTTGGGCTTTGTTTTCCCTCTTATTTATATTTATGTGAAGCAGGAAGCAATGGCTGGATAATTTCATTTTCATAATCACCCTGGAGTGCTCAAGATTGTGAATATGAATGGGAATATACTATATATATATATAGTGGGGTCAAAATTAGCACATTAACACAGGAGATAATTTTTTTTTTTCAGATTAAGGCGTTAAAAATATTTAACGCAATTAACGCAGGGGCGGGGCTAGGGTTGGCCACCCTATTCACAACTGCCTCCTCTGTGTCTTGTTTCTTGAAAAGGATTGCGTTTATTTAGATGCAGAACGTCTTTATGACCACATGGGAGACGTTTCAGACGTGCGCTCTAACTTCGCCTTCACGCCAGGCGCGAGTCAAACGAGCACGGGAAAGATTCTGTGCTCATAGCGTGCGCTCTTCAAATACACGCACAAAGGTGCCGGCGCGCGCTGTAGCCTGTGTATGATTTTTATATCAAACAGCGAAAGAAACTACATGAATGCAATATCCTAGTTGGGCCGTCATTTAAAGCATGTAACCAAAAAGGAGATTAATGGCTTGTTTCCACTGAGCGGTACGGTTCGGTACAGTACAGTACGGTACGCTATTATTTCCGTTTCCACTGTCAGAAGTTGTGAATGGTACCAAAATAGCGAATACGTACCGTACCACTTTTTTGGTACCCTTCTGCTGGGGTACCTAGCACAGCAAAGGGTCCCAAAAGGGTGGAGCAAAACTCACTGCAGAACGTTGATTGGTTGAAGGGTATAAAGCTTTTCCTTCACTCGTTCCGCTCTGCTGTCCGTGGTGGGCTTATTTACATCAGTGTACATGTGTGCAAACACAAAAAAATATAACAGTGAATTTTATAATTTTACATTTTCACACAGACAATAGCCGTTTCTCAATATGCATTCTTGTCTGTTCTTGTTGGACTTGTAAAACATAATTGACAAAAACAACGTAATTTTCAAAATGTTACTGCTATCGTGTCATGAAATGTAGTTTAAAGAGTTTTTGAGGCGAGAATGTAGTTTAAAACTCAAATCTGCAGTTTATTTATATAGATAGCGCCAATTTGGTAAATTTGCTATGCCGAGTTCAGAGCTCCTGGTCATCCGGTGCTCAGTGCTCGTGAAACCGCCTCGAGCAGCCTTACGCTCGGCTAGTCCTTCCGACATTTGCCGCTGGCTCTGATGTCTCTGTAGTGATTAAACATGAGATACAATTCATTAGGGGTATATTTAACAGGCATTCGTGGTCTCATGAATCTATTATTTGTTCCTGGTTGAGCAAAAAAGTTCATGTTTAACTTTATATTTATTTGGAGCTTTACCGTAGTACAACGCTGACTTTGTAGCAGTGGTGTAGTCTACGTGATACGCAGGTATACGCCGTATACCTACTAGGGAAGGTCAAGGATTTGCGTATACCTACTTAAAAAAGCATGCGGATACGTAACAACATCATCTTGTGACAGACCTTTCACAAGTTCATTCATAAACTCACCCAGTCTGTGTTGTGAAGCACCATCAGAAAGACGGTATTTCTATTGACGACTATTGCTAGGCTTGAAATTATCTAAAAAAGGAGATATGAAACGAACTACAGCCTTTCAGTGTTATCGTAAGCAGCCTGCCCCTGAAGCTGCTGCTGCTTCGGGTGACACACGGCAAACAGATGACAGAGACGTTAACATTATAGAAACGACAGAAAATGAGCCAGAAGGCTGATAGATACTATCCAACGCAGTACAGAAAACGAGGCCGATGCTATCGTAACGTTACCTGGTACGTGGTAGAGTATACATTGTAATTATAACAGCAGGGGATTATTGGCATATAAGAACATATAAGAGTGATTTCAATTAACAAAGTTAATATTTAGTGATTTACATTGTCTGAATATAATAGTATTGCATGATTTTGCTCTATTTTTATAACTAAAATAGTTTCAAATAAACTCAAACTGAGCTGCTGCACATCTCAATTCAAACACAGCGTTGTTTCGTTTATGAATGAATCTGCACTTAAACGAATCTAGTGAGTCAATTAAATTACTCATTCATAAAGACAGTCACTGCCTGAGTTCCAATGTGCATACTATCCATCCTAAATGTGATATTAGTTATTTTCAGATAGGGCAGATAGGGTGTATAGTATGCACATTGGGACGCAGGGACTTGCTTTGTTCCCGAATGAATCAGCCATTCGAACGAATCAATTGACTGAATGATTCAGTGATAAAATAAGTAACTTGCCACCATTTAATGGCAGTCTTAGTTTCATTTTTAAAGAATAATTTCAGTTATTACAATAATTTAATATTTCTATTTTCAAAATTGTATATTTAAAACATTATTCAACATGAATTTATGAAGTTAGATTGCACTCATGCCACCTCTGATTCTCATTAAAAGCCACTTTTGTGTTCTTCTGTGCCTCTTCTGTAGCGTAAATTAATTGTGTTAATAATGATTTTATTTTATTGATAACCTATTCTTCTTATTGCATTGTTTTAATTATTCATTTTGACAGAAAAAGCTTAAAAAAACTGCTACTACATATCAGCTGTGATTTTGATTTGATCAATAACATTCAAACGAAGTGTGAACACTTGATAGAATTATTAATATTATGTTTTTATCTATGGTTTAGATGGTTATGAGCTTTAGGTGAAACATCTCTAATAGTATGGGGACTAACATAATCCCCCATCTGAATATTACCAATGTCATGAATCAAACCATGGAGTGTAAAGTCAACAAATGATTCATTAATCAACACTACTCGCTATTTTAGGATCCATCTGCTGTCATGGGCGCATTATCATACCCCAACTGCAGGGGCGCTTTTTACCCCAAATACCATACTTTTACATATTCGTATGTTATTTAAAACCTGTTGCTTTAATTATATTGAACAAAACTGAAAATCATAAAGAAGACCATTGTCTCAAAATATATGCATTAATTTTAGCGATTCTTATTTGCTACTTAAATCTACAACATTTAAAAAAAAAACATAAAACATTAGATCAAGTAAGCACAGAATCAACTTTGCACTGCTGCACGCGATCGCGTCAAAGATCAGATAAATATACACCTGCATCTTGAAAAGTGGATGTTTTGGAAAGTGCTAAGCTCTGTTTTTGTGCCATCTAGTGGTGTAGATGAAAATAATATCAAAGGTGCCTTTAGCCCCGTTGTACCCTACATCTTTCACAACAAATCCATCCCCCCCCCCCACAAAAAAAGGACATTTGGTGCTGAGACATTCTGGATTTTTTTCCTCTGCCAACCCAACATTATATAGAAAGGGCTTTTACCCTGGGGGCCTTTTTCCTCATTGAATCTCTTTCTCACTGAATGAAAGTGCAGACTTTGTAATGTAGTAGTAGAAATGCAATCTGGCCAGTGTCATTGGTATGATGGTAGTTAGCCGTTGGGCTGCTTCAGATGTGTGTAATTGCTGATAACAATGCATGTAGTAAAGAATAATTCTCCCCAGCATGCAGTGCTTATTGACTAGCTGAAGCTGTGTTTGTCTGCCCATGTTCTTTACATGTCCTGTGGTGAGATGCGCAGTATGCTCGTGCCCTCAACCTCGTCTATGTCCACAGTGGGTTCAATTATAATTGTTAAATAACATTGCCTCTGAATATTTCAAACGGACGCTTTATCCCTGTACTACTCTGAAAGTCTAATTTTCTTATGCAAATCGGCAAAAGGATTCACATATTCGTCGCGATCACATTATTATCAGAGTAATCTCTGCAAACCACATCCTGTGTTTGTCTGTTTTGTTCAGCATGACTCCCAGAAGTAAACAGAGAGGTTTGACTGCAGTGATGGTAATGAACTGGTCATGTGACAACTTTTTATTCTGTGTTACTCAGCAAGCAGTTGTCTGCAAGAACAGATTTTGAAAATGGCATATTATGGGCATAACACAGGGCCCAAATTAATGGGGACACTTATTTTTATTTGCCACACTTGCCAAAAACAGATGAATTGTTCAATTTGAATGGCCATAAATTGATCTTACTGGCCAATAGCTGCATTTAATGATATTTTTAAGACATTTGTTCCTATGATAGTGGTGTTATTTATAAAGGTTCTCTTTTAGGAACTGCATCTGGTTTTAAAAAATACATTTACACTGTTGATCACAACATTTACACCGTTGATCAGTAGAGTGTAACAGTTTTGGAAGTAAAAATCTTTTTTTTATCAAAAGGGAAATTATTTTAAACAGTAATTTACAAAGCATTAAAAAGACACATCTACTGAAACATGAGGTTGTTAATCAATGGTATATGCTTTTGATGAAGTCATTGGCCTGCATTATTTAATCTTATTTATGAAATTATGTTTAATTATAGGAATTCTGGTGAAAAACTACATTACCCATGATTCTGCAAAGAAATTCCCACCAATCAGACAACTGAAACGTTTTTGGTGCCCACCGACTCCTATGAATGAGTTTAATCAAACTGCTTAAATGTTTGTGTATATATAAATATTTAGCAATTAATTACAAATGTATTGTTTCTATAAATGCTACATTATCAACATCTTTAAATAAGTACATTTATATTCCTCACTCATTTTTATCTCATTTTGATTCTATCATTCACAGTCAGTGTTGGGGAAAGATACTTTTTAAAGTAATGCGTTACAATATTGCATTACTCCTTAAAAAAAATATATATATATAATTGCATACATTTTTCATGCAAAGTAACTTTTTTGCCACTTGGGCTGAGCTTGCTTATTTGTTAAAAATATATATATTTTTCTCAATTGTAAAATCCAGAGGTCATGAGTGGCCGCTCCGCCCAATTTCTGTGGGAAGGTCCCCATCTCATGTGGCACATCAATTGCCTGGAGATGCTGGCAGTATTTCAAGCTTTGAAACACTTTGTCCCAGACCTGAGAGGACATCATGTACTAGTGCGGACAGTCAATGGAAGATCCACACCGAGGTGATGGAGCAGATTTGGAAGAAGTTTGGTCGAGCCCAGGTGGACTTGTTTGCATCTCGAAAGACCTCACAATGTCCCTTCTGGTTCTCTTGGACTCATCCAGTTCCATTGGGGCTGGATGCCATGGTACAGACATGGCAGAGGCTTCGTCTGTACGCCTTCCCCCCCGATTGCTCTGCTTAAGGGAGTTCTGGCGTAAGACTCTGCATGGGAGATTCCCACCCAGCGGGATCTCCTCCCTCTCAGGTGGGGGTTCGTTCTTTCACCCCCATGTGGAGTTGTGGAAACTGTGGGTGTGGCCCCTGAGGGGGCACAACTCATAGCTTCCGGTCTCTCAGCTGATGTTGTTGAGACCTTACTTCAGTCCAGAGCTCCCTCAACGAGGAAACTGTCCTTGAAGTGGATTGTTCACTTCATGGTGCGGAAATCGTCAGCTGCTCCCAGTTAACTGCCAAGTTGGTTAGACCTCCACCTTTAGAGTGTTCGTGGCGGCCTTAGCTGCTTACCACATCCCTTTGGGTGGTCAGTCATTAGGGGTGTTACCCGTTGGTACAAGTTTCTTTCATGTACTTGAGGCCAGGAGAAGTATGCGCTCCAGACTTTCAAGTGGATCTGTCTTAGCTGTGCTCACCGTGATTTCACACTAGACAGGCATTTGTCAGTATGGTGGTGTCATCGATGCAGCTCGAGTTCCGAAGGGGAACGTCCCAGGTTACGTATGAAACCATGGTTCCCCGAGGGAACGCATGCCATACTTCCTGCATCTCTGTGAGCGCTTTTTCATATGCTGACGTTGCTCGTACTGGATGAACGGGTCTTACCTTTGTCTTCTTCGTCTGATTTTCAAAGACTTTCTTGCTTATGAAGTTTGTAATATTGTGATTCAGCTGTTTAATTTGGTTAATGACTTTAAAATACATTTTAAAAATCCCTATGGGAACCAAAGCCACTTTTTAAAATGTCTTTTGGGCACTGAAAAAAAGTGGACAGGCACTGCTTCACTGTATATAAGCATGTCTAAATTAAGTTATTCTGGAGCTGTGAAATGTCAAGCAGACAAACACGCATTTTGTAGATAGACATGAATATAATTTAACATAAATCATCATACAAATGAATCGCTATAAAGACATATACATGTATTATAATGTCATGGTTGTTATCATGTTAAAAATGTTAACTACTCCAAATAGTGCTGACTGACCTCCTAGCCTGCACAGTTGGTTCTGTTTGTAAGCAGGCGGGACAAATGATTGGACATGTGTCTAAAGCTTGGATCTGTGCGTTAAGCCCTGCACTGTTAAATCAACTTTTTTTTCCAATTTTGGTAGCTTAATGCGAAAAAAAAAAACGTGTTACTCCATGAGTTCTGAAGAAAAAAATCCTAGATAAAAATCTGATGGAAATTCCACCGAGGTACAAATTGTTACATGATGTGCAAAGTCATGGCAAATGTTTTCTTTAGTAATTGCTTTTATATGTATTGCACACAACACTTATGTTAGCGAGGGTCAGGATATCATTCTTACAATTCAATTTAAACCATGTATTATGTCGCAGCTCTTTATGAAGCTGCCGGCCACCTGGTGAATAAATCAGATTTATTTACTGGCCAAAGCCAATTTTTGCTCGCATTTGATGCTTGGCGAGTGTTAATATTGGACCCTGATAGACTGCAGGAACCATAACATATATTTTGACATTACAGAAATACATTTTCCATTAGGAGAGGACAGATAGAGAGACTGAGCCCAGCCATGATCATGATTCAATACAATTCTCAAAGTTAAAGTTGCTGTGAGCTAATTTTTTTTAATAGCACACATGAAATTTCATTGTATCCAACCGAAATCATGGACATTTTTCTTGAGAAGTCTAAATATATAATACTGCTTCAGAGTGTTATTTGAGAATAGGTGTGTCTTAAAATGAATCACGATTAGGAACTTGTGAGATGTTGAGGAAAACTTTACAGTGCAAGCTAAAATTAATTAGGTATTACATAATATACAATACTATTAATATCAAAATACCACACAGGTTTAAATAACTGGTGTAGCGTATTGAGGGTCAAGATAAACATTTCACATCACAACACAATAATTCAAATTGCTAAACATATTTTAAAGTGCAAAGTACTAAAAAGTGTTGTAATCAAAATGGCTAAATAAAGCTCTTTTAAAATGTTACTTCCATTTTTACAACAAAATAAGTGTCCCCCCCAGCTGACAAAAATATATATATACAAAAAACATTTTTCTAGCATTCCCATTAAGTTATGAAACTTCTGAATGTTTTATGAACATTCAAAACATCCAGTTTTTTTTGGTTATGTTTTAATAATGTTTAATGTTCTCTGTTTTAAAAGCATTTAAAAAAAATTTTTTGTTTCAAATAAAATGTTCCATAAACGAAGTATAGATGTATAACCTTTTTTTGTGGAAATGTTTTAACATTACTGGAATAACTTTATTCATAAATGTAAGATAACCTTGCCAGAACATTAGAAGAAGATCTGAGAATGGTCCAAATACGTGGACAAAAAGTGGTCAAAGTGTTGGTTGTAGAACAGGCCCAATATACCATCTTTTAACTTTTATCAGAAAACTGGCCAATCAGAATTACTCAGCCTGTCAGTCATTTTGTGCGTTCAGGATTGGTGACATTGGATTGGCTGGCATGTCTTTGGAGGGCGTCGTTTTTGGAGAGAGGGCGTGTGGTTGAAGTTATCAAAATGGCGGGAATATTTTATGGCCACCTTAAATGTTTCTGAAATCAGTTAAGCTCTCTTTTCAGACCTTTGCCGCATCTGATGTCACGACTGTTCATTGTTTAACATGTTTAACCACTGTGTGCTCACTTCAAAGCCGAGAGAGGCCAGCAAGCTAATTGATTAGCATATTAGCAAAACATTAGAGGAGGGAAATCAAACCAATTAGAAACGCCCTTGCATTAATCACACGTGCTCGGAGCACTTAGGTTTTCAAGGCTTCCGAGTCAATGACAAGCCAAATGAGTCCTCAGACCCGGAGCTGAGAGGAGGCTACGCTAATGAGACAGCAGCTTTTCTTTTGATACGGCTCCAGCAGTTCTCCTCATTCTACAGAGTGGGATGTATAGAGTAAGAATTCATTATTAAACAGATCTAATGTGTGAGATATTTACTAAGGTGGCTCTCCCTCAGGTGGGTGCTGTATTTGAAGTACATGCGAGAGGGAAGCGACACACTGAATGCTAATATCACTCTTCTTGTTTCCTGGAAGCGGCTTACAGTCCTTTGAAGCTTACACAATATAATTTGGGTCTGTCGCAAGGCTGCGGGAACAAAGCCACCATCGGGCGTCATCTCTGCAGTCAGATATCTATGACAACGGTGGCCGTGTTTAAAGCCTTGGAATAACATGTGAACAGCACTGTGATGCTTCAAAAATGAATGACATTCTCTGAAGTATGTTAGCAATTCTGAAGGAAATATGAGCAAAATAAGAGTAGTGTTAAAGTTTTAGGTGAAAGTTGCAGGGAGGGGGAAAACAGAGAGGGTGGGTATTTTAAAAATTATGTATTTATGTGCAATTGTGTTCTCACATAGATTTATTTTTCACCTTCAATCTAATTTGATAATTTCAAATTATTCTGGATGTGCCCGCAGTTAGTAATTAGCATATAACAGGTCAGGGTTTTCCATTTAACCTCTGTGTGCAAATGTATCTAATGTTTCTCTGTAAAGCCCAAAAGCATGGTAAACATTCTTAAAGGGGTGGTTGATTGGGATTTAAATTTTTGTTGTTTGAGCATTAAACAATATCGGCAAAGTTACCAAGCTGAAAGTTCAATGTAAACGGAGATATCGTCTTTTAAAATGATAGGCAGTAAACAAAAATGGCTCATAGGGACTACAACGAGTTACTTCCCAGTTCATTCTGCGGTGCTTTAGAGAAGAGGAAAAGAAAACTAGGGATTGACAAAAAATATGAATTGCGATTCTGTCTTCAAACGATTCTAATGGATTCACAAGTTTCAAAATCAATGTTTCTAAAGCAACGGTTCTTAATCATGTTCCTCACTTCCCCCTGCTCTGCACAAGCTCTGCATCTCCTCCCTCCCTCTCTCTCTCTCTCTCTCTCTCTCTCTCTCTCTCTCTCTCTCTCTCTCTCTCTCTCTCTCTCTCTCATATCTTCAGCTAAGCTGCATCAATGAACTATTCCAATTATACACTTATTTTCACATAGCAATGAGAAGCGTTATACATGGACGTGCGGTTCCAGTACTGTATTAAAGCTTTAATCAGGATAAAAAATGAATCAGGGAAAGGTCCACAAGCCAGGACTCGAACTCGGGACACCAGAAGCACAACGCTATATGTTGGCATGCTGCCACAAGGCTATCGCCACCGACAATCGGAGATTTTCAAACTTTAATATCAAATAATATGGAAGAATGATGATGAATTCTTAGCGATGTCCAATATGCGAATATTAAAAAAAAAAAAAATTGGTCTGTAACTGATATTTGAGCACAAATTCTTTCAGGGCTTAAAATACATTTTGCTCAGAAATGAAAATTGTGTTATCAAATTCAAGTGGTGATCCAAAACAGTGATTCTAATCATCCTGCAAAAGTTAACTTCAAGAATGACCGTACAGCTGATGTGATCTCATCACTAGCGGTCTTTCACACCTGAGTTATTGAAGTGCATAATCAACACGTCATCTTATCTCCAAAGCATATCGGCATCATATTGCACGTTGCTCTAATGCCGATGATTACTTTTTAAGCCTTTATAGGTCAATTCAGATGATGTTCCGATATTATATTGTGCATCCTTATTTAGTAGTTTAAATTCAGCAAAGAACATCAGCACACATACAGTATCTCACAGAAGTGAGTACACTACTCATATTTTTGTAATCAAGCATGGTGATGGGAGTGTCATGGTCTGGGGCTGCATGAGTGCTGCCGGCACTGGGGAGATACAGTTCATTGAGGGAACCATGAATGCCATAATGTACTGTGACATACTGAAGCAGAGCATGATCCCCTCCCTTCGGAGACTGGGCCACAGGGCAGTATTTTAACATGATAACGACCACTGCCTTGCTAAAGAAGCTGAGGGTAAAGGTGATGGACTGGCCAAGCATGTTTTCGGACTTAAACTCTATTGACCCTTTTCACAAGACTCTGATGACACGCTTAACGGTCATCAGCATTGTAAATCCTAAAAGTTTTTTATATATATATATTTTTTTTTATGCATTTTAAATTTTCATTTAAATCACTATTCATTGTATTACATTACCTTTGCATCAAATTACACAATAAAATATTTATACTAATGTGAGGGTGTTTCTTATGCAGCTTCTATGGTAAATTCGCCAGTTTGCTCTTCTGACTGCCGTTATCAGTCTCAATTGTTTTCTTTTATTCACTATCGGAGGAATTGTATTGAGCTATTTAAACAAAATGGAAATACCAAAAAATATATTTGTGGTACTCTCCCATTCACTGCTCTTCAAGTCAATCGCAACTATGACGACTTCCGCTGCCGAGAAACCCGGAAATGTAAAAAAAGGTCCATTGGGCATCTTTGGGGCATCCTCAAATGGAAGGTGGAGGAGCACAATGTCTCTAACATCCACCAGCTCCATGATGTCGTCATGGAGGAGTGGAAGAGGACTCCAGTGGCAACCTGTGAAGCTCTGGTGAACTCCATGCTCAAGAGGGTTAAGGCAGTAAGTCCACATGAAAATATATTTACAAAAATATTTACACAAATGTGAATGGGATGTACTCAGGGTGCGATTTGTAGAGGAGGATGGGGGAGATTTCCCCCCCTCTGGTTTATTCATCCCTGCCTCTGCTGAATTACTTTTATCCCGGTGGGCATAAAAACTTCCGCTCTGACGTCCCGATCTACATCAAATGATTCGCGATAAACGCTTTGAAGTCTTGATCTGAATCAAATGATTTGTGATACGCGATACGATTGGAGCACTTCGAAACAGTGAATCCTTTTGAGACGTAATGGTTTAACTGATTTGGAGTTTCAAAAAGCTACATTGTTCTTTGCTCGCTTTATCTATATAATTTATTTGTTGTTTGAATAGTTGTGGAAATGAAAGCATTACAATAAATAGGCCTAAATGCCTAATGTGTTTTTATTAAATTGCGATCATATTAAATAGTTTTTCATGGTATTAAAAACATTTCATAAAACATTTCAAAGCACCCCCCCTCTGTTTTTTCACAAATCACACCCTGGATGTACTCACTTCTGTGAGATACTGTATAGCATAATTTAAACTAAAATTTTAATGTATGTTATGAGTTTCAGGCCGAATAAATTGCAGAAGTGAATATGTTGTGTTATGAACAAACCCAAACCAGAATGTTTGAGGAATATCAATACAGTGCAGCCTTGTAATTAGACTTGCAAAAATAATAAAGTTTTTTTATTAATATTCATAGATTTCCAAGTTCAGAAGTTCATTTTTTCCCACATATTTTGCATACAGTACTTGCATGAATTTTTTAAAGCTAAAATTAGGTCTTTGTTAATGCAGCGTTGCATGAACATGGGCTTTTTACAGGAGTTGCACAGAGCACATTTACCTAGAGCACCTTGGTTTTTGCAAATGTGACAAGGCCTGACGATGTGAACTTCTGAATTTTAAAAAGTCACCTTAAAAACAAATGCAAAAGAAACATAGTGTCTCATTACTGCTGAGACCAGCTTTGTAGTAGTGAGACTGTCCTGGGTCAGTGAAGAACTCAGATTTCTTAATGATTATTCTTGGCACACAGTGCCCGATCCCATCTACCATGTAGAATACTAAGTAGATCATTCCAATTAGAACAAAACAACATTAAAGCGGAAAACACAGGAACTCACCTCTGTAGTTTAGTCATTTAATACAATATAGCTGAACAAGCATAACGCTGGTTTCCTGTAATAGAGTCAGCAGTGAATGATGGATGGACAGCCACAGGCACCTGGAGGAATGAAACTGACTGTCAGGGCATTAATAACCTAATCTTTGTCAACGTCTTGTTAGTAAACAAGATCCTGATGTGAAATGGCCCAGGATTTACCCTGATCAGGCAGCTTCAATTCAGTTTGAGGGGTATTCACGATTTCACACTTACATCTACTAGCACGATAAACGTAATGCGTATTTGGCGTGTATGGTAATACGTTGTAGGCGTGCTGTCCTGGGGGAGGGCTCCTAGCCGGGAATGTCATTCTTAACACCACAATCAAATGTAAAAATGTACATGTTAAATCTTTATTTTTTAAGATTTCTTTTTTTGCCATGGTTTAAGAAATTGACACTCTGATGTAAACTACTTTATAAATATAGTGTTATTTTACATATACATTTACACATTTTAGGTTCATACATTTTCAATTACTAAATTGCAACATCAACTATATATATATATATATATATACATATATATTCATAATCAAACAGTATTAAACATAATACTAATTGTAATATATTATAATTAAACACTTTAATACCCCTTCATTTATTTGTCAGTCTGCTGCAAAATGATGAATAAATGTATGTTATTTAAAAGAAAGAAAAAAAAACTGCATATTCATACCATACAATTTTTTTGTTTTTTTAAATTAAATATAAAATGTTTACTTTACAAAAAGTTATAGGTATTTTTAGGCACTTATTTTTATTATTGTATTGCAGACAATAGAATGAGATTTTTTACAATAATGAGAATTTAGAGGGACAATATGTTTAATTTGTCAGAAGACAATACAAAACTTGCCATGAAAAGAAATGTGACTTTTTGAAGGCATTCCCTAATGAAACACAGACTTTATTGGAGAAGCTTTTGTACTACTAAAAGCAGTTATCCCAAAAGCTTGACTTTATTGCGTTCTCAAACCACATGAGTTATCAGGTATAGCTTTTCAGTCGTGTTGTAGCATGCGTGCCCTGCGAAAAGGAATACAAATGTCTGTTCCTTACAATGATGCAGAAGATGATTGGGGAGTCACGCTCCACCTAATTGGGGGCCATTCATGAGCTTCTCCTGCCCCTGCCTTTGATCATGACACGTGTGACAACAGAAGTCACAGCCATAAGCCAGAGGCCTTCATTACACATACCTTAACAACCACTGCGGCTGTTATCAGTCAAGATGGTTTGCTTAAGCATTGATCAGCATCCATTTAAAACCCCAAATCTAAAAAGAAACGTGAGATGAGTGGAGATGAAAGTGGGTGTTTTTTCATCGGCAGATCCACAGAGAGACAGTCGGCATCAAAGAACGCTTGGTATTGTTTTTCTGACACCACTTAAGTTTTCTTTTCTCGCAGATGTCATTCGATGCAGTGAAATTAAACCCTAATCTTTACGTATTAAATGCAGCTATCAAGAATATGTGATGATAATTGCCCCCTCTCATTTTGTAGCTTTAAATTTACATTTTAAGAACAGAAAGCAATTACGCTTAAATGACAAATTGATTGTTTCAAAAGGTTCATCAGCAAAACGAAATGATAAACACATTTCAAAAAGACTGATGTACAACAGCGAACATTTTTTACAGCGGAGATAATTCTAGAAGAGAGATGTCTTTCTGACACTTTGTGACATGTTCACACTTCAAAGACAGTTAATGAAGTGGAGAAATACAAATGAGTGCAAAGTGCTGCAAAATGACAAAAGAACTTGGAAAAACAAGAGCGTAATTTTTCATTACAAAATATTGAAGTCTAAATTATCATTACCTTCCTTTTAATAAACTCCGATTTGTTGCTGAAGCAAGCCGAAGTATAAAAACTCAGAAAAAAGTGCACTTTGATACATTATTAGTCTATATAAAATTGTTTAGTGGCACAGAGCAATATTTTTCTGTGCTTTTATGGGACTGTCTATTGAATATAGAAGACAAAAGTGAAAAAATCCCTCTCTTCTTAATCTCTTCTCTTCAGATAAAGGGATTCCAAATGATTACAGCCTTAAATTATTTCTAATCTCACTCAAACAACACAGAGATGTAACATTCGCCATTTTCACTCAGAGTGAAATCCTCAAATCCAGTTATGGAACTGTTTCATCTAATTTCACATTGTGCTGTACACAGAGAAGACCGTGTCTCATTCACAGTTTAAAACATAAGTATGATGAAAATGACATTCATAACAGCACGAGAACATGCAACCCCCTCTTTTTTTAAGTAGTATAGTTTGTAGTATTTAATGTGCATTTGTAGTGTACTTCAAATCTTAAAGTGCATTTTTTAAATAGTACTTTAATTAAATAATACAAATAAATAAAAAATAAAAGGCCACTTGTATAAGGCCTACTTAAACATAAAAGTATACTTTTTAATATGTGTTCTTTGTAATAATTAAAAGCTTTACTTTACATGTTAAATACTTGATTATAATTATTTAAACTGACGTGAAATATAAACTGTAGTATAACAAGTATAAAAACTGTAGTGTGTTATTCAGTATTATATTTAAAGTAAATATAGTTCACCTGTAACTTGCAACTTAATAATTACAAATGTGAAATTACAAATATTTTTTATTAAATCAATGACTTACAAGTTTCAACAGAAATTACATGAAATGTTAGATTAAATCATTGCTTTAATAATCTTTTGTCATGACATTCTGATTTAAAGTACTTTAAAATGTTAACTGTAATGTTATTAGATACACTTCCTATATTTAAATGTTCTAACTTGCAGCTTTGCCATTACAAAATGTGTTGTAGTAAATATATTGAAATACACAACATACAAGTTTCAATATAAGTATACTTTAGTTTACCTTGAATAAAAATGACATTACTGTCTAATCATGAGGAAAAGCCATTGAATGACACAGTGGGAAGGTCATTATTTTCTCTATGTGAGGTTTGTAACAGTAATTGTAATAGCTCTAGTTATGGATGGCAAGCTCATTAGATAACGGTCTACGTTATGTGTGACGTTCACACACGACAGCCATG
This sequence comes from Schizopygopsis malacanthus, assembly GCA_027474115.1. NCBI lineage: Eukaryota > Metazoa > Chordata > Actinopteri > Cypriniformes > Cyprinidae > Schizopygopsis > Schizopygopsis malacanthus. The sequence goes on from CM049873.1 coordinate 5,906,308, forward strand.
CATGTAACACGCAATACACAGCATTAAGTAACAGACCTGGTTTTCTCAGCGTGCTCCTCTCTAAGACCTCTGAAAGTGTGTTTTGTCCAGATAAGCCCTTTAGCTCTGTTAATACGGTGATGTTTTTGTCGTAAAGCCTTTGTGCACTTTGAACAGACAGTACAGCTTTCGTTCCTCTGAAGACTGTGACATGGCATGAAACCAACACCCTGGGCAGTGCCATCTGTCAGCATGGCAGCCGCACACAGAGCACTGGACTCATAGCGTGAAGAGTTCCATCTTCTAAAACTGAAGAATAATATTAGCTTGTATTTAAGGGTGTGCATGGATATGCTGCTTTTTTAAAGTGCATTTTGTGGTATGCGGAATATGAATCAAATTTCAGATGAGGGTGATCAGTCACTCATAGATGAAATGCTCCTCAGAATGACTTGGACAGTGGGCCGCTCTGTTTCCATTAGAAACACCCTCGTCTTCTCATACAGATTAGTGGGTCGGGCTTGAAATCCAGGGCATAGAGTTTAATGAGGAAAGCGAGAGTGGCGCTGTAATGTCACACAGTTGGCATACGGAAGCCCAGAAGGGCCGCAGAGGGTTTTAATAAGAGATCTGGAAGGGAGCCTGCTCTGACACTCAGCTGTATTCCCTTCACGTCCTCATACACTCATAATAAAGGTCCCATATTGGCTTCCATGTAGAACCTTCAACATCCATGGAAAATTTCCATTGAACAAAAGGTTTGTTATAGCAGAAAAATATTCTTTAGATTATTTAAATGTTCTTTATACATATATATCAATTTAAATTTACTCACCCCCTCAGGCTGTCTGTACGTAGATGAGTGTGTTTCTTAATTGGAACCAGGTTTGGAGAAATGTAGCATTATATTACTTGCTCACTAGTGGATCCATTGCAGTGAATGGGTGCCGTCAGGATGAGAGTCCAAACAGCTAATGAAAACATCACAATAATCCATAAGTAATCCACACCACTCCAGTCCAGTCCAAAAAATGAATGTCTAGTGAAGCGAAAAGATGTGTGTTTAAAGGAAACAAATGCATCATTAAGACCATTGATCGTAAACCATCGGTTCTGGACAAAATACGAGTTCATAATCCATAATAATGCTTCATCCAGTGAAAAGTTTTTTTATTGTTATTGCCCGCACAATGTATGATCTGTGAATATTTCTCTCTTGATTTAGACGAGATGACTTTCTCACTGGAGGAAGCAAATGTATGGACAGAGGACGCACATTTTAGCCAGAAGCATCAGTTTGAAGTTATAAACGTCTTAATGATATATTTGTTTCTTACAAACACACATCGTTTCACTTCACAAGATGGTAACTGATGGACTGGAGTGGTGTGGATTGCTTGTGGATTATTGTGCTGTTTTGACTTTCATTCTGACGGCACCCATTCAATGCAGAGGATCCATTAGTGCGCAAGTGATGTAATGCTCAACTTCTCCAAATCTGTTCAGATGAAGGAAAAAAAATACATCTTGGAAGACCAAAGTACAATTTCAGTTTTTTTAAGATGATTATTTTGCGCATTAATTAACTTATTTTTTTAATAAAAAGTATTTTTAGGGACACTTGTCAGAATTGTATACGTTTAACAAAACAGTGACGCAGACTCACACAGCACACACTCAATATCAATATTGAGCGGTCACTGTTGATATAAAGAGATATGTGGAGGATGCCACCAGCTGATAAATGATTCCTGTCATTAACTTAAGAGATAAGAAACGGTGCAGTGGGCTATTGGCATTGATCCGTGTGCGGCTATCTGAAGGAATTATTCCTGTTGCTTGACAAATTTCATCGATTTAGATGGTGACACTATTAATGAGACGTCCATCTCTGTTCTTTCTATCTGTTTTCCTTTATTACATGAAACACACACACCTCTACCTAATGATGATGGAATTACAAGTGATTACGGTCTGCATTCATTACGCCAAATTCCCAAAGAAACATACATTTCATTATGAAGGGGAAAAAACTGAGAAAATAATGTCCTAGCAGTTACTAATGAGAAATTGCACGCTTGGTCTGCCAGTTGTGACAGTGACCTGAGCCCGAGGAACAAGAAGTAAGCAATGATTTCTCATTACTTTCTCTATATTGAAGATGCAAATATTCAAAGAAATGCACGCAAATTAGTGCAGGAAGTTTGGTGAAAACTCTTGTTTCAAGTATAAGCACAGCACAGACACAAAGGGATTGAACACTTACGCTAGCATCATGATTATCCAAAGCCCATGGGTTTGTTAACAATAAATTAACACTGAAGCACTTGCCAGACCGCCAAAAACAAGTCCGCTGAAGAAGTCTACTAATAATCAAGTCCAGGAGGCAGACGCTAATGAGGAAAAGAGCAGAAATAAATCCAGTGAAGGGTGTGAAGTGTGTTCTTGTGGTTTCATTAGTCAATCAGCAATGTAATGGCATCGTTATTTGGTCACATGACATTTTTGGTTCGGGTGTTTGGCTCAAAGTCCCAATAGATCACAAATAGTTTGTGTTCTTTAGTGTAAATGCAATATGTCCATTATTTGAAGTCACAGTTTTTATTCCATAGGCCTATGTGTAAAATATGAAATGCAAAATCTACTGAAAAGATAGGTGTGTTTTCCAAGAGCACAGTTAGGACCAACTATGGTTGCAAGTTCCATTGTTACCAGCATAGATTTGGTGTTTCCGAATCTATAGTTCCTATGAATGTTCACATACAGCATCACAAAGATGTGTGACTGGAACTACAGCTCTCAACCTTGTTAGTATGCCATATGGACTTAAATAGATCATGCACTTGAGCAAAATAAGCAAGCTAATATGTAGTGCAATCCATACAGATTTATTTCTACATCTGTTAGCTTGATAAAACAAGTAGAGTGTCATAAGGGAACCTGAAAAAAGCAGCAAAATAATGGAGAACAAAAATACTGAAATAGTACTCAGATGCCATGTTCATTGTTAACAGCAATACTCTGACATTAATTTGATCTCAAACTACTTCATTTGCAGAAGTTATCACCGTATCACTTGTTTGATGTCATTGATGACAGTTCTAACCATGTGGTTCAAATGAAGGATGTACGACAAAGTTCCTTCCTCGTGTTTATTTCAATTAGCACAGGTTTTGTTTTTCTCTTTGGAACTGATTTACTGTAGGAATCAATGACCAGAGCTCATGCACCTTAGCTTTTATTGAGTACTTATGAATCATTTTGCCAATGTTCACTCAAAAACAAAGGTGCATTAGATCAGATCAGTGAGGCCTATGATCAATAAGTTCCGAAAATTAATACGAAACCCATGCAAATTGAAAGAAAACAAGTTGATAAAAAGATTAAATCCAGTAGTTGGTAATAATGAAACATAACGTAACAAGCAACTTTATTTTTATTTGTAGGGCAGTCATTTTTTAGAGGGTTTTTCACGATGAAACAATGGGGGGAAAATCCCAAAAAATTAAAATAATTATCCTTTTTTGGGGGGGGGGGGGGGGTTGTGGTGCTGGTGTGTGAGCAAAGTGATCAAGTTTTATCAGGAAAAAAAAAGACTGGACTGTAACATGAGGGTTTAAATTCATAGCCATTAAATAACATGCAAATATGCATATCGTTTGCCACTCCAATTAAAGAATTACCTTATTCTTATCTTTACATCATCTACTGACAGGGTCTAACCGCCAAAACTAGTTGACCCCATAGTTAGGATAGTGAGGATGTCCATAGAAATGTAGGTGTGTGTGTCTCTGCATGCATTTTATGAGCATCTTCTAAATGAATTTGATGACTGGTGTGTGAACACACCTCCAGGTGAGTCCGTCAACACATTTTTCATTTTCCAAAACACTGACAACTGACTGATTTCTGTCGCTCAGACAAATTACATTTGCGAGAAAAGCACTTACCGGCAGCTGGCAGAGAGTGTGCCAGTCTGATCAGTGAAAAAAGCTGCTTTACTAGTCCTCTTATGATGCCTCATCTCACAATGTCAAATCAAATCAGCTGTTTGATAAACGCCACAGAGGGTTTAATTATAGTAATGATCTCATCTCCCACATCAGCCTGCCTCTCATGGTGCAAAGCCACATCCACAGGCAGATTAAAAGCCCTCTCCATCCCTCCCTCCACGTCTCTGCTGCTCTCTCTGCCAGACACCTGCTGCAACAGCCTCTTAACACTGCAAATTCACAAAGACAAATGAATATCGCTGCACTTTAAAGGAAGGACCGTGTAGAGAAGACACTGCAAGAGTTGTTTTGGCCTGTGGCACAACAGGAAAGACTTCCTGAGCAGAGACATGGGGATTCTCAGAGGATCTGCGGGAGCATTGGTTTTCTTGCCAAGGAGTTCCTTCTCATTAGTGACTGTGCATGCTGTTGTCACTTTGAAAACACAACAGGAGAGGCTGGTCATAGTGGGACATCGTTGGGAGGTATAAGCTAGAAACACACTAAGTACCAGAGGCAAAATTATTCTCAGTGCATCTCAGTTTTTTTGCAACCATGTAGGGGCGGAAATCTTTGGCAAGTTGAGGTTGCTCGATGCCAACAAGATCATGTTAAAATATGTATGTGACCTGCCAATAGAATAAGCGAGCGTCAAAACCTGTCAACGGAGTAGCTTTCCTTCTGTATAAGTGAAATATCGCATCAGAGTGACCATAATTTTGTAGTTGTGAGTCGTGTTTTGTTTTCCCTTGTGAAAAAGCAGTGTGCTTAATTGTATTAAATGTGCACATGTAGTGTACTTAAAATCTTGAGTGTTTAAAAAAATGTACTTGCAGATAATGTAATAATAATAAAATAAAAAACTATTTAAATGTACGTAAAGAAAGTTGAATGTTTCCTAACACAATTTTAAAAAGTGCAATTTATAATTTCAAACTAACCATTTCATTTAAAGTACATTTTAAGGAATTAATACTACTTGATGTGTTGACTAACAAACTAAAGCATGTAAAGTACTTGATTATAATTCAACTGTAATGTGTTATTTGATATAACGTTTAAAGTTAATATATGTTAAATAGACTAAATTGCAACTTCCTCATTACAAAATAATAATAATTATACATTTATTTAAATGCATGACATACACATTTCAATAGAAATTACATTAATTAGAGTTAATAAAATAAAATATTTTTTTATTTATCATAAATTCGTGTTAGTACATTCATCGTCATAAATGGCTTCAATCATATTTCAAAGACACAGAAGTAACTATGAAAATACATATTAAGATGCATATTAAGTTCATCTAATTGCATTAAAAAAATTCAATGATTAAACGCTTTCATGTAGTTGTAAATAACATGCAAATAAGTCTCCGAAAACTTTACATTCAGTTCGCGCTTAAGATTATTTTTGAAGTATATAATTTTCTAAATAAATTCACTACAAAAGTATGCTAAAAGTAAACATAAATCTATGTGTAAGTTTCAAGCATCTGATACATATGTTCCACAATTAAGATTCATATGTTCCTATGTTTATGATGGTGATCCAGTGTTGAATAAATTACTTTGAAACTAAAGCATAAGTTAAAAGCCAGTCATTCAGAAATAAATTGAATACTGCAAAGAAAAAGCCACTAGCAAAAATAGCTAACTACGTTTAAGCTAGAGAGCAATATCTTTTTAAATATGCTAGTGAGTTAAATAATCAGACAAAGCAGCTTACTTCCAGTTACTGGAATAATCAACTCTGTTTTGAGTTATATCTAGCTAAATGTGAACAGTCTAACTAGTTTAACTCAACAAGATTCCCTTTCTTTGCTCTGTCATGACATTAGTTGAAAGTGAAACTGAACATATAACAGGCAATTTACACTAATGCCATTTATACCGGTGTACCGACGAAACATGCCACCTATCAGATTGTGCTGCCAATAATATATTTGCATTGTTTTAAGGGTAAGTTTAGGGTAAGGGTGGGTGTGGACGGGTAAGTTTAGGGTAAGGGTGGGTGTGGACGCGTAAGTTTAGGGTAAGGGTGGGTGTGGAAGGGTAAGTTTAGGGTAAGGGTGGGTGTGGAAGGGTAAGTTTAGGGTAAGGGTGGGTGTGGAAGGGTAAGTTTAGGGTAAGGGTGGGTGTGGACGGGTAAGTTTAGGGTAAGGGTGGGTGTGGACGGGTAAGTTTAGGGTAAGGGTGGGTGTGGACGGGTAAGTTTAGGGTAAGGGTGGGTGTGGACGGGTAAGTTTAGGGTAAGGGTGGGTGTGGACGGGTAAGTTTAGGGTAAGGGTGGGTGTGGAAGGGTAAGTTTAGGGTAAGGGTGGGTGTGGACGGGTAAGTTTAGGGTAAGGGTGGGTGTGGACGGGTAAGTTTAGGGTAAGGGTGGGTGTGGACGGGTAAGTTTAGGGTAAGGGTGGGTGTGGACGGGTAAGACGGGTAAGTTTAGGGTAAGGGTGGGTGTGGAGGGTAAGTTTAGGGTAAGGGTGGGTGTGGACGGGTAAGTTTAGGGTAAGGGTGGGTGTGGACGGGTAAGTTTAGGGTACGGGTAAGTTTAGGGTAAGGGTGGGTGTGGACGGGTAAGTTTAGGGTAAGGGTGGGTGTGGACGGGTAAGTTTAGGGTAAGGGTGGGTGTGGACGGGTAAGTTTAGGGTAAGGGTGGGTGTGGACGGGTAAGTTTAGGGTAAGGGTGGGTGTGGACGGGTAAGTTTAGGGTAAGGGTGGGTGTGGACGGGTAAGTTTAGGGTAAGGGTGGGTGTGGACGGGTAAGTTTAGGGTAAGGGTGGGTGTGGACGGGTAAGTTTAGGGTAAGGGTGGGTGTGGACGGGTAAGTTTAGGATAAGGGTGGGTGTGGACGGGTAAGTTTAGGGTAAGGGTGGGTGTGGACGGGTAAGTTTAGGGTAAGGGTGGGTGTGGAAGGGTAAGTTTAGGGTAAGGGTGGGTGTGGACGGGTAAGTTTAGGGTAAGGGTGGGTGTGGACGGGTAAGTTTAGGGTAAGGGTGGGTGTGGACGGGTAAGTTTAGGGTAAGGGTGGGTGTGGAAGGGTAAGTTTAGGGTAAGGGTGGGTGTGGACGGGTAAGTTTAGGGTAAGGGTGGGTGTGGACGGGTAAGTTTAGGCAGGGACATGCACAGACATTTTGAGGGGCAGGGGCTCAAGTGGAAAAAAGGGCACTATTAGGGATGTGTCATATTGACAAAAAATATGTCAATAATTTATTGGATTTTTATCGATAACGATTGACAATATTTTGCTGATTGTGTTATTGTGCTGATATCTTAAGGACTACCGTGGACAGCTGACTCCTATTTTTTTTTTCTCCATATTCTGTGGTGATCAGTTCACAGCAGTGATAGAAATTAATATTTTCCAATAAGTTTAAATAGATTTTTTTAACCTTTCATGGGCATTTTTACCTTTATAAAGTCCTGCATGAGTGTGCATCATATTTTCAGTCCAATTCTTAAATTGAATCAGTAAATTAGAATAAGTAATTTAAGTTGTTACCAAGCAAATTAAATCAGTATTGACAACATTAATCTTTGCACTGCAGAGAAAACACAGAAGCTGCATTAGAAGGGGCATTTAGATGCATTTACACACTGTTTAATGCAGGACACGAATGCATTTAACCTGCGGTTACAAATGCATTAATACAGTTTTTATATTTTAAACATAAAACTTTGAACACTGATATTTGAAATGATTTAAAAAATGAAAAGTTAAATTAAATGTGAAATTAGAAACTGCCAGTAGGTGGCAGCAAGTCACTGTTAATAAGTGATTCGTTGCGACTGAACCGAATCATTTAAACGATTGATTCATTCAGGAACTAAACAGCTGTTGCTCAGAGACGCAAATTGAAATTATATTTGTTGGCGAAGCAAAAACACTCAATATTGTGTCTAAAACGTAAGTGTGTTAATATAAAATTCTTCTTTATTGAACTGCTGAATTAAATCAATATCACATTTGTAATCATGTTGCTTCTCGGTGGAAAAAAAGTCAGTCTTAGCGTGATACTGATCAACTATATGCAATTATATCAATATAAACATTTCTGCCCCTATATGTTGAATTTTGTGATCATTCTTAATCTAAATGCATTTTAATAAACTGAATCATGCAGCGACACACTTGTCTAACCTATTAGACTTCCTATTGCCTCAGCTAAACTTCAGCTAACTTACATGGTAGCGCTCTCAGGAGTCATGGATGTTAGCAAGACAAATTAATTATATTTGCCGTTTGTCTTTTGGATAATTAGCTGTAATTCGAGGCACATGTAGCTTAGTCTTTTGTTTATCACCACTCACCTCCACACCAAGACAAACACAACTGGAGAGGGAGGGCTTCATTTCTGCGGTTATCTGCCTGTCTGTGATGTGCATGTGCCGATTAATGTGTGCTACATTGCCGTGCTGCGCGCGCCTGCGCCGAGACGCGGAGGGGAGAAAGTCATCGGAACTCGACAGAGTCTCATTTCCTGACCCGACCTGATATTTAGATTTTTTTTATTTGTTTGACAGGGAAAGCTGTGCACAAACAGAAACAAACACGCACACATATATTCATTAAAAAACAAACTCCCCAGAAAAAAAGGGCACTTTCTCTCAAGGAAGAAAAAGGGCAGGTGGTCAAGCCCCCTTTTATGTGTGCACGTGTATGAGTTTAGGGTAAGGGTGGGTGTGGACGGGTAGGTTTAGGGCAGGTGTAGGTATGGACATTAAAAAATCCTCAAACCACATGAATAAGATGCTGGTAGCACAATCTGATAGGTAGCATTTTTCGCAATCGATTTGTGCTACCTATCTTTTTTTAATGGGAGGTTGCACAATCTGAGTGGGCAGCACAAATCGTCAGAACACCGGCCCTCGCGGCTAAGCTGAGAATGCAAGTAGCTGTGTTATGAATTCCGTTCTAACACCTTTCAGAATGCAACGATACGTGAAATTGAGCTTTTGTAGCTGGAAGCGTTTGCATTCATGTGCTTGCGTAGAGTATGTTTGGATTTCATTCGTTAGAATTGAAGAAATCAGTGATTGCTTTTATTCGTCTGTCATCCCGGTGTATCTGATGAAAGCCTGACATCATTCAGGAGAAGACTGGAAATGATAGTGTCTGACAGAGCGCTTTACTCTGACAGTGACTTCTTGGCCTCGGGAGCGATAGAAGAGCAGAGAGCAGTGTGTCACATCAAATATCTTCATTCAGTGTCCACCGTGTGAAGAGCAGGTGAGATTTATAACAGGACTCTGTCCTCATTTTCCTCAGGATACAAGAGATGTTTTTGTTTTTATTCATCTTTTTTTTCTTCCTTTCATCCATTTTTGTGGTCTTCTAGCTTGGACTGTGATGTAAAATATTAGAGCTGTCAAAGCTGATGTATTAACTTGAAGAGATTAGTTAAATATTTAAGTCTGTTAAACCTATTTAATGCATTTAGCTAATTAGCAATGCTTGCTAAGGGATGCACTACTGCACACCATTTGTGCTACGAAATATAAATGTTAACTCAATGTTTGTGGCTTATTGGGAAGTCAATTGCTTGCTTTTTTAAGCAATCGCACTTAAAATGTTCATCATTGGCTGAATGAGGATCTCCTAGTGAATATCAGCTCACATTTAATTCAGAAAAACTGATGTTATTATGTTCTGTACTTTTTCATAAGATTGGTTTAAACAGAACTTTAACTTGTATACATTAAAAGAATATAATTACGTGCCATTTGAATGCAATGTTTTATGACACCTAACTGCATGTTATTTACAATTAACAACTAAAACTATTATTTGTTTAGCATAATTAATTAATAAATACTTTACACATTACACAATACTTTTTAAAAGTGTCTTTTCTCAAGAGACGTGAAGTTGCAAGACAGTGAGCCAAAACAGAGTAAGCTGAATATATATATATATATATAGACTACCTAATATTACTGTGTTATTTATTTGTATGCTTAAACGAGTATTATTATTCAACTTGGCAACATGCTAAAGTAAAATTGTGTTGCAATGAACCGAATAAAGTCGGATGAGGAAATATGAATTGTATGGCGTGTGGCCTAAGACTATTTTAATCAGTTGCTTACTAATTTATGTGCCAGTTTTTTGTTTTCTTTTCTTTTAGACACATTTAGCTTCACTAAAGTTGTGTAACCAATCATGTGAGTATAATCTGTCAACTTGACACAAACATGATTTGTGTCTTATATTATATTTAGTTGTTTTTTTATGCCAGTTTGCTGCTTCTAATGTTTATAAACACCTTGAAGAGGATGATTTTCATTTTCATTTCCAAACATCTGCTAGCTGGCACAGAAGTAGGGCATATGGGAAGCATGTCCTCTTTAACATCACAGTGAGTTATGACAGTTTCCATACGCGACGTGCAATAAACATAATTAAAGTGCTATTCTCTCAGTGTTTGCTTTATGTAGCACATGTCTTTTATAGCAATACATTATTTTCATTTACAGTGAGAAATGACATAGAAGTAGTCCTTCTTCAGAAAACTCATGCACCTATTCGAACTTCTGCACCTGTTTAGACAAAACTCATGGCAGCTTCTAATGGGACGGCTCACATTACTTCTAAATGTTCGCTAAAAAATTCTGTCCATCAGAATCATTCTAATATGATGATTTGCTGCTAAGGTATTTTTGGAGCTCAGTTATTAATGATTCTTATTATATCAGTCTTGAAAACAGAATTTTTTAATTGGTAAAATAATAAATGTCTTTACTGTCACTTTTGATAAATTTAATGCGTTCTTGAGCAGCAAATCAGCATACTTGCATGATTTCTGAAAGAGACTAATAATGTTGAATAAATAACAGGAATAAATATAATAATTTAAAGTTTAAAATATATTAAAATAGAAAACAGTTATTTTAAATTGCAATGCTACTTCACAATATTACTGTGTTTAAAATATTAATGTAAATTACATTATATAAATATAAATATTTTCAAAAACATTAAAAAATATTATTTTAAATAAACTTTTATAAATAACTTTTATCGGTTGTGTATTCTTGTGGTAACGGAATGTTAACGTTCATTTATGAAAATATAAATTCTAAATCTTCTCTGAACGTTCTGGAAGTCCTTATCCAGTAATCACAAACCAGTGTAGGTCATGAAAAAGTCATGAAACTGGTCAGAAATTGTGGGAAGCTTAGTGTTGGCTAATACCACAGCTTCAAGGTGCACAACACACAATTTTATTATCAAAATGTAAAGTTGAGAAATCACTTGAACAATCAGTGAAAGAAAAAACTTGTCAACCCTTTTGACCTTAGCAAGCTCTATTAACCCCACAATGAGTTCTGGGTAATATATTGATCTATAGTTCCTTATTTACTGTCTGTGCTAAACAGAGTGTGAAGGAGAGACGACGGAGGAGGAACAAACAGAAGAGCACAAATCATGAGCTCCTGTTAAACGTCACTGCAAGTGATATTGAGCAACCATTACTGGAGTTGATATGAGGATTTCAATATCAATATCAATATCGAGCAGTCGGTGTTGAGCTGTGGAGATATTTAGAGGCTGTCACCAGTTGATAAATGGAGTGTTTTTATTCCTGTCATTAACTTAAGAGATAATAAACGGTGCAGTGGGCTATTGGCATTGATTCGTGTGGGACAAGCGGAAGGAATTATTTCCTGTCGTTTGACTCGCACAACAACTTCATCGATTTAGGTGCTGACACCATTAATGGGAACTTCCATCTCTGTCATATGCTATCACATGCTATCAGTAAAAAGTCTGGAATAATTAAGAATTTATTTATTGTTTAAAAGAAGTGTCTTATGGCCACCAAGACTGCATGTATTTGAACAAAAATACAGTAAAAATAGTAAAATTTTAAAATAGTATTACAATTTAATGTTAAAACATTAAATAATGTTTGTTTGGCCAAATTTTTAAATAACAGAAATGGCGAAGTGCTAAAATGCGGTCAAGAGCTAATTACGTTCGCCGTGCATTTTTGCACACCTCAGAATGTTCGTCAGCCAGCATGAGTATAAAGAACAATGTATCTAGCCAATGCACACCCCAACAACAATAAAATCACCATTTTAATATGTCAAATATGTGCATGCAATTGTTCTGCGTGATCCTCTTGTAATAAGCTCTGAATTGCAATATTGATTGCTGTTTTGGAAAGGAGTACCGCCATCTTAAGCACTGGGAAGCTAACAAATCACAAACATTTCGTTTTTCTGAAGGTGGGCCTTCATGGAAATAATCTAGATTATAGCAATAATGTAAATGATGTGAAAAATAATGTGATTTTCGAACCTCCAAGCATGAGAACATGTTCTAGTATCAAGACTTTGTAAAAGAGTATAATAGGACCCCTTTAAGCCAAACTCACAAAGAAATGTAGATTCTTTTATGTGGTAAAACAAAGATAATAATGTTTCATCAGTTACTAATGAGAAGAAAATAATAGACAGAATTCCGAAAATATTGGGAATAATGCCAAATTCCAATTTTTATTTTTATTTTAATAAAATGAAAACTAAAAGACTTTCAAATCACACAATCCATTATTTTATTCACAATAGAACATAGAGAACAAAACAAACGTTTAGACTTTTATCCATTAAATGAGCTCATTTAAAATGTGATGTCTGCTACAGGTCTCAAAAAGTTGGCATGGGTGCAACAAAGGGCTGAAAAAGCAAGATATTTTGAAAAGATTCAGCTGGGAGAACATCTAGCAACTAGTTAGTTAACTGATATCAGGTCTGTAACGTGATTAGCTATAAAAGGGATATCTTAGAGAGGAAGAGTCTCTCATAAGTAAAGATGGGCAGACGCTCTCCAATCTGTGAAAGAGTGAAAGAGTGCTTAAAAAGATTGTGGGATACGTTTAAAACAACATTCCTCAATGTCAAGTTGTAAAGGCTTTGCAAATCTCTTCATCTACAGTGCATAACATAATCAAAAGATTCAGAGAAACTGGAGAAATTTCTGTGTGTAAGGGACAAGGCTAAAGACCTTTGTTGAATGTCTGATATCTTTGGGCCCTCAGACGACACTGCATTCATCATCGGCATGATTCTGTCATTGACATTACTCAATGGGCCCAGGAATACTTCCAGAAACCACTGTCTGTAAACACAGTCCGCCATGCCATCTGCAGATGCCAACTAAAGCTCTATCATGCAAAAAGGAAGCCATATGTGAACATGGTTCAGAAACACCTCTGAAACTGTTTCAAGATGACTGTTTCAAAGTGGAAAAGTGTTCTATTCAGACGAGTCAGGACATTCTTGTCCAAATCACGGATGCATTCTGTGTGAGGAGGGAGACCTTCCAGCGTGCCATTATCAGAGGAGGGAGAACATTCAGCATCAGGTTCATCTCTCTAATGTTATGGGGGTGTGTAAGGGCATAAGCTTGCATACAATATGGATAGCTTGTATGTTTTGGAAGGCTGATGATAAAGGTTTTAGAGGAACTGAAAGGCATATAAAGGTTTTAGAGGAACATATGCTCCCCTCCAGATGACGTCTATTTCAGAGAAGGCCTTGTGCATTTCAGCAGCAGGACTATGCAAAACCACATACTGCAGTTATTACAACAGCATGGCTTAGTAGTAGAAGAGTCTGGGTGCTGAATTGGCCTGCCTGCAGTCTAGATCTTTCACCTATAGAGAACATTTAGCGCATTATTAAACGAAAAATACGTAAAAGACAACCACGAAATCTTCAGCAGCTGGAAACCTATGTCAGGCAAGAATGGGACCAAATTCCAACACCGAAATGCCAGAAACTCATAACCTCGATGCCCAGACGTATTCAAACTGTTTTGAAAATAAGAGGATATGCTACACCATGGTAAACATGCCCCCATCCCAACTATTTTGAGACATGTAGCAGGCATAAAAATTGAAGATAGCTATTTTTTTGCATAAAATTGTAAAATGTTTCACTTTAAACATGTGTTGTGTTAATAAAATATTGGCGCGTATGATTTGAAATGATCTTAGTCTTAATTTTATAAAAATAAAAAAAACATCCTACCATTTGCAGGAAATTCGGGTTGTAATAATAAATCAAAAACTAGGTTTGGTAAATGTGAGACCCTCTCTGTGAAATTCAGGCTAAAGTCTCAAAATCTAATTATGTGATAAGCATCAAAGTTTGATTTCAACAATTAATTTCACTATAATTTCAATCTCTTGACATGACCTTACTCAGTCAATATTAAAGATAAAAAAGGTAAAATTTTCACAGGATGTTCCTTACCATATGAAGGATGATTTTTTTTTAGAAAACAGCTAATCACAAAAAAATGACTTAAACTGTGTTTTCAGAGAGAGTCACACATGCCCCTGGTTGGAAAACCAGGGAGTCATCTGGGACTATTGGAATCAGCAAGAAACAGCATTTTACTTGCCACTTGCCAGGTCTTGTATCTAATGAATTATTCAAGCTTGAGCATGTTTCCTGATGTGAGTCCATTTTCTAGATTGTTGCTGGGACATCCTGAGCTGCAGCGCTCACACTGTGAGCAGAGTTTCCCTGCACGCCCTTTCCTGTAATGAGCTGCTGGGTAGAGTGAATGAATGCTGAAAAAGCGGCTTGAAACTCTTTGACTGTGTGCAATGCTTTCTGATTCATCATGTCATACAGGGCCACTTCAGGCAATTATACATGCATTAGCCCACACAGCGCAGGAAACAGCCCTCCGCTCACTCTCAGGGCTCTGCTTACTATCTCCTGCAATTGGCGGAAATTAACTATGTTTTAACAGGCGTCAAATCCATTTGGTAAACAATTGATCAAATTTACCCTGAAGCCACTAACAGCTGGATTGGCTGAAGTCATTTGCAGTCAACATTAACAGCAAGCCTACTGTATTATCTAGACCAGGGGTCTGAAATTACAGTCCACGGACCATATCCTGCACCTGAAGTTGATAGTTTATCTTTCCAACAAAAAAATGTAAGTATGTTCTAGTGCACTGCAACTTCTCCAGCCAATTTAATAATCCAGCACTAAAGTGCATGTTGATTGATAATAAATTAATTTATTATAGTATAAATGTATAATTAATGTAGTTATCTGGACTTTAGAGTGCGTTTTTGACTTAAGTAGGATGTAAGTCTATCAGTAACTTATATTGTCTTTGAAATATGGTTAAAGTGCCGCTAGTATGAGAGTTCAAACAGCTCATAAAAAACAAATAGAGTCAATCAGTTACATCTTGTAAAGCATGTTTGTAATATACAAATCCATCAAGATATTTCACTTTAAACTGATGGAAAATACAAGTTAACTATCCTCATTTTATTTTCTCCAATTAAAAAAAGGATCTTGTCTGAATCAGGAGAGAAATATGTGAAGATTAAGCACCAAGTGAAAAAAAAGGTTTAATTAATATGTCGGGACAGTAGATTTCGATCTGAGAGCATAACAGGAGATGCAGTTTTTCGTTAGAGGAAGCATTGTTATGGATTATGGACTGATATTTTGGCCAAAAGTGATGGTTTAAAGTTAGACAACTTCTGTTATCAGTTATTTCTCAGTTATTTTGTTGAACTGGCCATTACAATACCAATAAATCAAACTATTTCCAGAACTACATACGACAGAAGGAATCTGCTGGAACATTAAAAATGATGGACTGGCCGCCTCAAAGTGCAGACGTCAACCCAATCAAGCAATTTTGGGCAGAGTTGGAAAATAAACTGGATAGATATATTATACAGTCAAAGGAAAGCCTTTGGCTTGAGTTGCAGAAGTCATGGGATAACATTAGTGTTAAAGTTCTCCGGAAATATGTTGACACTATGCCAGAGAGATGTGTTGCTGTAATTGCTGCGAAAGGTGGGCATACCAAATATTAAAGAGAAAAGTGAATAAAAATAGAATGATTCACTTCATCTGATATTTTTTGTGCTCAGAGCAACCATTTGCGTGTTTCATGAACATTATGAAATTAAATCATTTTTTGGAGGCAAAACAGAATCTGGCAGGTGTTCTAATATATTTTGGCCTCCACTGTACACGTCCTTATATAAAACAGTATGACTAAAGAAACTGAATAATATTGTTTTTATATTTAACCTGACAGATAACTGTTGCTATAAAGAGCTATGTCGAAAAATCCCCTTTTTTAGGATAAAGTTCTCTTTTAGCGCACTTCTTTGTGAGATTAGTGTGGAGGAGGATAACAAATGTAACAAGGTAATGCTTTTTTTCTTATCAGCACTGCCCTGCATTGTAGACCTCCTAACTATGAGTCACCAGTGAATCCTACAACAAACTCAAAGGTAGGACATTCGGTGAAAAGCACAAAGCAACTTGTGACTCATCTCCTCTTGTAAAATAAAAAGCACAAGAACTTTGACAAACTATAGAAACAGGGAGAATTTATTTAAAGCACTTTGTCCCCTACATAGAAAAATATGATTGATTTAAGTCAACAATAATAAATAGAGTACCTGTATTCTTGCAGGCCCCGCTGATGCGTACAGTAGTACAATCAATATTCAGTTTTCACATCACAGCAAAGGCACGGGTATTTACCGTAAATCTGCAGTCTGATGGAGCGGAAGGGCATGGGTGGCGTGTGGGGGGTCAACTCAATATGCATTTCTTTATAAAGA
This sequence comes from Schizopygopsis malacanthus, assembly GCA_027474115.1. Lineage (NCBI taxonomy): Eukaryota > Metazoa > Chordata > Actinopteri > Cypriniformes > Cyprinidae > Schizopygopsis > Schizopygopsis malacanthus. The sequence goes on from CM049873.1 coordinate 5,922,916, forward strand.
CGGAACACATTGGGAATTACATTGTGACAGCAGCGACTGGTACAATGGACCGTACAACCTTTCACGCATATTGTTCTTTGTTTTTTTTACAAATACATCTTTGAGTGACTGATACTGAATTGGACATTAGATTCTTATTTCAGGGCTGAACAGAATGTGACATTTTACAAGATAAATATTGTTTTCAATAACAGGATGTGTCAACAAATATTCAGTCCGTGAGAATCTTCTACAACGGATAATTCCTTTTTTTTTAAATGGTCCCTTGGGTGGATCTCAATGCAAATATACATATAGTCATGTTTTTTGTTACAGTATGTAGTGCAATCTTTTTTTTAGAGTTCAGGGCAGGAAAGCGTCCTTGTATACACTATGTTTAAGCATGTCATAATATGTGCCATTTGTTATGTGACAATTATAAATGCAGCAGTTAAACACACTGATCATTTCTCACTGAAACCACACAAAATACTCCCTCGCATCCCTATGCAGGGAAACGCAAATCAGTGTTTCTAAATGTAAAAATAATGCAATTTTCGATTTTATATTGTAAGACATACGTAGGCTGTATGTCGTTGTTCATAAACTGCTTTGTCTTCATTAAAAACAAAGAAAAATATTTTTTAATATTTTAAATATCCGTGAAATTATAAGGCTTAAAAGTCCCTGGTCTTGATGGCCTCCCCATACTTCAGTCCAGCAGAAGAGTCTCTGGAAAGCTCATTCAGTTCTTGTCCTTATTAAACTCCATTGAATGGTTTCAGAAGGTTCACCAGTGCAACGGACCGCTAGACATAGATCTTTAGTGAAGAAAAAGCCCTGATTGTCAAAAAAAGGTCTTCATCGTGACCGTTTTAGGCAATAAAGAAAGTGAGTCATCGCACACGTCTACCAATGTTTTTTGTTACGCTTTTAAGCAGTTCAAGCATGTTTGGTCGAGTTTTCGCCACCAGTCTGATGGGTGTGTTGCTGATGTCATTGGTTCTCTGCTGTATGACTTATCAAAAAGAAGAATTAAAGCATTGATTTCATAGCCTTCAGCAGAAACGTGGGCTTCAGCATCGTTCCTCTAGACACACATGTAGCAGAGCAGCATGTTGGCTGTTGAGCCTCAAATAACTGGACTGAGCCATTCTCCTGTGTGCTAAAATACACTGAAACGGTTTTCAGATGTTCCTCTGTGCTGTGAGGTACTTGAGAGCAGCAGAACCGTACTTTCGAGAAAGGTCTTGGTGGAACTCGTCCTTCAGAGTCGTCAAGCAGTAGCGGTAACTCGGACTGGAGCGAAACTTTGAGATGTCAAAGCTGGGCGCGTGGGGCATGTGGATCATGAAGGCATTTGGTAACACAATAAGATCGTACTCCTTTGGAACAAGGAAATGTGACAGGTTAGGGACACTTGAACTGGTAGTAGAAACATGCCAAATGTCTTTAAAAACATACCTGAGCATCAAGCTCCATGATATGGGATACTTTGTTCCAGCCAAAGCCAACAAATCTCTGGTCATACTCAGGACAGTCTCGTCGCACCACAACGTACGGCTCAAAATCTGCCTCCCACTCCACCTTGTACGGCGTTGTGGCTGTTCTCCACTTGGCGTAATTGGTTGGCGCGTGACCCTTTGTCCAGACGTGATACCTTTAATTTAGGAGAGTGGACTTTTATTAATGGGCCAAAGACATCATGCTCATGTTTTGATTGAATATATGTATCATTCAAAAATATATCAAACATCATCTTTAAACACCATCTTATATAAAAACTCATTTTCATGGTTCTGTAATAATGGCTAATGGGGACACGACATAAAAAATTACCAATTAAATAAAATAAACTAATTAAATAATACACATTTTAAATAAAAATGAAAGTAAAATGCTAAAATAAATTATATACATATTTGTATTTTATTATTTAATTATTTAATTTTACGTTTTAGTTAATTAATAAGCTTTTTATTAACTCATGAAACCTTGCTCTATAATGAACATGTTTTTAATTTCTAAATTAAAATGAAATGTTATGTTTTTGGAGCAAAAACTAGAAAATGGCAAGGTGATATGGACTTGATATCATAATGAAGAGAAAAAAATAATTAAAAGTTAATTAAAATGTAATATTTACTATAATTATACATAAAAAAAAATTTATGTTTGATTTACAATATACAATAAGCAGGGCTGCTGCTGGCCAAATGGGTGCCCTAAAAAACTAAAGAAAAACACCCACTATAGGGGTCAAAATAGAACTTTAATAAAATATAAAAGAAAATAAATTGTAATTAAATTGTATTATGAGCAAATTACAATTTTAGTTCTAGACAGTTACCTATGGCTATTTTATTAATACAGTTGTCTGATTGATTTTATAGTCTCAAGCATTCAGAAATCACACAAAAGAAAATTGGGCAGTTTTACTACGATAAAACTATGGTTAATTTGTGTAAGGGTTGTGATGTCCACACATATTGAAGATAGAGGCTGTAGCATTTCTATCACAAAAAGTAACCCAAAAATGAAAGATTGAGTGGATATTTGCATTAGCCTAAATATTTGGTCAATATTAAAGCACCTGATCGTTCTGTAAGTGTAGTACCAGGCCTTCGGCTCCCTTTACAGGCATTTGAAACAATATGTAATGTAAATATCTAAATAGTTTTTTTTTATTACATCATGTATTTTAACAGTGTTTTTCAATGAAACAATATGATTATTAGTTAACCAATCATTATTGCCTCATTGTTTTTATATAATGCATTGTAAGTAATTGTAAAGGCTGTTGTTGGCTTAGCTCTGTTTTTATAACCACAAAAAAATAGTATCTTAATACTTTTGTGTAAACTATTATTTGAAGTAACAAAACCATGGTTCATTTGTGGTTACCATCCATGGGTACAAGAACCATGATTTTTGGTTTTATTCGTAGTAAAACCATGGCTAGTTTTTGTAAGGGAACATCGAAACTCAAGAGAGAATACTAGATGTGTTGTTGGGGGTTAAATTATTACCGACATTAAAACACATTATTAACGGTCAAAAGCCAAAAAAGTTTCACAGGATTATGAATGTAGGCTACCTAAAAGTGATGCACGGACTTCATCTTTTTTATGATTTTTTTTCTCGGCGCTGGATTGCTGATGTGTTTTCACGGGCATAGCTGTCATCAATTATGATCATTTGCTTTCAGCCCAAACATGAAGTGCGAGCAGTCACAGGCGCGGATGCAGGATTACTGCGTCACGTGTGGTTAGCTTAATGCCCACTGCGTATGAGTTCACCGTAAAACATTTTTTATAATTTGATATATATATATATACAGCTGAAGTCAAAAGTTTACATACACCTTGCAGAATCTGCAAAATGTTTGTTATTTTATCCAAGTAAGAGGGATCATACAAAATGCATGCTATTGTTTATTTAGTACTGACCTGAATAAGATATTTCACATAAGAGATGTTTACATATAATCAACAAGAGAAAATAATAGTTGAATTTATAAAAATGACCCATTCATAAGTTTACACACGCTTAATTCTTAACACTGTGTTGTTCTCTGAATGATCCTCAGCTGTGTGTTTGTTTAGTGATAGTTGTTTATGAGTCTCTTGTTTGTCCTGAACAGTTCAACTTCCTGCTGTTCTTCAGAAAAATCCTTCAGCTCTCACAAATTCTTTGGTTTCCAGCATTTTTGTGTATTTGAACCCTTTCCAGCAATGACTGTATGATGTTGAGATCTTTTCACACCGAGGACAACTGAGGGACTTATATGCAACTATTACAGAAGATTCAAACACTCTCTGATGCTCCAGAAGAAAAAAACATGCATTAAGAGCCGGGGCGTGAAAACTTTTTGAATTTGAAGATCAAGGTAAATTTAACTGAATTCAAAAAGTACAATTTGTAAAAATCTGGCATGTGAATTTCTACAATAATTTCCCTTTCTTTATTGGAAATGCCCTTATTTGTTTTTCAGCCTAATATCAATTCTAAACTCCCTGGAGATTGATAATGAGATGGTTATTTTGAATGTCTGCTGTACCTGAAGGTGTAGAGAGTCCCCATGTCCAGCATAGACAGCAGCTCGGCCTTGGATTTGGGGAAGGAGAGGCGATATCTCAGCGTCTCAAAGGCAGGCACAACCAGAGCCTTCTTGGTATTGGCCATGTCCAGTTGCACTATACTTTTTCTAAGTAAAAAAACACAGAGCTATACTACAAAACTGGAACCAGTACATACACAGACAACTCGTAATAAATTCCCAGCTTACCTGAGGTAATCGTAGAGGCCGTACATGGGCAGAAAATCCACATCAGTCAGAAACACATAGGGTGTGTTGACGTTGTGGAGCGCCACGTTGCGTACCAGATTGACAGGGTAGAACTGACCCTCCTTATAAACGATATGATAGCCCACGTTCTTGCGGCTCTTGAGGACTTCAGAGGCCTGAGCGTAACGCAGGAACTGCTGGGCCTCGGCATCAGACACATACAGGGCCAAACTAACGGGGCCCTCCCAGTGTTTACAGATGGCCTCCAGCATCTGCAGTCTGTGGACAAATACAGAGCGTCTCTGGTGAGATTGTGGGCAGTAACTGAAGTGAGGCAAGATTATGGGCTCTGTTTGATCATTTTGTTTAAACCTGCAGGGCAAGCTTTCAGTAGCTGGTATGGGATGTTCTGATCTTCTCTACGTCAAGCGCTTCTAGTTTACACTTGTTTCAAACACAAACGAAGCTGCTAGCCTGCATAACAATCCCTCTTCTGAAAACTACAAGACTACTTCATGGTAAAACAGAGGCTTCAGTCATATCAAAAAGAGCTTGTTTTAAAGAACTCAGTGGAAAGACTTGAAAGACTCTAAATTGAAGATAATAGATTAGTATTTTCTTGCTGAAAAGATGATTATTTTCCTACTCTTATCAATATTACAGACAAAAAGAAACTAGGGCTTTCAGTTGAATACATTTTTAAGTTAATTATAATAAATGACATGGCAGTTAATTAATTGAATTAATCACAAAAATCATTTAAATAATGTATTTCATAACGAATCCTTGTCAAGCATTTTGTTTGCAAAATATTTAGATGTATTATTATTATTATTATTAACTTATCACAGTAAATCAGCAACCTTAAAATAAATAATATCAGAAAAAAACATGAGGATTCAACATGTTTTAGAGCAATGTTTTATTAGTAGTATTTATATACAATTATAGTTTTTATTCATATTTTAAATGTAATAAAAATAGAAAAAATATTTGTCATTTAAAATAGAAAACAAATAGTTTTTATTAATTATTAATTTTATTTTTATACTTTCATTTCTTTTTTAAATGTTTCTTATTTTATAGCATTTTTCTTATGTGCATTTTTCGTATTAGTATTTGTTAAATATTAATATTCAGTTGTAATACATTTTTTTATTTTAGTTTGATTTTAATATTTTATATAATAAGTTGTATAATATAATAGGTTTGTATTCATATTTTTGTATTAGCTTTAATTTGTATAACTTTATCTTTATTTATTTTAATTGATGTGCTTTTTTATTAGTTTTAGTGTAAATATTATTATTCAGGTTTATTTTTCAATTGTATTTATTTATTTATTCATTATTTTAGTTTTAGTTTTGATTTATTTTATTTCCTGTTAGTCATTTTAGTGTTTCCACTTAAACTAAAAACAATCTGAGATGTTGCATTGAGTTAATATAATATTTATATTTTATTTCAGCATTATTTCAATTAAGAAAAACCTTGAACAGTTTTCATTTTAGTTGACAATAATCACCCTGTTATTGAAAATGTTATTAACTGGCAATGCTTGTAGTGATCCTTTGCTGCACAGGGTTCATTAAACACAACATCATATTGGACAGTTCTGTAATTACACTTGGCTTGGCATGAGTGGCCTGAACGTGACAGCAGACTCATGTGGACAGTCTGTCGTCCTCACCTGTCCATGGAGAGCTGCGCGACCAGCGTGATGTCCGTGCCGTCATCTGTAGGTGTGTATTCATACTGCAGGAAGTACAGATGCACCCTGTGCACCATGATTCGCTCCCTCCGGAAGTCATAGCACTGGTCGTCCTCATCTAACTCCTCTAGTGCTTGCTGAAGCTGATACAAAGAAGAATATGTTTTATCAGCTGTGCTGAGCAGGACACATCAAGCAGGCTCTGGTCGAGTTGCCCTTCGGGACTTTATGAAACTGTTTTTCCTTGTACAAATCCAAAGCCGAGCTGCTTTTAGACCCGGGATTCATTACTTATTTAGAATTATCCAGAATAAAGTTTTCTGTATAAAGTATTGAGGTCTGCAGTTTCAGGGTGCTGAAAGCCACACCCCATTTAAAATAAAAACTCCACCCACCATATACCGAAGAGCAGAGGCACAGGTAGGAAAATAAAAAGCAGTGCTATCTGATTATCAGTGAACCTGAACAGTGAGTTAGTTGTCAAAAAGACATTAGCAAAATAGCTTTCTCACATGACCGTGCAACTGCAAAATGATTGACAGGAAGAAAGTACATAACGTTTTTGGATTGAATAAACAAAGAATCTGACATGTGACATCAATCAATCAATCAATCAATCAATCAACCAATCAACCAATCAATCAATCAATCAATCAATCAATCAATCAATCAATCAATCAATCAATCTAAATTAAATCAATCAATCAATCAATCAATCAATCTTTCTTTGCTGTTTACTATAGAAGCCAGTTTCATTGCAAAAGGTCATTGCAACTTTTTATCTCACAATTCTGAAAATGCTCGAGATACAATAAATCGTTTTCTTAGAATTGTAAGATATAAATTCAAAACTGCAAGATATTAAATAAGAATTGTCACTTTATCTTGCAATTCAGAGTTACATTTTGCAATTCAGACTCTTTTTTTTAATCAGATTTTATTTTTAATTTTTTTGGAATTCAGAATTCTAAAAATTTTAATTTAATTTACTTCAATTAAATAATTAACTAATTAATAACATTTTGTAATTGTGACTGACTTTTTTTCTCAGAATAACGAGTTAACATTTGATAATTCTGTGTTTATGTCTCAGAATAAGTTTATACGTGGCAATCTTAGTATATTTATTACCTTATGAATTACTAATTAGAAATGTATTATTTTTACACTCCAGGCAGAAATAGGCTTCCATAGCCCAGGACTGTCAGATATACAGTCCATTTATACGATGTATATGTATTTTATTGGGTACTTTAAGTATTTTGGATATTTGTCAAGTTATAGAGCATTATCTGCACGCTACTCCGAGAATAAGATATTTTCATAACACTGCATAATCTACGACTAAACTAACTCACCACTGAGCTCTCAGAGCTGGCCTGACTGGGACAGCCGAAGAGTTCCCGTCGCAAAAGATTCCCATCGTACTCCAGGAACGTCAAGTAAAGATTACGGAAAAACTCCACATGCTTGTTTTTTACCCTCAGCTTTTTAGGAGAGTTCCAGTGAATGACCTGCAGGAGGAAATAATCAAACTGAGCAATAAACCACTTCAAAGACATCATTTCCATACTAAAATGGACATTTGACAGGAAATGAATGTGACGGTTGGGCGAACATTTGCATTAGAGACAATTTGTAAAACAAACACAATGAAATCTGGCTACGAATAAAGCAAAGCCTGAACCAATTAAGGACACCTTTGAGCAAATCGTTAGTCGTAATTCCTCTGTTGTCAATTTTGTCGTTTATACCCAGCATACCTAAAAAATGTTACCTTTAGATCTGACACCTCAGTGTAGCACTGTTCAGAGCGAGTGTGATCCGATAACTGTACGTTCCAGAAGCACGGCAGCTGATGCACCAGAACTGGGTTCTGTTTTATGAATGCATTGAATATGTCCTGTGAACATAAAACAATAATATGACACACTTGTTGCATTACACATTATTCAGGCATGGTTAGCTCAGATTTCATCATTATTTAGACTACTGTTGCGCAAAGCACAATCTCCTAAGGCCTATGAAATCAATTCTTCTTAAGTGTTTTGGTATTGTTCATGAAGGACATGGACCTGGTCTGCCAGGGATGTTGAAAGCATGCTCATTAGCTCTTTCTCGGCCGTCAGTCTCCACATCTGTTCCCAGCTGATCCGCCGCAGTCTCTCAAGGTAGAGCAAAATCACACCTGCAGTTGCATAAAGAAACACCTGTTGTTAAACGGAGCCCAGTGCAAACTATTCTCTTTTTGAAACTGAAATGAAATGCTCAGTGTGACATAAACATTGAGCTCCATTCAGAAGTGATCATGCCTGCAAAAGCTGCACAGGCTCATTTTAGTTCAAAGACAATCGATTGTACCTCAATTTGATATCTTTATTTTTGATTTTACAATCACATCAACAACCAAACCAACAAACAAGCTTTTGAACTTTTTCAGGCTGTGAACAAATTTGAAATCCTTTTTAAATCTAGTTATTATTTAATTTACATTTTTATTTAATGAGTAATTAATTAGTTTAATATAATATATACACACTACCAGTTTAAATATGGATAGTTAAAAAAAGTCTCTTTTGCTCAAAAATGCTGCATTTATTTAATCAGAAATACACCAAAACATTAATTTTGTGAAATATTAGTAACATTTTTAGTGCTCAAGAAACATTTCTTATATTATGAAGGTTGAAAACATTAGTGTTGCTTCATATTTTTGAGGAAACTGTGGTACTCTATCATTCATAAGTTTGGATAAGTAAGAACTGAAATTTATATTTTTATTCAGCTAGGATGCATTAAATTGATCATAAGTTACAGTAAAACATTTATAATGTAACATAAGATTTCTATTTCAAATCAATTCTTTTCTTTTAAACATTCTCATCAAATAATTTTGAAACTGTATCCACAAAAATATTAACCAGCAGAGAAAAACTGTTCTCAAAATTAATGATAATAATAAGAACCAGTATTTATAATTGAGCATCAGTAATAATTGATGCTGTAGTTGCATATTATAATGTTTTCTGAAAGATCATGTGACATTGAAAACTAGTAATAGTGCTGAAAATTCAGCTTTGAATCACATGAATAAATTACATTTTAAAATATATTCAAATAGAAAACAATTATTTTAGATTGCAATCATTTTTCACAATATTACAGGTTTATTGGAATTTTACATCAAATAAATGCAGCCTATGTGAGCATAAGAGACTTTATGCAAAAACATTAAAAATGCATAATTATTCCAAACTTTCGACAGCGTAATTAGGGTATATTCAATTACGCTTTTCCTCCTTTCATCCCTTTCTGCTGCATGTCCTCACCTGTGTTAAAGCCTCGTCCGAGGGCTGGCCAGGGTTTGTGATTTTTCCACAGATTACCGAGATACCAATCGCTCTGATTCTCCACCAGACCAATGACCTGTTTCTCTGCAATCACAACGCCAGTGTTAAATCACTCTGTCCAGATGCTTTAAAGGACTCCTGAAGGAGCGCGGCTGATTACCTGTGAACTTCCGGAAGATGGCCCACAGCTCGGCGATGTCAGTGGCGAAGGTGATGTCTGTATCGAGGACGATGACCTTTGAAAGGTTGGACGGCAGAGCTTTGGTGAGCGTGAGCTTCATCAGGCCATAAATTCCTGAATAGTGTTTGTTTGGTATCCATGACACCTCCGACTAGGAGAATGAGAGAGAGACAAACACAGAAATCTGTGAGACACCAGCAAAGGAGCACAACAGTGACTTTATCAGCCTTGGTTGTAGAAGTATTTTTCTCATTCTTTTTCTACCCAGAGAATCATTTCTTTTATACCTAGAGATCTCATTCTTTATTATTTAATTTAGACTTCAATAAAACTCAACCAGCTCTATAAATTAAAATATTACAATCTTTGAAAAGTGTTTGATATATTACATACTGGAAAATCAACATGGCAAAACAGAATCAAATCAGCAACAATGATCATTTATATACTGTGTATATGCTGTGCTCCTTTGCTGGTGTATATACTGTGTATATAAATGAATATATATATATATATTTATGCATTTAGCAGATGCTTTTATCCAAAGCGACTTACAGTGCATTCAGGTTATTATTGTCAGTATGTGTGTTCCCTGGGAATTGAACCCACAACCTTTTGCGCTGCTAACACAATGCTCTACCACTGAGCCACAGGAAAGTTTACTCATATATATATATACAGAGGTGGGTGGTAACAAGTTACATTTACTTCGTTACATTTACTTGAGTACATTTTTTGGGTAACATACTTTTAGAGTATATTTAAAGATGGGTATTTTACTCTTACTCAAGTATATTTTTAGTGAAAAAAGGGACTTTTACTTCGTTACTGTGGGCGTCGCTCCTCTCGTTACTTTATCTTAATGCAATACAAGTTAAAAATGCTTACATTTATTCCAATCACGCGTCTACTTTTCTCTGGGCAATGAGCGATACCCATTCACGAATGATTCATTCTTTCGAGTCAATTCATTTCAAAGGCTTGATCAAACCTGTTGGCAAACCAGTGAATTGGCTTGAATGATTTGTTGAGTGTCTGAAGCGGTTCTCACTCAGAGTTGTAACAGAAAAGCGTTGAAGACGTGGCTTTGCAGATTTACTTTCAATTGACTGTAGATCCAAAGGCTATTGTTTGCTAGCTATGAGTCTTTGCAATGAAGATCTTTATTAGATGAACACCGCGTGTGCTCTCTACGTTCCACAGGTATAGATAGGCTACATTCGATTACAGTACACGATACCATTATGACATTACCAGTTTATTGTGCATGTACCTTATACATCAAATTCAATGTATAATATATACATGAAATAAGCTGTCACAGAGAATTAAATGAAAATCGCCAAACCCGTGTTAGACCTGTTCCAGGAGGAATTATTTTGCCTAGACACAATTAATATTTATATTTTCACAATATGTACACTTGCAGAATTATACATTTGTTTACATTTTGCAAAAGAGATAGAAGAAGATCAGATGTTCAGCTGTTCGGTAGCGGTCATGTGAGGACTTGTCAGTCTTCTCCGTGAGGTTATTTAGACTATATATATATACATATACATATACATATATAATTGACATACGTCAAAATAATTTAATTCAGTGATGCAAATCAGAATTTCATCAGCTGTTACTCCAGTTTTCATAGTCTAGTTCAGTGGTCGGCAACAGGCGGCCCGCGGGACTAAACTGGCCCGCCAGCAATAATATCTGACCGTGCCTGCAGCCACATTATTTTGATAGCAGGTTAGTTCTGAAATATATCTGTCATGACAGCAACAGTTACTCACAATCAGAGTATGTGAGCGGAGCGTGGAGTGGAGCGGTGTGATTTTGACTCGCTTCAAGAGCACTTCACCACCATCACGAGTACAATTCATGCCAACGACCCGTAATATAACTGCATATTTAGCAAGAATTCACATGTTAATATTTAGCTAGCTTGATAGAGAAGGATCACTCAAATCAGAAGTAATGTGCTATGATGACGGCAATGGACATGAGCGGGAAGTTATAGCTCTCAAGGAATTTTTCCATTGCTTCTAGTCTAGATACTGAATATGTTCAGCTGAAAGCATGATTTAAACAAGTTCTTGTTAAAAAACTTGTTCACGCGCAGTCGCTCTCTCAATGATGCATTCAAACAAATGTAATCTTACAGTGCTACTTCATCTGTATCCGATTTCGAATGAGCAGAAATCTGTAAGAAATGATTCGATCCATAAGTAAAATAACTTTTCATCATAAACAAAATTTGCACTGCAAAAAGCAGCTATTAATGCTGACAGCCATGTTTTTAGCTTGTCATGTGGACGTGGTAGGAGCGGAGCGGGAAATGGTGAACCCAGAGCGGAGTTATTATTAAATGCTCGGAGCGCAGCGGGGAAATTGTTGGTGCTCCACTGACTATTATAACTAATTACATATTATACCTGACTAGAATATAGTTTTTTTAGATTGTTCGTATAACCCTACATGTGTTCCCTATCACCTACCAGAGGCGCTCATTGTGCTCTTTGTGTTTGCCTCTGAACTGTATTCTGCAGTTATAGCATCATCTGCACCCATGGAAATAACCCTCTACAGTTCTTATTGTACGCTTCATCTTTTCAGCATACATCCTTAATGACCTGAGCTCAGGTTTAATAATAATCTGCCGGAGAGTGGTTGATTGAAAAAGACTGGATTTCCTGCAGCTTAGCTTTCATATACTCAGGAGAGCAAAGAGGTCTCTATGCACAGCGGAGACACAGGATGTAAAATCCGCGTGATTAGAGACGGCTCCGAGCCAAACAGCTGACAATCAGAGGTGAATGCAGTACGGGAGGGGGACGGGAGCACAGAATGGGACACGAACGAATGTATTTGTGTTATTGTGCATGTGAGAGCGTGCATGCATTCATGTGAGTGTCCTTGAGAGTGCAGTGTAATGTAAACTAGAATGCTCTCCTAGAAAATGTGTGCATCTGTGTGTGTAGAGAATGCTCTTCGATTGTCACTTCGCTCTTTCAGCGTACCGTGCACTGCATAAAAAATAAATAAATCACAACAGACAGTGAATAATTCAGCGCCACAGCAAGGGCGCTCTTCACATGCCAAGTTGTAAAAAAAGAGGTGCGCTGTCACTTTAAATATATGAACAGAAATGAATAATTCTGTGTTTTCTCTCTCCCTCTGGAGCGTGAAAGAGTTCTACGAGAGCGAAAGCTCTTGAGATCGCTGGAGTGTAAACAACCTCAATGTTTCCACTATCACAAACAAGGCATGCTGTCCCGAGGGGTCCTTTGCCCCTCATTACAATCCATAAGCGCATGCGACACGTCTTTCATTCCAGTTGTTTGTGCCTTGAATGAGCTCAGAGAGGATTGTGATCAGAATCATTCTTCAGACTTGTCTGCATTGTTTCAAAACTATCGCTGCTTATGACCTCCCGTTAAACCTCTGTGCCATGGTCATTATCTCTGGGTCAAAGGGCAAGTTTGGAGTCATGGGAGCATGATGAGGCAGGTGCTTACTTTGAGTTCATCAGCGTCATAGAAGCTGACTTGCACTGAGGGTACCATCCACGACTGGAACAGAGTACTGAGGATCTGATTGGCCACTGTATCTGTGATGAAATGAAAGTGTAGTGGGTTCCTCCTGAAAAGAGAGATGTGGACATGTTGACGGGTTTTATGTGAATGCATCAAGCAAAGATGCTAAGGTGAAAATATGCTGATTAGAAATTTGGCTTTTTTCATGTAAATGTAAAATGTTGAATGTAAAAAATTAGAATTTTGAAATATGAAAATTCTAATTCCAAAATTCCAATGTTCAAAATCCCAAAATGAAAATTAACTTTTAAAATTATTTAAGATTTTTAAATGTATTTTAATTGGTGGAATTTGAAAATTAATTTAGGAATTTTAATGTCACAAAAAAAAAAAAATAATAATAATAATTACAATTTTCACATGTTATTTTAATTGTGGAATTTAATTTCAGGTCAAATGCAATACATATTTAAAAATATATATTTAAAATCTCCTAGAGAATAGCTAAATCACCAATATTGTTATATTTATACACTTTGCATACAAGAGTCCATACACAATGCAGCTCTTTATATTGGTGTCACTATACTATTATATTCCCGTCTATTACAATTCATGTTGCTGTGCTTGGTTCTTACCTGTGGAACAGGATGGATTTGACCAGAGTGACGACGTCCCGACTGGCGTTGTGACCCGCACACACACATGCCACGTGAATCAACTGTGTGGAGAGAAAGGCCAATGTCTCAGTTTGGGCTGAGGAACTTTAGTTTGTTAAAGTATTCTTTAAATGTATTGTGTAGGCTTTAAATATAATCTAACATGCAGCGGCCATCCAGAAAAGAATTGTACACATATGCCACGCTACAATTGAAATTAATATTGATTTAATAAATACAAAACATCAAACTAGAGTGACATGATGATGCCAGTACTTTCCACAGAACTAAGTTTACTTTTAAGAGTCATTCATTAGTTTTAACCATCTGGTGTTGAGGTGATTTTTAGTAGACACATATCTTTTGTTTTCATTTCGGACTGTATATTGTTTTATCATTTCAACCTATCGAACTTGTCTTTGTGAAATTATATGCTTGAATAGTTTCACAAACACGTTCCCACTTTTCCACAAGTGTGATTGAAATGCTTTGTGGGGCCGCTGCATGTTCTAAAGATCTGTTCTCACATCTGACATGACCTAATATGTCATCTAACCTCACACTTCTCGGCGGTGGGCGAGCGAGAACACTCGCTGTGATTGGCCCGTTCCTCGGCTGTGTTCTCCACGTCTTCTGGACCGGTGTCTGCCGATGCCACCCACTGCTGGTTGCCATAGTTACCCTCGGCAGGCTGGGCAGCCAGGCCCTGCTGCGATTGGCTCAGCTGGAGTCGGATCTGCCGGTTCTCTTCCTCCACCTCTCGAACCCGTGATGCCAGGACGTCCCGTTCCAGCAGCCGGGCTTCTGTGGATTCCACCAAGCATGCGGAGAGGAGCAGGGAACGCCCGTCTGATACGGCACAACAGATTTAATTTAATTCGAGTGATCTTGACAGATTACACCCGAGATGGATGGATGAGAGGTAAGGAAATAGGAAGCTTGAGGTGAATTTGCACAATATACGTGAATGTCATTCAGATTTAAGACAGACTCCAAGTGTATCTCAATCTACACGCTGCTCTCTGCTGGAATGATTAAAGTAGCAGAAAATTGGGTGTGATCAGGGAGAACAAAGTAACAGGCATTGAATTTATTGGAACGATTTGATGGATTTTCTTGCATTGCATTCATCTATAAGCAAGTGCAGATCACTCATCCCTGTTAACCAGAGTAAGGAACCATCTTACTGAGCGTAACCATGTCGTTTCTCATCCAGTGGCCATTACAATCACATTCATCTCCGGCAGTTGAGCACAGAGACCCTGGAAGTATGTGATGTGTAATCTACATCTTTGCTTATGGACCCTCAGTTCTGAGTTTCGAGCCACTAACCTGAGCCGTAAATGCCATGTGATTCATGACTCTAGAGCCACAAGAACACTGCCCTGATTGGCTGACCGCAAGAACACTCACAGCTCCTTTACTAGCGTCTATCCTGAGTTATGAAGGCAAGTCAATTTCATGCTTTTATGAGCCCTCCAGAAACGATATAATCTATAATTATGAGGTTATTCAACAAAACCACTTATTAAAATAATATTCTATAAAAAAATAAAAAAATATATAATAAAAAACAGGAAAGGATAGTACGTGAACTGTGCAAAGAGAAATAAATACCTCCTTTTTAAAATGCCACCCCTGTTACTAGGATGTTTTATAGTAGACATTTAACAGAAAAATATTATTTTTTTATCAGTTTAAATTCCAGTTTTCCAAAAGCAGAATGTAGTGCAGCCATTCTCAACCTTCTTGACTCGAAGACTGTCCAACACAATATTTCACAATATTAGTCCTAAAAATAAAATAATAGTAGATTTTAGAAAAATGACCTGTTTAGTGATAGTTGTTCATGAGTCATGTGTTTGTCCTGAACAGTTAAACCGTGAGCTGTTCTTCAGAAAAATCCTTCTTGTTCTTCAAATTATTTGGTTTTCCAGATTTGTTTGCATATTCAAAACCTTTTTAACAATGATTGTATGATTTTGAGATCCATCTTTTCACATCTCTGATTAAGAACTACTGAAGTAGCATCAAGTCTTGAGCAAGACTAGCAATGTCCAACTAATCTGAAAATGGCCGATACTTTTACCTTAGTATTATCCAAGTATGCAGTACTATTAATAAAACCGATCGTTAAATTCCAGTTCTGAATTCTTATTGGTCAACTTTACATTCATTCTAGGATCCACAATATATTCAGTGATTATATCTTATACAACACAAGTTTTTCAAAACTGGGATCCTTATTATCCCAGTTTTCTTCTATTAATAATAATAACTTATGTTAATAATTCATTAATAATGAATAAATCATAAATATATAACATTTTAATAATTTTACAAAAAAAAATATATATATACATATTTGATTTGTCTGCAAGTAAATATTTTAGATCAAAGATCTTTGTTATTGCAGAAGGACACCACTTTTAAATTAATTCGCTAAAAAAAATAAACCATGAAAATGTGTGTCCTTAATACATTTTATTAGTAACGCTTTATAAAACCACTTTTATACAGGCTATGCTGCATTGTGAAGTCACAGCTGAAGGGGTTGCAGCCGCTCATACCTTACTGCTTAAATATTAATTTCACTTAATATGGCACAATTCAGCACAATGTATTAACACTTCAAGGCATTCTTCAAAAGAGCCTTGCTTTAAAAACCTCTCTTTCAAACAATGGCCAAAAAAATGCTTTTGAATTTCAGAAATATATCTCCAATATTTTTCTAAAGGGAACAACGAGTCTTCTCTTAAACTCTCTCAGTCTTACGAATACTGATGATCAAGCTCTGACAATCTTCCTTTCTGTGTGCTGCACAGGCCTATGTGTGCATTTCTCAAGACAGGGATGGATATGTTCGCATGCCAGATAGAGAGTGAGAGAATGCGCTTCTATAACGATTAGCTTTCTAAGATCTGGCAGCAGATCAGTTGCGTTATCAGCGCTCCACAGCGTTATTGTGCGTCTCTGAGGATGACAAACCCATCAGATGAGGATTTTAGCACACAGACCGAGATAAGACTATGACAGACAGTCTCAAAACCCAAGTCACCTCAGCTTAAAAGGAAAATTCATTGCTTTTAAATCAGAACACAGAAAAATAGGCCAGTGTCTGTTTCACAGAGATTGTTTCTTTCCAGAAATCTGACGATAAGCGTCTTGATACTCACTTTCCGAGTTCCCCACGAGCAGGTAAAGCCAGGTGAACAGGATGACGAAACTCAGAGACACCACCAGCAGCTTCAGCTTCCCTCGGCAGGGGCAGAGCATCCTGGGATTGTGGAGGACCGGGAGGGGATGGAGCGATCAGGTTGGACTTGCTCTAACGCTGGACTCCTGCAGCATCCTCTCTTCTAGACGAGACACAGAGGAAGAGATCATTTGTTAGTAATGCACAGGCCCATTGAGAGTCTAAAGGGCCATACAATTGATACAGCGGTCATTCACAGAGTTCTGTGCTTCCACTGTTCTGTGCAGGTTTGTCTGTTCATGTTTTTGAGATCCCATGCATTAAATGTCTCCACTACCTGACGGATATCACTGTCATGGTGTCATGCGTATGGGACAGCGCTAGACTAGAAAATGAAGAAACACCCTCAACCTGTCAGTCATTTTGTGGTTGATATTATGAAACTGGTGTTAACGGTCACAAATCCAATGGGGTTTACATGTAACATAATATTTCAAGGTTTCCCCCACAACTGCAATATATAAAAAACAAAATATATAAAATGTATCTTATATATATATATAATATAAAATAATTGTTTTCTACTGTAATATATTTTAACATGTCATTTATTTTTAGTGATAAAGCTGTATTTTCAGCATCATTACTCTAGCCTTCAGTGTCAAATGATCCTTCAAACTGATTAAATTATGCTGATTTTATTATTATCAGTGCTGAAATTTTTTTTTTCTTAGTACATTTTTTGAAACTGTGATATTTAATTTTTTTCAGGATTCTTTGATGAATAGAAAGCTCAATGAACAGCAATCATGGTTTCCACAAAAATATTAAGCAGCAAAAATCATCGTTAATAATAAGAAATGTTTCTAGAGCGACAAATCAGCATATTAAAATGAATAAATATATAAACAAAAATATTCCAAACCTTTGACCGGTAGTGTATATTTAATAGAATATTTATGGCAAAACGGTGGTATACATGTCTTTGTTACAAATAAGAATAACAAATCATGTAAAAAAAGCATGTATTGTATAGTGATGTTACAAAAATACCAGGTAACTTAAACTATGTGTTTCTTATTATAACAACAATTAATAACTTATGTAAAAATATAATTAGATGTGACTACTGTATATCCATTTTGATATTATTAACAGTATTTTGTATGGGTTCTAAAGCAAAAACTGATTTTGTAAACCACGAAGCAGCAGTGTGTGATTTCTTCACGACTGTTATTAAACTACCGTTGCCTTTGGTTGAGTCTGTGTTGCTGTGTTGTGCTGGTCAGTGTTTTTAAATATATACGTAAATATCAAATATTTGGCTTAATTGTATTTTGTATTCAGCTGCCAATAAAAGTTACACAAAAAAAAATCCCTGAATCAGTTCAGAAAATCTGGTAATACATCATTGAAAATTCACAGGTATGGCTTTCATCAAAGCTTCTAAACAAATGCATTTCAGCCAGCCTATAAAAGCTTTAGTACAGCAGGACAGATATTACAGATATCGGTATAATAATACATATTGATTCCGTGTTGCTTTTCCATCTTTGTGCAGCAATGTGTCTGCATTAAAAGCATTTCAGGGCTCAGTAAACTCCTGGCGTGCGGCTGTCCAGAGTAACTCTGCACGCCACTTTACAGCACGCATTCATGTCTGTGTTCACGCCACGTGGGCAACACGACAGCCATTGTTGTTTACACCACTCTTAATTAAAGAGAGAGCCGTGGGAGGCGCTCCATCACGCCAGCAGACATAGATTAACGACAGAAAAAAGAGAAAGAGGGAGAGGGAGAAAGGAGACAGTAGAGAGACAATATCGTCTTGTTTTATTATGAGCTTAATTAATCATGCTTCAGTATAATTAGACATATGCCTGTAGGAAGCAAGATTGGATGCTGACAATAAGTAATATATATATATATATACACACTGTATATTCCCCTTGATAGAGAGTGTGCTGTTTTGAGATTATTAAATCTTGCCTCATGGGAATTCAGAGACGGTATTTCAGGTGCTGACTGCGTTGACTTTCATATGTTTATTAATGACTGCTTCACTCACACAGCTGCAGTTCAAGGCTTTTTTCCGGGCTTTTCAATATTTATTTGCTTTTTTTTTTTTTTTTTCATGCCATACTGAGCCAGGCAGGTTATTCTAACATTTTAAAACACCATAAAAAAATATGCTGAACTTAATATATAATGTATATAACTTTTGTGATTATAAAGTTCTAGTGTACAGCTAAATTAAAGTAATTCTAGGAACATCTAAATGATTTGGGTTTATTATAGTCAAAAGTAATATTTAACATCTCTTAACAAATCTATATACATTAATTTATAGTAATAAAACACATTTTTATGGGTTACATAAGATGAAAATATCTCATTAAGGTAAGAATTGCAGGTTAATAATTAGCAGTATACATTATATCAACTTAAATACGGATTAAAATTCCCATAGTTATAATCTATATTAGGTTATATCTATACATATATCTGTATAATGCCAGCAAGCACAGAATGTCAATATAACGTCAGGTTGACGTTGGACATGACGTCAGACAGGCATTGCATTCTGACTGAGAATGAAAATTGGGTTGATGTTAAATATTTGACACCAAATTGACTTTGACTTAACGTTGGATTTTGGTTACACAACCTAAAAACAACAAATATCCACGTCAGCTGACATCGGTATTTAACATCAAATTAACATTAGACGTTGAATTGACATTGACTTTTGGTCACCCAACATTGCAAACTAAATTTAACCAAATATTATCGTCCTATGATGTTGTGTGCCTGCCGGGATAGTGTTAGCAAAAGTTTTAGCAAGAAAAGTATTTCAAACGTAGAATCTATTTCTCTGTAAAAACAAATCTAAATATCGATGACTCACCCTGCACTCACTTATTTCATCCAATCAAATTCTCTCTACAATAATGCCCACGCTCTAATACCTCCACCTCTGACTAGCAACTGAAAGGCCTGCATTTAAAATGGTCCAAGGAAGCTTACACACTTACCCTAAAAATTGTCCTTCAATTAATACTTTAGCGGAAGATTCGAATTAATTCGTCAAAATACACAAAATTTGTCAAAATATTGTTTTAGGCTTCATGAAATGCTAGCCTTAAAAACCTTACTCAGACAAGTCAGTATTTCAAAATCTTAATTTCTACCACAGAAATAAACACAAAACATACACGAATGAAATAGTCTAATGAACTAACCCTTTAATCAGTGAGTGTAAGCTACCGTCAACAGCTGCTTTTCTGTACTGCGTGAAGCTCTTTAATGCTAGTGGAAAGTGACTGCAGACATTGTGTTTGTTTGTATGTGTGTGTTTTGTTTGTCTCTGAGCTTGTGTTGAGCTGTTCTGTGTGGTCACCACTGTAACTGTTTGATAAATGTTGTCCTTCATCGCCTGACTCTGCTGACACCAGCCTTTGTTTGTTTGTTAATCGTCTCTTATGTGTGGCTCTCTTGAACACTCAAGGCCATCCTGAGCTCTCCACCGCTCGTTACCAGATTACATCCGCCCACACACACACACACACACACACACACACACACACACACACACACACACACACACACACACACACACACACACACACAGACACAGACACACACACACACACACACACACACACACACACACACACACACACACACACACACACACACACACACACACACTCACACACACTCACACACACACACACACACACACACACACACACACACACACACACACACACACACACACACACACACACACACTCACACTCACACACACACACACACACACACACACACACACACACACTCACACACACACACACACACTCACACACACACACACTCACACACACACAACATCACACACACACACACACACACACACACACACACACACACACTCACATCACACACACACACATGTCACACACACACACACACTCACACTCACACTCACACACACTCACACACACACACACACACACACACACACACACACACACACACACACACACACACACACACACACACACACACACACACACACACACACACACGCCACGGCTGCAAAACTCTCTCTCAAACTTTAGGGATGAATGCCAAGTATGTGTGGCTGGTGGATAAAAACAGATAAAAGAAGAAAAGATGTGAAATGATTTCATGTGAACTACAAATGTGAGTCCAGTGCGTAAGTCTACTCTTCTTGAGTCTAAAAGACTATAAGAAAAGATGAGTTAGAATAAAGCATAAAAGAACATGGTGGGTCTTTATCCTGTAGACACACAGTCGACCTTCATTAATGGACCTTATGAAACGTAACCTCAAGCAATTAACCTACAGAAGAGGCAGCCGTTTCTGGAGAGCATTTCACAACAAACAACACCGCTAAAAACTTCTGTTCATTACACAGACACAATTCACACTGACAGGGATACAAAGAGGTTAACTGGGGAAAAAATTACTGACGGTCTTCTTCAGTCGTACATAACGTTTAACTCAGTCACCCACAATCAACCAGTGTCGCAACGTGGCTCTTTCTGTCTTTTGTGAACTGCGTCATCATCCATCAAATATCTCCATGGGTCAATTGCTTGACCCATTTTTTGTTTCCAGATCTTCTAATACTTTTTATTTTATGTTCTTAATGCAAACAATAAATGGCACATATTTCAGAATCATCATCAATTTCAGAATAAAAAGCCGAGTAGGATTTTTATAAAACTGCACTCTTAAATATAAAAATAAAGGACCTTTCATTGGCATCGAAGGTGATGAAGAAACTAAGATCAATGAAATCTTTTGATTGCACAAAAAAGGGTTCTTCTGTGGCTTCACTGTGATCCCCCTTTTGAACTTTTATTTTTAAGAGTATGTAACTAAGAAAAGAAGTCGAATTAATAGTGATTCAAATTGATCTTTTATTATTTTTTTAAATAATATATACGTTTTGAATGAACACTTTTGTCCATGAAATCTGAGATATGTTGCTGTCATGTGTTAAGAAAACCATGAAAGAAGAAATGATATCACACAGTAAGGACCCACACAGACCCTTACTGTGTGCCATGGTCAGTGGATGGATGGATGGATGGATGGATGGATGGATGGATGGATGGATGGATGGATGGATGGATGGATAGATAGATAGATAGATAGATAGATAGATAGATAGATAGATAGATAGATAGATATTAAATGGTTAGATGTAATTCCTAAATGAATTAATAATATATTTCACCTTGAAAAAGATTAAGATGCTATTTATTTGATGGTTATAAGACGGTTAGACCACTTGACATTTTTAATAAACATTGTCATTAAATCTCTCTCTCACATGTAACTGTTTTTTTTATGTTTGGAAATGTTTGAAATTATTTCATGCAACTGACGTCGACACCAATATTACAACTGAAGAACTTTGGCCGTAACTGAATGCACATGGTCTTAAGCTTCAACAGTGATATGATAAAAGACACCAAAGCTCAATAATGACATGTATTAATGACAAAATCAGAATAAATCATTTGTATAGATAATTAGCCTGCCGGCTGTTGACGGTTGCCGAGCAACATGGCATATTAGCATGTTAATATAAAACACACACCCACAGGTGGGCATGAATCATCTCTTTTACCCCACTTTGAATCCTGCTCATCCATTTACAATTACCAGCCTTATAAACTTACTATATTTATCTTCTTATTACATCGGATATCTGTGTTTTGTTCCATTCCCACAATACCCTGATAAAATGGTCACATCTGGATTATTATGGGCACACACACACAGGCTAAACTCTTTCACTCTTAATGGTGTGATTAGACACATCTACCTGACCGCACACCTAATTACATTTAAATGTTTTTCTCTCCCTTCTCCTCTGATTTCAGACTTCACAGGCCTCCTGGTGGAGGACGTCCAGCACTAAAGGTCAGCTGGTCGTAAATCCAAACAGCCAGGTTCCCACTATGTGTCCCCTTGCAGTTAGAGAACGTCTTTCAACTGCTGCCAGCACCGGAGTCATTAGAACACGTTTAATTACCCCTCTCACCCTCATTACACCTGCTTGGTTCTAAAACTGGAAATAATGCATAAGGTAAATCAAAGGAGTTGTTGCATTGTATTGATTACAAATCAAGGCTCCAAAAGGAAGTTTACACAGCAATGCCACAGAAAAGCCATTTTGGTTCCTCGAAGAACCCTTTTCCACTTTAAACAATCCTTCTGTGGAATGGAAAAGTTCCTGTGTGCTGGAGGCTCATTGTGGAACCATTGATTTGGAACTTCATTTTAAAGAGTGTATTATTATTATAATACTATAAGGCATAATGTATATTACATATAATGTATATTAAATATACTCAATTTAAATAATACAAATTAATTAAGTTATTACTCAAAAAAAATATGTGAGATTCAAAGGAACAACCAGTAATGTTCATTCGACTCATCCCTTCCAATAATTTTGATTATATTTACAGTCCTTCATGATTACTAGATAATCATTCCATTAAAAAAATATAGCGACTGCACTCACGAGAGAAATTTATAGCTAATAAAATATATTAGAGCTGAGCAGAACATTGAAAATGAAGGACTTTTCTATAATTTTAAAGGTGAGTATTGTATGCTAAAATATTCACTTCACCTCATATTTAGTGTTCTTCCAAGAGTCCCAATCTAAAACCTCATAAATCTTGAAGTGCAGTAGACTTGTTTGCTGAAGTATAATAGATGCTGCATCTGTTTTTAGGACCCAGAAGGGGGAAAGTCTCCTATGTTTGCATTGGCACAGGTAAGCTGAAACTTGTCTTTTCCATAGCTGGCGGTCTGATCAGCAGCTCATAAATCTCTCTGTTCATATCTCTCATCTACTGCTTGTTAATATTCTCTGAATAGAGAGAGTAAGGAGAAACCACGGATGACACAACATCACCGCAGGGCTCGTCTCTAATGCTTATGGGAGTAGAACGGCACAAATGCTTTAGAGTTGAGGTCACATTGGGGTTTAACTCTCACTTTTGTGTCTTACATTACAAAACCTGCCTAATCTTGCTCAGACTGAACACTAAAATGCCACCTCAGCCGAATCTGTACTGCCCGGTCGATCTTTCCAAACAGGAAATCCACGCAGTTTATGGCTTCGGTTTAAGATGCTTTTTAATAGGTCACTTTGCAGAGGATCTTTATGACACAGGGCTTTTAAGAGGTGAAAGGCCTCCGTCCAAATCCATTAAAAGACAGAGAAAGAGTGATCGTGAAAGTAAAAAAAGGAAACAAAGCAAGAGAGCAGGAGAGAGCCGGGTCAAGCTGGGCTAGCTGGCATCTTGCAGCAGGATCTTTAGCTGAACAAGCAACGAGCCTCGCAAGCCTGCTCTACAGGGACAGGTGCCCTAGTAAAACAGGAATTACCGAGGTTGTGTAGTGGAGGGAGGTGAAATACTATACATAACACTCAGCCCCCGCTGGCTTTTATAGCCTACATACTCATCTCATCTGCAGTAGGGCAGCACACATTAAACCACTGAGCCCCTTTTAGTGCACTCCGGTATTGATCAGGGTGAACAAAAAGTCCATACACCCTCTTCTCTGAACATTACACTTATCAACCTATAGAAGTTCAATAAATGTGTAAAAGGACACGTCGGCAGTCCTGGACTATACATCCATTTAGGTGCTTATTTTGTAGAAAATGCTAAAACATGTGTAAAATTGTGTTTTGTAGCGACTACAAAGCAGGGTATGATCGTACCTCATAAGGTCATACTTAAAGCTGAAGTGTTTAAAGCTGAGATAGTTAATACTTTTCTTTAAACTTCGGTCCTTGAATCTGATGCAGCGAGATGAAGGTCTGAGCAGTGTTCCAAGAGTGACTCTTTAACTGACTTAAGTCACAGTATTATGCCAGTAGGTGGCGACGAGCGACCATCCTTATCAGTAAGTCATCTGAATCACTCACTCAACTAATGTATTCAAAAACACTGATTCATTCTAAACTGAAGAAATTACTGGCTGCGTCCAAAATCGCATACTTCCCTTCTATGTAGCAGATGAAAAACATTATGCGAAAAGAGTAGTATGTCTGAATTCATAGTATTGATAAAACAGTTAGCAAAAACTATCAAAATAAAAATGTAATATTCAATGGACACTTTACTACACCTTACGGCCACAAGAGTTAAAATGTAGAAATTATTTTAACTTTGAGCACCATTTTTAAAGGCTCAGCTGACCAGCAATGTGTCTATGCTAAAACATATTTCACTTTCCTTGGACATGACAACCTGTTTTCACAAATATACATGACTCGGCTGAAGGACAGACACAGGTAATTGAACACGATCAGTCGATCTCTCTCTCATTCGCTGTCTGTTTAGGATTGTTAAGTGTAAATTTACTGAGCCACTGTACAAATCAGCATGATACGCATTGTTATCATTACTAATATTCAGAACACATGCACAAAGTGTAAAATGAGAAGGGCGTAACCTTATGGAAAATAAAACATAAAAATATCACGTTGCTGTGCCCGGGTCGTTGCATTCCTCTGCGGTTATGCTCGTCAATAGCGCGGTATTGCGATATTGCGGTCGATATTGCGGCTATCGCGACAGCCCTACTGACACCGTTGGTCACATGACAATGAGAATGACCGATTTAGTATATCCAGATTACATTCATACAACACACATTCATACTGTATAAAATATAGAAAGTAATTACTTATTCAAAAGAAGCACCTATATCTAGATTATGAGATTTCAGGCTCAGACGTGTTTATGAAGGAGTCAATATGAGTCAATGAGTCAGCTGTCATTGAATCGTTCAGTTAAATATATTGTTTAAAAAGCTGATCTTTGTAGAGTGATTCACTGAATCATTCACTCGACTGATTCATTAAAAATGTCCATTCTTTCTGTAACAAAACATCAGTGTTTTATGGCTTCGTTTTGCATTATTCTTGTTGGCAATAGTAAGTATATTAAATAGTAAATTACTCAGTATTACCTTTGACGTGTGCAATATCACATTCACAATGGAGGTTGTGAACGGTCCCCATTGTGCCCTTGAGCAAAGCACTTAAAGTAACCCCATGTTACAGTGACTGTTCTTGTGACAACTGTATAAAACATCTGCTACATGATTTAGATCATTCAGATGAATATTTCACCTATTCAGCTCTGTCTTTGTCATGTATTATTGGTGGACAGCACAGGTGGGACCGCTCCACTGCTGCTGTCTGTCACAGTATGATAATGCCATTAAAATGGAAGGGAAACTCCGTGGAGAAGGCCTGGAATTACAGCGGCGTTACCTTTTTAAACGAGGAACATTGTAATCGTGAATATAATCAGGGACAAGATCTCTTTGATTAAAGCACAATCACTTCAGCGCTGCCTGCACACAGTGTTTCACGGGCAGTTCTGAATTTCCAGAGTCTAACTAGGAAGCTTTTCTTACATTTTAATCAGGCAATAAAACACTTCTAAGATACCTTGTTCATTGGGTTTCCTCAATACAATGTGACCATATTAGCAGCTACTGGCTGATATTAGAGATTTTTTCATTCATAGGTATCAATATTAGATTTTAGATTGCCTTTGCCATCATCTAACTGTCACTTAACATGCATAATATAATACTTTAGCACTATTCAATCTCATCTTTAGGAAATCAGTCAGAATGAAAAAAATAATACATATACAAATATTGTACATGACAATGTTGTGATGCCTAAATTCATTTGTAGCGTAGTGCTTGTAGCTTATATATATATATATATATATATATATATATATATATATATAACTACATAAATATTTCACAAGATGTGTTCTTATTTGATATTGTTTGTTACAGTAGAAAGAAAAAAAATACTATGGCCATTAAAAAAAATGACAAAAAAATACAATTATTAAAACTTCAACTAAAATGAAAGTGAAAATAATAAAAACAGAAAATTACTAAAATATACTGACAGCATGTTAAGTATGATATGGTCATACAGGGTGCAAAAATATTTATTACAACTGTTTGTAGATTTAAATATGCTAGATATGACTATGCTAGTATTTGACCGTTAAAAAGAGGCTGTGTTAAAAATAGTAAAAAGGAGTTTAGCAACCTGCATTCTATTCTATTGTGTTGCATGCGTCTAGCTGTTTTTGAACACAAAGGCCACTAAAGTGAGTTGCTACCAAAGTAGAGTGTTTCAATCTATCGATTTTTATATTTTATTTTGGTTAGAAGGCAGCTGACAGCAGAGTATGTCCTGAACTTGATTATTTGTATTTGTAAAATTAGTCGTATTAACTCTTCTCTCTGAGCACATATTTGTTGGATGCTGGTTTAATGCAAGATCACAAACAGGGACAACCGTCTGATCATTAGCGCCCCAAACTAACAACAGAAAATCTCTAGCCGCATGTGTGAACTTCACAAGGTTTGAAGGCTGAACCGCACAGACCCAGGTTTGAAATGTCTCTTTCCATCTTTAAGCCACCGGAGGAGAACTGACAGCCATTAAGAACTTCTCTCCAGTGGCTTTGCAGCAAGGGATCTTGGGATATCACTCATAAAGTCTCAGTGTGCGAGTCCATCCCCCCGGTCTGATACTCAGTGCATTAGGGGGCTAATCTTCAAAAACACTGCTCTCTCCCTCCCTCGCTCGATCCCTCTCTTTCCTCTTAATATCTCCTCACATGCTGCAGTTGTCCCTTTGAGGCCTGAAATCTGGCTAATCTTTCTCTCTTCCAAAGCCAGGAAACCAAATCAGCTTCAATCTCTCAGTGTCTTATAGTCCAAAAAACCACAAAGCCTCAATCATACGTCTGTGTGTGTGAGCGTGAGAGAGAGATACAGATATAGACGGAGTGATAGATGATAATGAGAAAGAAAGAGCTGCCATCCATGAGACAAGCAGTACTTTAAAAAGACTTGTGCTTTAGTTGTGCATCACCAAGTCACATGATGCAGAGCAGAGCTTCCCAAACATATCAATCCTGTGGAGATGATTTTTAAATCTCGGACAGAAACTTTAAAGATAGATAGAGGCAGCAACTCAATGCATTTAAGCATGTAGATATCATCAAAACAATCTGCTGAAGTTCAAACCGAGCACCAGAATGGGGAAAAAGGTGATTTAAGCAACTTTGAACGTGTCATAGGTTTGTTTATTTTATTTACAGGGGCAATGCACATTAATAAACATAACTGTAAACGTGCCAGAATTAGCCCAAAAGGCTATTTTTCATCTGTAGACCCTTGACAGAATGTTAAAAGGTCACCCTAAAACAAAGACAGAGCATCACACATATACACAACATATGGAGAGAGAGAAGATACAAAAAAAAAAAAAACAACACTCACACACAATCAGTAAAATCGCTACTACACTACAAAATAGAAGTGAATTATCTAAAACAAATTAAACATGAGAGAAAGAGAAAGAGAGAGAGAAAAGAGAAAGATGTCAACAGGAGAGAGCAACATAGCCAAGAGCAATTAGTACAAGGAAGTCTATTGTCAAGAATACAATACTAATGTTGACAGTGTTGAGTTGTTAGTAACCATTTTTTAAGATGAGACTGAAAAGAGCCAAAAGTATCTAATCGTCTAATTGTTGATGGGATGTCATGGTTCCTGGTGCCAGACGGGCGGTCAGAGAAACTGCTGATCTACTGGGATTTTCATGTACATCTTCTCTAGGCTTTACAGAGAATGGTCTGAAAAAAAGAGAACGTATTAAGTGAGTGGCAGTTCTGTGGGCGAAAAATGCCCAGAGATCAGAGGAGATGGCAAGACTGGTTCAAACTAGAAAAGCAACGCTAACTCAAATATGCCCTCATTAATAACCGAGGTATGCAGAAGAGCATCTCTGAATGCACAACACGTCAAACTTTGAAGCAGATGCATGGGCTACAGCAGCAGAAAAAATAAAGAGGGGCGCTCCTGTCAGCTAAGAACAGAAACCCGAGGCTACAGTTTGCAAAGGCTCATCAAAATTGGACAATAGAAGATTGAAAAAAAGGTTTCCTGGTCTGATGAGTCTTGATTTCTGCTGAGACATTCGATGGTTGGGTCAGAATTGGGCGTAAAGAACATGAAAGCATGGATCTATCATGCCTTGTATCAACAGTTCAGGCTGCTGGCCGTGTAATGGTGTGAGGGATATTTTAGTATATCCCTTAGTACCAATTAAGCATCATTTAAACGCTACAGAGTATTGTTTCTGACCATGTCCATCCCTTTATGACCCAGTGTACCAATATTGTGATAGCTAGTTCCAGCAGGATAACACACCAAAGCTTTTTAATTGATTCCATCTTCAACTCTGAATGGCCAATCTAAAGTTGATTATAATCAGCCCATCTGTCTACAAACCCATGACATTTGCATTACTTGCACCATGATTTACCAGTTGAACTACAGCATTAAGGACTTTAATGCTCAAGGACTTTGTATGGTCAAGGTGTGTTATGTTTTTGTTATGAATAATCTTCCTCATGGTCTCAAGAAAACAAGACAACAAAAAAAAGTGAAACAAGTTCAACCCCTGTGGGCTTCAGTATGTTTGGAAACTCATTATTTTTGGGATTTTGTTTGGAGCCACTATGAACTTGAATCTCTGTACTGTTGAAGGATGCGCCCTTGTCTGGCAAACTTCAGTCCAGCTTCAGTGCCATACTGACAATCAATGACTCCAGTTAGAGATGTCCATTCATTTAGCCCATTCATTCATTTTTTCGCCAGCATGGAAGCAACATCACAAGTGCCTGAAAGGAACATTGATCAGCTCTGAAGGGTCATCAGCAAACAACAGATGAGAGGGGGCATTTCAGATCAACTTCAGATGAACTAAGCTGAGTGAGTACAGAAGAAGTACATCTTATTGATAAAGATGAGCTTCCTGTGAAATGTTTTCTATTACAATCTCTGTTCCTCACAATGAGGAAATCCATGCTCAACACAAAGCTCGTTTTAAGTGAAACAAGCCGGTGTGAAGTCACATGACAAAGGTCTACACAGCTAATAACAATTCAAATGTAAATCATTAAGCCATTTTTTTAACCTTTACCATTCAAATGTTGCACAGGCTGACTGTGTTAAAGACTAACCTGCTTTCTTCAAGACACACACACACACACACACACGCACACACGCACACAGCTATTTAAATGGCGATATACCATTGATTAATATTTGTTTTTTTATTACATAAATATAAATAACAAATTATTATAATACATGTATACAATAAAATAAAGCCATTTACTAATTACTACAGACTAATCTGAATATATATTTGCTGGTGAAAAAGTTTGGAAAAATTAAGATTTCATTTGAAATTTTTCATGTTTCAAGTCTCTTTTGCTCTCCAAGGCTGCGTTAGTATAGTATTATAAGATATTATAACAATTAAAATAACAGAATTTTCAGCAGCCATTACTATAGTCTTAGCTGTCATATAATCATTGCAATAATATTTTACAATATTATTTTATTTTTGATCAAATAAATGCAGCCCGTGTGAGCATAACATACTTCCAAAACCATAAAAATGGCCATTATATATGCGCATATATTTGTAAGATTTATCTAATAATGCTGTCCCTGGCCTAAAGTAACCCAACCCCCTCAGACACACAAAGGACCTCACCTCAACAAACACCACACACCCATTAGACAGCAAACACACACACACACACACACACACACACACACAGCTATACTGCTGTAAAGTGCTGTACAGCCCGAGTATCTCTGCACCACAAAAACACAGCAACTTTTACACAGTGGAGAGAAAGAAGAAAAAGTGCGACAATAGAAGAAGACTCATATCACCAGGGAGAAAAAAAGTAAGAAAAAGGAGCCGCATACACAAAGCCTGCATTCAGAGAGCTGAAAGAGGGAGAAAGAACACACTTATCTTCACCTCTGCTCAGCGCCAAGGCCGGCTCTCCTTCTCTCTCTCTCTCTCTCTCTCTCTCTCTCTCTCTCTCTCTCTCTCTTTTCTCTTCTTCTGTCCGGTAGCTTGAGCGCGCTTTGACGACGGTCTGACAGCTGAATGAAGTTACAGCACCCAACATGCATGAGATTTTGGACTAATATGAATAGCTAGAGGCACATTTTGAAATGCTCTACCTGTGTCAGTTCATGTGTGTCTGAGAGGGAAGGAGAGAAAAACTCCTCCCTCTTTCCCTCCACCTCTCCACAAGCGTGCCACGGCAGGTTTACGTCTCGCGTTCGAATCAGAGCCACCTCTCCCTCTCTCTTTTGCTCTGTCTTTCTCCAAATCTCTCTTTACGCTCTAAAGTATATTGTAATTGCTTTTAAACTCACTCCGCAGCCGCTGACTTTGCCATGAAGGAAAAACCTTCAACCCGTCTTTGAGCCTCTGCTACACCTGATTTACTAAATGCCCTGACCTCCGCTGGCTCATTCACTCTCACTCCTCCTCCGTTCCTCCCACTCTTGTCTCTTCCTTTATTGAAAGATGACTAGCATGGACTTAAGGAGGAAGAGGGGGGGAGGGTATCACATTCCGAATAACTGTTGCTACATGACAAAAGATGGGTTGTGCAGGAATGCAGGAGTCTGGGAAGCTTCGCCTCTCCACTGACCGGTGTACCGATGAAACATGCTACCTATCAGATTGAGCTACCAATAATATATTTGCATTCTTTTAAGGGTAAGTTTAGGGTAAAGGTGGGTGTGGACGGGTAGGTTTAGGGCAGGTGTAGGTATGGACATTAAAAAAGCCTCAAACCACATGAATAAGTTGCTGGTAGCACAATCTGATAGGTAGCATTTTTCGCTATCGATTTGTGCTACCTATCTTTTTAATGGGAGGTAGCAATCTGAGCGGTTAGCACAAATCGTCAGAACACCAGCTACATGAGCGCTCGCAGACAGCAGCTCCAGACGAGTGTAATCAAGCATTCTTATCAGACAATGGAACGGCTTGTTTTGTCATTCAGATTTCTACAGGCTCTCATTAGAAGCCCTTATCGCAGCGGACGAGCTGGAGAGTCTCTTAATGAATCACAGCATCTCTACGCTCTGCTCAGTATCACTAAGAGAATTACTGTTTCAGTGAGTAACACACTTCCTGTGAACTTACATCATGAGGTTCAAAGATAGTTGGTATCCCAAAAGAACAAATTGGACAAAGATAATATGGAATCAAAATGTTCCTGGTTTTATTTTGCAGTCCATTAGCGTATGTTAATCTAAAGGCCCCTTCACAGGACTTTTTCCATGGTTTTAACACACTGCTCAACATATTATTTGACCTCTACATGGAAAGTGTTGCAAATAGCGATACGGCGGGCAATTTCAAGGTTTAACATTCACCGTTTCACAGTGAAAACTTGATGGTGAACAGAATATTGAGGGGAAAGCAGAACTATGGAGCCCTTAAGGGGATATGGCAAAAAACAGTTTTCAAATTTCAGGCGAAACTGACAAAAATGTAATTCAGTGCTTTTGCATTTTCCCTAAGAAATGTTGTTTGATCGCAAAACATGCATTTCACTGAGAATCATTTGCGCTCTCTTGCAAAAGCATTAAAATACACTGAAAAAAAGCGTAGGATTACTTGGAAACACATTTCATTTTAAAAATATTTGCAAATAAATGGAATGGCATGTAACATTTTTAAATGCAAAAATACTACAATAATCTTGTATGGTAATACTGTATAATAATCTTGTATAATAAGTGTATAGTTTTTCCTTCTCATTATTTTCATAACCACAAAAAATGATTGGGTGAACGCAACACATTAGGTAGCAAATGCATCAAATATATATATATTTTTTTTTCTTCCAATCTAATTTTTTTCTTTCCTCTTAGAGGAAACAATGAATAACATTTTAATTAAAAATCTATTAAATTACTTAAAACTCTGTTAATAATGAATGTAACACATTTAAATAAATTAGAGATAGTAAGTGCATCTAATGTGTATAACTGTCAACTTATAATTAAATGTTACCATTTTGATGTACTCTAAAAGACACTGTTAGTAAGACAAAACAATGTGTAAAATCCCGTATGTGTGAAGCTGGAGCTGTTAATGCAAAGCAAACACTGCATATGTCATGTGAATTGTCTGCCAATCACTGGTTGCATATTGAATGGCTACAGTAGTGTTAAACTTGCACCAAGTTGTAACATTGTAGTTGACACCTCCTTGTGATTCATCACAATGTAATATAGTCAAAAATATTAACCAATACTTTTAATCCAATCAACCAAACCACCCAGTTTAATAGCAAATGAGCTAGTACGGTGCAACATACACTATTATTATTATTTCGCCAATATTAGGTATTGTGGGATATTGTGGCCTATCAGAGATGGTCATTCCTTCTTCACAATAAACCTGCACCAGCTCTGCCCTGCCTCACTTGTACTGTGGATTAGATGACAGTTAAATGAATGTTTGATAAGTTAACACCTCATGTTTTCTCCTCGTTAAGGAAGTAAAGGTCACTGGAGAAGTCTGGGGGTGGAACTGAAAGGTGTGACAGTAAACCAAGACACCGCGGAGGGAGATGAGACTAATCTATCACTCCAAGGGGAGTCCTGTGCATGAGGAAGAGGGGTGTGGTGGAATGAGGAGCACAGGGTTTCTCTAACAACTGTTTAAGCCACACGCACACACACACACACACACACACACACACACACACGCACGCACGCACGCACACACACACACACACACGCACGCACGCACGCACACACACACACACACGCACGCACGCACACACACACACACACACACGCACGCACACACACACGCACGCACGCACACACACACACACACACACACATGGTTTACGGGGACTCTCCATAGGCGTAATGGTTTTTATACTGTACAAGCTGTATGTGCTATTGCCCTACACCTACCCTGCACCTAAACTTAGCCCTCACAGGAGACGGTGCATTTCTATTTTCCCTCAAAAAAACTCACTCTGTATGATCTATAAGCGTTTTAAATTATGGGGACACTGAAAATGTCCTCATAAATCACCTTCTCCTTGTAATACCTATGTCATACCCATGTCATTACACAAATTTGTGTCCTCATAAACCACATAAACATGCCCCCACACACACACACGCACGCACGCACACAGAGAGAGAGACACACAGATAGAGACACACACACAGACACAAATTATAGCAACAGGCTGCAACTGATGGATCACATCACCATACAGAGTGGCTGCTTATATACGTACATTGAGTGAACCTAATGAAAACATGCCCAGTTTATGTTTTATCCAAGAAATACAACATACAATGAATGAAGTGATTTTGCATTAAGAAAATTAAACCCACTTTTAGGAGAACTGACATTTTCTTGCATTGTGACATGTTTTACTTCAAAGTTGTTGTTTTTTTCACTTCACAATAAATATATATAATATTTATTTTTATTATAATTAGATTCTATATAGTGTTTTATACAATAGAGTTTGTTTAAATCATGTTATATTATTGTTTAAATAAAAAGATTTAAATCAGAATATATTAAAGATATTAAAAGATATGAACAAGATTTATACATTTAAATTATTCCACAATTATTATACAACCTGATAACGTGCAGTAATTATCACATAAATATATTACTTTTGTACTGTAGAATGTGCTTCTCAAGGTATTATTATTATTATTAAACATTATTTTAAAAGGAATATCATACATTTTTTTTGTCCATGTTTTAATTAAAACGGTAAACCTCTATTGTGGCATAAAATATTTTGTGGCATTTGAAAGCTTAATTAAATTGTTAAAATCATATTAATTCATTTGATTTACCACTGTTTTTAATAAAATATTTTTTATGAAATCATAAAACACAGAATCTAGAAAAAATATACATAATTTCAGAACAGATAAAACACATATAATAACTTAAATAAATAGTTTGTTTTATGAATTCGTAACCGGGTAAATTATAAATGGAAAATATGGAATTGGGGGGTAATGTAACAATGCAAAAATATTAGATGTTCTCATTATAATTCCATTACCGTCATTGCCGTTTAGCATATTTATACCTCCAGATCTCATTACATGATTATACTGATTGTTTTCAGTAGTCAAAATAAGATTTCTTCTGATTTCTTTTAAATCTGGGATTCGCAAACAATAAGGAATAACCAGAGCATGATGGAGGGAGTCAAGCATTATAACTCATAAATCATGAAATGACACAATCTGAACTTGCATCGCTCGCATGAGTGGCACCACCCAACGCGATGCTGCATATGTGTTTATGGCAGCGACAGCTGCATGTTTATAATCCTCGTGAACACAATATCACAATCTCTGTGACGAATTCGCTGAAAAATAATAGCTGTAGAAACCCAGAGCTTAGCATTTAAGGACTAATCTCCGGTTTAGTCATTGTGCGAGGGATAAACACTGAATCATCTGGAGAGTTTCCTCTGTTGTCCGCTACTATATCCACTAAAACACTCTTCCTGACACTTGCCGTATTCATTTTCTCACTATTTCACTTACATTCTGTGAGTCTTCCTCTCTCGCCGGAATACAGACACCAGCACATTTTATGACTCATGGACTCGTGTAGGAAATGATGCTTAACAATGCCCACCTGCAGTAAAAACACTCTCTAATCCTCCTGTCCGAGTGTGAACAAACTCACGAGGGCCGTCAGGACAGAGGGCTTTGACATGACAAAACAAGAAATATAACACCTAGGCCACCACAGACTTACAAGGGTCAAGAGGTCAAAAACTCTCTGCATTGTGCTTCGCTTGGACTCTCAGTGGCTGATGGGAACAGAATATTGCTTGAGGACCGTGAGGGGTTGAGTGAAAATAATCGATACTGACACACATAAAGCTGATGGAAAAGTGACAATTTATTTAGTGCAGGATGAGATGCAAGAGAGCTTGGCTTTCGGGTTAGCAAACTAAGTGCTGTCTCTCTTCGGTCTGCGGTCACTCCAATCTCCGGCTCCAGACAGCTTCTCTAAATGGAGTTCCACCCCATCGCAGCGTCAGCTACTTGCATCCCGAAAGGAGACTGTATCTGAGACCTCAGACATGACTAAAATAACACAGACTGCATCTTACCTCTGCTGAGTGAACAGCTCGTCATACACCCACACGTCCAGAGTCGTATTAAACTCTTAAACGAGACATTAAGCCATTACGGCTTCATTATAAAGAAAAGAATGTCGTCTTTATGCCCGTGTCTCTTACTAATTATGCTAATCACACTAATTAAGAAGGCCGCTTTTTGAATGGTTGATCATAGCTACCAAGCTTGTTGCCACGGTGAGGGGGGAGGTGTTATGTGAGCTTAGCAGCTGATTGGCCAGCGCAGGGTTCCCACACACTGACTAATAAACTTCCAAGAATTTTCCATGAATTATTCTGTCATGATTACTGGATATGGATATTTGAAAAAGTATGTTAAAGAGAATTCAAAAAAAAATATGACTATAATTTTTATCTTAACATTGACGTAACATTGAACTAAACTGAATCATTTGAGCTGAATAATAACACACTTGTCTTTTTAGTGCTAAAATTGTATTTGTTTCATAATTTAAGAACATTAATACTATTATTATTTATACTATTACCGTGAAGCTGCTTTATAGTCTGTATTTTATAAATCGCCATATGACTATTTTCCATAACTGTTCTTTTTTAAAGTTATGATTCATTTTCATACACTTTCCAATCCATTTCTAAATTCCCTGTTGTTTCCCATTTTTCCATGACCGTGGGAACCCCGCCTGGGATGGAGATGGAAATGCTGAGCATGCGCTCATTACGACAGATGGAGAGAGTTGTTATTAGTGTCTGTTATTAGTTATTGGCACCGTGATTCTTCTGAGCTTCTCACGCCTCGGAAAATAAAGGGTTAAAGGTCATATGTAGCTGAGGGGTGTTGAGCGCGTGACACATTTCTGTGGTGAAGCCATCCATTAGCTCAACATCCCTTTCATTAGCTACACGTGACCTTTAACCCTTATTGCTGGAGGACAAAGAGGTCAGAAACATCGTAGTATCAATAACTGTAATTTATGCACATTTGAAAACATGCCTGTGGCAAAATTATATTACGTTGCTTCTTTCGTGTTTCCAGTGAGTGGCACTAAAAGCATGTTCAGTTTTATCCAAAAGATTGTGTGAACCTGGCAATGTTTTAATAGGTTAGCTGTGGTAGTATGGTGGCAAAAATCCAACCCGAGCTCCATGGATAAACTTGCCTTATTGATATTTCTGCAAAATGGTATTACATTGCTTCTTGCATGTTTCTCCACACTTCCAATGTGAAATATCCTCAGTGGTGCTAAATAACAGATGAAAATGAATCTGCCATTTTTTTTACTACGTTGGTTTTTGTATGTATCATGGCAGTTTGTAAATTAAATATCCAGTGCATGACGCTAAAAGGTTATTGCTCTTTTGCGTAAAAAAATAATGCACAACCTACACAATACCTGACCCTAAACCTAACCGTTAAGTCTTACGTAAGCAAACATGAGATAAAACACATTTACTAATGCAACCATGTAGTTTTAGCTTCCTTCTTCAAGTCTTTAAGGTCTTTTATTGTGACATATGTTTAAT
>CM049873.1:5965478-5980478 GCA_027474115.1 Schizopygopsis malacanthus
TACTTTCCTCTGGAAACCAGCAAGACTTCTAGTTGCATCAGAAAAACCAGCTTCACCAACTCACATTTTACAGTACAGGTAAACATCATGGCCTTTCCGGTTAAATATGTCATTTCTGGTTCCCAGAGAAAATCTGTATTGCTCAGAGGTTGATCTTCCATTACCAGCTCTAACCCACACAGACCAACCTGGACCAGCATTGAAATCCATGCCGGTCTAAGCTGCATTTATCAGCAGGGTTCTCTCAGGAGCCTTTATTGTTTCTCAGCCTCCTCGACGCCAAGGGCAGCCTGTGGGTTGTGGTCTGCACAACCTCCACACACGCTAATTCTCTAGCAACCTGCCTACACACTGTAGAAACCATCACCATCAGTCGTTCCAGCACAAAAATAATCACCGTGTTCTTTTTGATTAAACAAACCCCACATTTGCGACAGATGAACCATCAGCTGCTTCTAATACATCAGCGCTAAACATTTTGATATCCACTTCTTCCTGAAAGCGGATGTAACTTGAACTCCAATCCAGAAGATACCTAACAGATGTTGTACAGAGTCTGATAGCAAAGCACC
Source organism: Schizopygopsis malacanthus (assembly GCA_027474115.1). Lineage (NCBI taxonomy): Eukaryota > Metazoa > Chordata > Actinopteri > Cypriniformes > Cyprinidae > Schizopygopsis > Schizopygopsis malacanthus. Next base: position 5,966,051 of record CM049873.1, read on the forward strand.
CAAAAGCCATTATCAGAGATAAAACTGAATAATGCGTAACAATCAATATTTCATGAGCTTGGCTAATGCACCCTCTTAAATGTTCTAGTTGCACGGATTGTTTGTTTGTGGATATAAAAGTATATAAGTGTGCATGTCTGCCCTTTAGATGGGAAAACATAACATTTAAGTGAGTTGTTTAGGGCTTCAGCATTGCAATGATTTGTTTCCCTGACAACCACTTGAGGAAGGATGATGACGAGCTTTATTTAACCTTTGCTGATCTGACATGGTGATTTTCTTTCCAATCATTTGTAGGTGTTAAGGCCCTTTCACATGACTCATGTTGAGCTTCAACACACTGGTGGACAAAAACATCATGTGCTTCCACATGAAAAGCTTTGCAGATCACATCATGGCAGGGCTGTTAAGACAGATATCTGGACCAGAGGTTTGAATAGAACCAGAAAAACATACTTGAGTAAAAGTACAGATACCTTACAGTGACAATTACTCCACTGCGAGTTACAAGTCACCAATTCCACAACAACTTGAGTAAAAGTCTTTGAGTATCTGATTTTAACAGTACTTAAGTATTGTACTTATAATAAATATAGGCTCAAAGATACACAAGTCAAAGAGACATGCCAGTCAAAAACTGGCTAACACTTTATTTTAAGGTGTCCATAATACAGATTAATTACCTAGTTAAGTACTTATAGTATCAGTTGTTGTACTTACATGAAACAAAATGTACTTACCATGTAACTAAGTTATAGAACTGCTTGTAATTATGTAATAGGCAGCTACCGCTACACAACTACCTGCAGACTTTATGCAACACAATTATAAATATAAGTACACAGACATAAGCTACTTAAAATAAAGTGTATCAAGATTTTACTTAAGTGTACATCATGTGTACCTGTACTGTACACCTTTAACTCACCAGTGCACAGCTTAAATACATACAATACATTTATAATTACATTACAATGACAGAATATTACACAGACATAAGCTACTTCACATAAAGTGTATCAAGATAGTAAATAGATGTGTGACAGACTCGGGCTGTAACATGTGTAACAGTAGCTGCATATTACATCTACATAATTACAGTAATTACAGGCTGTTCCATAACTCAGTTACATGGTAAGTACGTTTTGTTTCATGTAAGTACAATGGCTACTACTGAGTACTTAATTAGGTAATTACTATGCATTATGACACCTTAAAATTAAGTGTCACCAAAAACTGTAACGTTGTGTAAAAGCTGGGGAAAACAGACAGAGGCAAGGATCTATGTGCAGACATTTCATGGAAAAACTAGAACAAAAAATAAGCCAAAAACCAGAATAACAGGTAAACAGACAACCATTACATTCAACAACTCAAAGAAACACTAGGGATATATATATATATACAGAAGGCTAACAAGCTGAACAAGATAAGATACAAACTGACTACAACAGTCTTCTTGCACTGGATGTGTTATTGTGCACTGGATGCAGTCATCTAAAACACCTGTGATTCACAACTACTTGCTGAAGGAACTCACATTCACGTAAAGTATCCTTGTTGACGAGTTTGGGTGAGTTATGCCGAGTTCACACTGCATGATTTTAGCCCCGATTTTCACTCGCTGACAGGTTTTGCAAAATCGCAGACAAATGACTGAAATCAGAGTCAAATCGGTGCTCATTCACACGAGTGACAGTCACGCAGCGTGGATTATCAAAGACTCAATCTGAGAGAATCGCAGACGGCCGTGAAATATTTGCCATGCTGAATATCTGAACCTGTCGGCGATTCATCGTGCAATGTGAAGATGCCAGCAGGCCTGTCGCGATAGTCTATATCGACTTATGCACGATATATGGATATGAGCCTCATTTTTGGTGCCGCGATATATTGCGACTGATCATTTTTTTATAATTAAAAATAATGATTATATTAATTTTTACATAAAAATGTATCACCAACATTTTAGTGATCGCGCTACCTCCGTCATCTCGTCTGCTCTCTGTGGCGGAACGGGGCTTAGGCACGTCTCCCCCACACACACGTGATCCGGCGACACACACACACACACACACACGCACACAGAGCGGACAGCGACAGGTTTAAAATCGTGCAGTGTCGTGAACTCACTGCGTTATAAGGGCAAAACGTGACACAAGATAAAGAACAAGTCCCAATGGACTTGGTTTCAAAGCAGCAATCTTCAGTCCGGTGTGGGACATTTTGTCTTTAAGCCGAATGAGAGAGGAGAGCCAATAGTAGGCAGTATTTGTTTAAAAACACAACGAAAAGAGGCAACACAACTCTTTTTAAAACATAACCATCCCACCCAGTTTTTCAATCTGCAGAGCTGGAGCTGGAGAGGGGTCTTCCACATTATCTGTTACTGCCTGTAAATATAAACGTGAAGCGCGAAATGCGCACACTACAGATAGCGTAACTCGCTATATAGCAAAGAGATGCAGCCATTAAACACGGTCGAAAAAACAGCTTTTAAAAATATGTAATTTTTTTTTCTTAAGTGTTCTTTGTTCTTTGAAAGAGTGCTGCAATTATGCATTATATTGTCTCTGTATTTATAATCAAATAAAATTGTAAAATGCAATAATATCGTTTATCGAATTAATTTTGTAAATATCGCACAACAAAAAGTGTACGTGTCAGCCCTATACAACTGAAGTACCTCAGAGAGCAGTAAAACAACGTTGGTGATGACTAATGTCTTCAACTGATAAGGGCAAAACGCACAAGATAAATGCCTGTAGTAAAAAATCTTTTGTACAAAATACATTGTAGAAAAGCTAGGTGCCGAAAAGATGTGTACTCAACACTCATTTCAAATGTACAGTAATTAGTACAGAAGTAGAGAGTAAAAGTTGCATTTATTCAAAAACTACAAAGTTCAAAAGAGACAAGTACAGTAATTAGTTACATTTCTCCAATACTTCACACCTCTGGTCTGGACATTAAACCTTGAGCATAGACTTACAAAATGGTAAACATGTTTGAGTTTAGAAGGGAAATGATCTTGCCAATTGCTCTGAAAGAAAAACCTTGACATTGTGTCATACAAAAGTATCAACTGCCAATCAAATATCTTAAAAATGCATTGTAGGAACTACACAATCAAAACAAAGTGTGTACCGAAGAAAAGATCTGCTGTGAGTTGCATATCAAAGAAATGTCCAGCTGAAATGAACACCCATGCTAGTTAAACAACCAACTTTGATCAGTTTTCTCACAAATTTTGGGGCAGATTATTGATTAATAAAGAGGCATTTCCTTGCGGATCCTTACATAAAACTATGGCACTTTTATCATAGTGTGTGATTTGTAAGCTAATCATTTTTGTATGTGCATCACATAACCAGCTCCATATGTGTGTCTTTTCCAATGTAGTAAAATATCTCAGTAAGGCACCTAGTATAGCATTGCACCTGTGATGCGGTGCGCTCGAAAACAAGTCCCGTGAAACATGGTTCAACAAAAAAGCAAACCATGTAAAATCAAGGCAAAACGGCATGGTTGCTTCAGCAGATGTGCTTTTATCTCATTTTCTTTCTTTGACACTATCAGTTTGGTTTAGTGTAGAGTTGATTCATTCCAAATGTGGGAGACATTAGAGCATAAAATATTAGCACGGTCATATTTAAAGACAATTGAACATGCTTTTTACAGCCACTCACTGGACTGTTCACTTTTAAACCGCCACTAAACATGCAAGAAGCAATAAAATATCATTTCTGCAAAAATATTGCCACTGGAATTTATTTTTCATGAGCCTGGGTTGGAAAGATTCCTCACAGTAAGCTACCTAAACATAAAATGTTGTTAAGAAGCACAATGTTTCCATCCTTCTTACTCACAGGTGCCCTTTTCCAGATAGAAAGAGACTGGCTCATCTTGCATATCTGTGATTGACACTATGCCAGTGCTGCACTGATTGCCTCAATTATACAAGGAACACAGCTAAATAATCCCATTGTCATGAGGACAAAGATATATATTTAATCATAAAAACTGCAAATTCCTTGCTTGAGCATTAGCAGTTTGCACCTGTATCTAGATGCACAGCATCAGTCTCATCCATCTTGTTCATTTTCATGCAAACACCACCCACGTAATCATGCAAATTGTCCAGTAACCTTTGGCTCTGCTTTAAAAGGTCTGCAGCCAATTGGGTCAAAGTTTAAGTGTTTGAAGCTCACAATGCTTGACCTGCGTACAACTTTTGAAACAAACTATGGGAAAAGGCCTTCAGAATAATTTTTCAGATAATAATAAAAAAATAAACCTCCACCGATGACTCACCAGAATGTGTCCTTGAAGCTCTATGGTGCAGAAGAGACGTGTTTGCTGACCCACACTGAGTAATCACTGGAAAACCTTTAATTTCAACCTCTCTGAAACCTGCAACAGAAGGAAATAAAACCTTAAAATGAAATGCCACATTAAATATGGAGCTTCTGTTGTACTTGAAATATTACATCAAACGAGGCCACAATGTAGCTCGGGTGCAAAGGTGAACTCAGTGTATCCACTCCCGCACACACCTACGGTACATTTGAAAAACAAATCTTTCGCAACCTAAAAAATGAGTCACAAATCAAGAGATGCATTTCAAGCACTTAAATATGTTCTTTTAACGCACCTCAGTCTGTCTGGTTGCAACTTAACAAGTAAGATTGCTGATATTGATTGAGGTCGACTTAAAGAAAGGTCAAACCGAAGACCGTGCAGTGAACAAATCATGAGTTGATACAGCATCTGTGCTCTGCGGGAGACGTCCTTTCATCACGTCGCTCTGACTCACAGGTTTGTGTGGCTGTAAATTAAACGTGCTTTATCTCACTGTTTCTCTCTATGCAGAGACATATTGTGTACTCCTACCTACAACAAGAGCCTGTTGAACTGAGGATAGCACATCTCAGAGCTCCAGCTGGGAAAGTGTGGTCAGCGTGCAGGCCAGAGACTGTATAAGGAGATGGTGCACTTGGGGGGATTCGCAGTGATCAGTACAGAAACTGTTGAAATGCTGGTCTAGGCTGGTTAGAGCTGGTTTAGTTTAAGCCTAGCAAAGCTTAGTCTGCTGAGCTGCTTTGTCATCGGTGAAACAGGCTGACCAAGGAAGTCTCACTGGTTAAGATAAGCTAATTAATACACAGAAGATATGTTGATGAATGTTTTGTACAAACAATGAAAGCCAGTGACATTCAGTGTTGTTTGGTGCTTGAAAATATTTTTTCATTTTCTGGGGAACTGATTAGTTGTAGGGCTCATTGTCAACTTGTTTTCTCTCAATTAGCACAGGTTTTGTGTCTTTCCTTTTCCAACTGATTCAAAGATCTGATCTTATGCACCTCAGTTTTTGAATGAACCTTTTAAAATAAAAATCACAAATAAAGTTTTTTTTTTGGTGCAAAAGATCAGATAATTGAGCCTTTTAATGGTAAATCTTTTCTCAAAAAAAGACACCAAACCTGTGCTGATTCAAAAATCAAGTTGACAAAATATTGAATCCAATATTTGGTAATAACATTAATATTAAGGGTCAGTATACATTTAAACTGTAATACATTTTCACTTGGACATAACATGCAATCTAGTGTGAAAACAGCACAATCATTCCACACCTAAGTATATTCTTTTAAAGAACATTATTTATTTAATATTCCAAGTACTCTTTTTAAATCATGTAAATTGTTTTGTTTATTCCCAGAGGGATTACAGTAGCACTGACCAATGTGGCATTGTAAAAAAACAAATGCTATAGCATAAAAACTAAGCTTTGGGCTAAATATAATGTCTATATCAGCTAGTCTCGCATATCCAGATTTTCAGACTGACAGCTGAAGGTCTGGAATCCATGGCAGCTTTCCGTTTTTGACCGGCATGTCAAACAGCCAATCACAGTTCATTTCGTTTCATTCATCATCACGTGTCGGGGCGTGGAAATGTCGCCACAATAACAAATCGGTGTGTAAAACTCTTGGATATATTTTAAAGATTCTATGCCACGAACTAAAAAATCCAGTATATCGTTGATCCTGATAAGCGTCACAGTTGAAACACGGCGGCTTTCTTCTTTTGTGAGAGGGTTTGACATCACTGCATCTTTGTTTCCAGGTGGAACTTTAAAGAACGCGACACACACGTCTCCCGGAAATCCTGTATAACTCAACCAATCCGATGACGACTTCGAAACTCCTGAAGTGTTTCCACGTTTAGCCAACGGTCCGTGGGCCTGACGTCCGAGGCTGAGACTGATATCCACAGACCACTAGCCTTCAGTCCAGGAATGCTATATAAACTGAACACCTGACATTCTGAATCTGGGTCTGTGAAGCACACATCACAAGAGCCTTAACATTCCAGCTAAAATCCCAAGATCCTGATCACAGAACAAGGTTCTGGGGGAGGGACGTTATAGTGGCCTGTGGTGCTTGAGGTGGTCTGTGGGGTTACTCTAAGTCCTCTGTGACTCTTAATTGCAGTGCTGTCACTCCAGTTTCTGTCCAAACAGCATAATAAGGGGTCATTACGAGACCAGAGTGGAAAATAATGGAAGAGTCATTAAAGCCTGGGGGAAGCGATATCTCTCCACAGTGTGGGGGGACAGGTAGTCTATTGCCCTGAGGAGATTAACAAAATGAATGTCTGCATTCACAGACACAGTGTTTGAGACTGACTGACCGTCATCACATACAGAACAAACCTGAGCATATTAATCCTGGGCATATTCAAATTTGAGATATGATGTCATAGTTTACTTTTGTAAATAGATTTGATATCAATGTCCATGCTTTCATATATATATATACAGGTCTATATAATATGTTCTTGTGTGGATTAAATATAATATGTCATATTTGAAAGCCCTAAACTGAGTGAGAAATGTCTAGATGTCTTACTTATGTTCACCAAAGCTTTTTTTTTTATCAAAAATGCTGTAACAACACAATATTATGAAATAGTATAGCAATTTAAAATTCTATTTTAATATATTTTGAAATTGAATTTATTCCTCTAATGCAAAACTTAGTTTCCAGCATCATTACTCGTCTTCAGTGTCACATGATCCTTCAGAAATCATTATAAAATGCTGATCTGGTGTTAAAGAACATTTCTTATTATTATTAGTGTAAAAAATCAGTTGTGCTGCTTCAAATTTTTGTGTAAACCAACTTTTTTAGGATTCTTTGGTGAATAGAATGTTCAAAAGAACATCATTTTTTAAATATATTTATTTTACATTATAAATGTATTTACTGCCACGTTTGATCAATTGAATGCATCCTTGATGAAATAATAATGTATACATTTCTTTCTGAAATGTAGTGCGTGGACAAGGCAAGTTCGGCAATTTCATGCATTTCATGCATACAGTGGCATGCCAGAGTCTAATATCCAGTAAAACAACTCATCATTCATTGGCATGAACAAAGCAGTCAATCATCCAATCAAAAGGCCTGATTCTGTTAGTGACCTGCCATAACTGCTCCTATCCATCAAATCAATCTTCAGTCAATCAAAGAGCTGCCATGGCAAATGATACTCCAGCAGCTGGGGAGAGGGTCTCCATCTCATAATCAAACACACAACAGTGTGTGTGTGTGTGTGTGTGTGTGTGTGTGTGTGTGTGTGTGTGTGTGTGTGTGTGTGTGTGTGTGTGTGTGTGTGTGTGTGTGTGTGTGTGTGTGTGTGTGTGTGTGGGTGTGTGTGTGTGTGTGTGTGTGTGTGTGTGTGTGTGTGTGTGTGTGTGTGTGTGTGTGTGTGTGGTGTGTGTGTGTGTGTGTGTGTGTGTGTGTGTGTGTGTGTGTGTGTGTGTGTGTGTGTGTGTGTGTGTGTGTGTGTGTGTCGCACACAGCTCTGCTCCACATTATGCCAACACACGCTCTCAATCCAAGACACCTCAGCGTGGAATACATTAGAGAGGCAGAGGTCAGGCAAACACACTCTAATCAGATAAGCTGCCCTGCCACTAAACTAACTAACTACAACAACTCATTGGTTCCTCAGGGCTCTTCCTCGTGGAGAATTTAAGCTTTGTTCCCAAACCTAATAAGCTGCCTACCCTAGCATTTTAAGACATCTTAGGCATGCATCTGATGCTAAAGCTGTTATAGGCTCCATAACAATGATGACTAAGATACCTTCACAAAAGATACCAATCAGACCATTAATTTTGATGAGCTCAATGTCAAAATCATCAAAGATGGTAAACAAAAAAGTTTTAAAACTGTGCTAAACTGTGCTCACTGCTAAGGTACCCTTGTGAAAAATAAGTACACTTAATTGTATTAAATTTGCACTTGTAGTGTACCTGAAATCGTAACTGTCATTTCAGATAATATCATATTAATGAAATACAAGGCTACTTAAGCATGATTAAAAAGAAAACACTGTTAGGACTGTTTCGTAAACTTTTAAAACGTGCACTTTGTAATAATGTCAAATTAGTAATTAAATTAAAACGCATTATAGCTTACATTTATATGAAATGCAAATATTTAGGAGTGTTTTTTTTACTGACTTAAGTTGAACTTAAGTACATCTTTATATAACATTTGTATAACTCATATAGTATAATTACTTATTTTGTCTTTGAAATATGGTTAAAGTGTACTGTCAAATGTAATGAAAAGCATTTATGGTAAACAAAAACATGCTTAACTAATTAAGTTTAATTTATGGTGTTTTATTAAAACATAATGATTTAAAATGTACTTTAAAGTAAGGCTTTTAATTTGACATCACAAAGTGCGAAAGTCTACTTAAGTGGTTTCTTAAGTCTACTCCAACTTAAGTCTACTTAAGAAACCTTGTCATGAAGTATAACTTTTTTTTAATGAATATTATATTTTCTGCAAGTACAGCATTTTAAAAATATACTTTTGAGATTTGACGCACATTGCCAGTGCACATTCAATACAGTTAAGAACAATTATTTTTCACAAGGGTTAATGCGCCACCCAACGCCTTCTTTTAAATAACACTGTGCTCTGTCCAGCTGATTTTAAAGAACAAATCCTGTTTAAACAGACCCTCAAAATGCAGTTGCCTACAGTACTGTAGATAGACAGATGAATTATTTATAACAGAACTATAATATTCAGAATATAAACGTGCAATAATGAATGCGAGATAATTACAACATATCATGGCTTCAACACCCCTCACGTTTCTCTGAATTAGCCCCTGCTATTTTGAAATTGCCTGAAAACAAAGGACAAAAATAAAATACACAGAGAGAAAAAAGTATGCTCTGGTGAATAATGCTAAACAACAAATGATAGCCCAGCCTTCAAGTAGAACAATACCATCATTAGATAACGGGCTGTTCTCTTTTCAAGACCGACCCTCGGGTTAATGAACGTATCTGCATTGCTTTATGCACCATTACATGGCTTTATCTTCCCACGGTGCTAATGCGATTCACGGCAAAACTCAATGAAGAGATGTGCCAAAATAGCAGTCTAGACCAGCCCTGAAATGCCTGTCATGACTTTATCCCGCAAGGCATGAGAAATACTGAAGATTAGTAGCGCAAAAGGTACAACTGAGCTTGGGGGTAAGCAGCAGCTTTCTGCCATTTTTTTAAGACCTTCGTGCACTTATTATAGTATATTGTCACCACTGAAAGTATCTGAACATGTTTGAAGTGGAATGAACATGAGCCATCCCCCATATTTCCCTTTTGAAATAACATCACAAGCCGGTGAAGGTGACATTGCCCTGTGTGAAACTGCAGTTCTCAGGAACAGTACAGAGAATATCAATTTTCTGTAATTAAAAACGATTTTTAATCCTGATTCGCCTGAAATCTGGCCTACAACACCTCGCTGTGCTCTGATGATGAAAAAAGATATCTGCGCTGTAAAATCCGATTGCATGAGGCACATTATAAAATAGCCGATATAGACACATCTGTGACCACACATCAATTGAATTGTATATCAATGTTGGCCCTCAGTTGCCTGGTAACCATAGACAGACTACAACTGAGCAAACGAACCAACGTGATCATTAAAGATCTCTGATCAATGGTATATATTGATTTACTTGGATGAAGTGTTTTGTTGTGATTAACTATTCATTGCATATTAGTGCATTTAAAAAAATTGTCTACTTAGAAAAAATTAATTGTATTAGCACTATAGAATATTAAAACTTGGATTTGGGAAATGCAAATGTGATTTTAATTGCATTTTAACAGAGGCTAACTCTCTCTTACAGATATTTTGTATTGAAGGACTTCTGTTCTGGTGGAGTAAAAGGAGGCGCAATGACAATCTACGTTCACATGCACTCAAATTATTTGTTTCTAATTGCATTGATGAACTTGATCTGAATTCAATTTTGATCAAATTGAAATTGTTGGTGCAGACCTGAAATTATTCGATCAACGGAAATAAAAAAAACAATGCAGATAAATGCTTGAATCTACTTTTTCAATCAGATTAAAAAATGTCACACTTGCACAGTGCCATGACAACAAATGTTTCACATCATACTGACGCGTGTGTGTGTGTGTGTGTGTGTGTGTGTGTGTGTGTGTGTGTGTGTGTGTGTGTGTGTGTGTGTCTCACATCTTACAAACTGGTCAGAAGAGAAGATTTTATATTTTCACATACCTAATGACAACATTAGGTTACACTTAAATTTGATAGTACACTTTAGAAATTGTATTAGTTATTAGAAACTTTGCAGCTACAAGTCACCTAACTCTTGTTAGAGTAATGTAGGATGCTAGAGTTAGGTTTAGTAGAATAAGTTGACATACTTGCAAAGTTACTTCAGTAGAATGTCTGTGGATGACCATCAAAATAAAGTGTTAGCAGATATTGAGCAGTCTACTAATAATCCAATGACTGCTAGTTGACATGTAGTTGCATTGTAGTATTCTATAAAAGAATGTTTAAAGAGGATTATCGAAAAGTCTAACCAATAATTAAAGAGTAAACATTATCCAATGGAACTTCACTGTAAAAATGATTTAACGTTTTAATGTTTTACAAGAAAATTCTATTTCAGTCTTTTTACTTAAAAATGTCACTTTTAGTTCAATGTGCTACAAAGAAATAATTATAATGGTTTTGACTACAAATATCATTACAAACCATCAACTGTTAACCATTTTAACCATTAATTAATGGTTTGCTGTAGTGTGTTTGAGAACAAATTCCATTAAGATTTAGTGGTTTTAACAAGCCACCAATAAAATGTGACAAATTACCAGTACAAACCCACAGAGACCATTACAGTTTCCATTAAAGCCAATACGGGTTATATTATGACCAGTGAAACCATTACAAATTCTGTTGTTTTTTCAGCAGGGTAATCATTTATTTATAACTATTTGTGAAAATTACTAGCTCAAGTTCAAAGTAAAACCAACAACAGTTAAAAGTAACACGGATAGCACGTTAATTAGCCAAAATAATTTGATATTGTAATAATGAAGTATAATAGCAAATGTTCACATTTCTCTTCTTAAACTCTAGAGAAGATATATGCACGATTACCAGTGTCTTTTTCGCAGGACAAACATCTGAGAAACAGAGACTCCATTTGGCATCTGTTTATCTCACGCTGTCTAGGAGAGATATTCTAAGGCTCTTATTAGTGATTCCCCTGCTCATAAAACCTACTTAAACTGGTAGCTATTGTTGGAAAACAAACTAATGACCAAGTAATGGCCATCCCTGACCAGATAATAACCAGCTTTGAGAATCTATAAACAATATTCCATGCTCCAAAACAAATCTTTCAGCAAAATGTTCTTTCCTTCAGGGCATGAAAGAAATCTCAGTTAAATGAACTTTGCGCAGAGAGGTAAAATGAACCAAAATAATGACATCAAATCATTCTGCACAAACGGCCGTAATAAAACCTAATTGGCCCCTCTCAGCTTCCACACTCCGTCTATCACGCCTCTCGCTCAGGGCCGGTTCTAGACATCAGGAGGCCCCCCACCCCCAATAAAAACACTTGAAACAAATATGATTCTTAACTTTTTTATACAATATTTAACATAAAATGTTGTATATTTTTACTTATACAGTACAAAAATTTAGGACACATTGTGTTTTTGAAAGAAGTCTCTTATGCTCATCAACCGTGACTTTAGCATGTGATCAAAAATACAGAAAAAAACTATAATATTGAAATGTGAAATATTATTACAACATAAAGGTTTTGACTATACTTTAAAATATAGGCCTATTTCTGTGATGCAAAACTGAATTGTCTTCAGCCATTACTCCAGTCTTCAGTGTCACATGATCCTACATAAATATTATAATATGGTGATTTATTATTAATGTTAGAAACAGTGCTTAATGTTTATTTTATAACCTGTGATACTTTTTCTAGGATTTGTTGATTATTACAAATTTATATTTAAGAACAATATAAGTCTTTACTATCACTTTTTATCTTTTAAGCACATCTTTGCTGAATGTTACTTTTTTCTGATCAAATAAATGCAGGCTTGATGAGCATAATACATTTATTTCAAAAACATTATAAATAGTAATGGGTCCAAACTTTTGACTTGTACCGTATGTACATATTAATCAAACTTTATCTAAGGTAATCGCTTTTTTTGTTTGATGAAGATGTTATTATTATTATTTTGATGTTTTATGTCATTTAATCACAGTTCCAGAAAACCCCTTCAGTGAGTGCTTTTATCATTTTTTTCCTAGCTGGGTAAGGGCAGGATTTCACCCTCCCATTTAATCAATATTGACTACATCTGCTTTATTACGAGTTTAAAAGATTGCGAGCACCGTTGATGCACCAAGATGCGACGCTTTGAATTTGCGCGTACGATGAATGACATCGCATCAGGAGCTGACTAGCAAAGTAGCTACAAAAATCAGATCATTTTGCATCCAAAGTTAAAAAGCAAGTACACTAGAATTTTTTTTTAATGGTTCAAAAACATTGATGTCATCTAAATTCGGCTGAAGATTGGGATTACTGCTCTAACTCAGTTTCAACTAACTAAATACTTTTTTTTACCAGATTTAGTCCTACACTTATTCACTTTTCTTTGTTCCCCAATAAATGTTTTTCACTAATTTTACTGTGCACTCATGATTTTTCTAGAGTAACTTTTGCTACTGAATTATCCACTAATAACCTGCGGGACCTGCTTTGAAACGGCAACATTAATTGGTTTAATTGCAGATGAGTGACAATTCAGCTATATCCAATGAACAATGAGGCTAGTATTTCTGCCCGTCTTGACTGGTGGACTGGCATACAGGGGATGCGTTACGGTTCTGGAGACCCCTCCTCAAAGTCCGAGGCTCTAGGCAATCGCCAGCTCTACCTATAGCTAGCGCCGGCCCTGTTCTCGCTCCACGTCACTGTGAGTTACAGTGATAAATGTTTGTTTCTCTCACGATTCGAAGCCAAATGCAAGCGTCTGCTCAGTTCATTGTCAGCATTTTAGTCCCAATCCTGCAGAAATCATAATTGCCTCTCTTCCACTTTCTCTGCCTCCCCACAGCTTTCAAATTCTCCTACACCCCCAGAGCGCAATTCCATCAGGTCCCAATGGCAAAATTAGATCAGCACCCAATAGCCATTAGCTCCTCTATTTAAAGAGATCTATGCAGTTGTGAAGGCTGCTTAGAGTTAATTACGCCGCCTGTCTGTCTTTAGCCTGTGGCCGTACTGCACTCCGATGGGAAGATTATTGAGTTTTATCGCTCTCTTAATGGAAAACTCCCCCCAGCTCTCACCTCACGTTCATTCAGACCATATGCCAGGGAGTAAACCCCTTCCAAAACCTTAACGCCGCACGACCGACTTCTGCCCCGAACCGATAAGGAGCAGTAACAAAAGACATTGATTTGGTCCCATAAGGATTAAAAAACCAAAAGGCTCCATCGTCCATCCAGAGTCGATGCAGTTTTATGACACAGTACTAAAACTCAAATGGCTGCATTGTGCTGGGAGGTTGAGTAAAGTTCATTGTGCCGTTAAGGCATAAAACGGTGGCAGCTGAGGTGTGTCTGTGCATGTAAAGGTCAGTATCTGCGGTGTTATTCTGAATTATAATAGTCATACAACAGATAACTCGGGTTACTGTCGCTCAGCTTACCTTATTGGCTGTTTCTCTGCTTTAAATGAAAGAAACTCTGTAGGACAATGGACTTTGTGAATAAATTCGATTTAGACGAAGAAAATCCCAGTGGACTAAAGCTCACTGAAGTAGCAGGAGCATCTAAATCCCTGGAGGTAGATTAAACCCCTCCATATTTCTGCAACCAGACAGACGGCTTCAAAGGAAAACATACAGAACAGACCCAAAATACAAATTTCCCTTCCGTCCAAAACACACCTCCAGCACTGTTCCCAAAGGGATAGCAAACTGGAAACGGAATAATTTAGAACCAGAACTGAATAG
>CM049873.1:5982978-6052978 GCA_027474115.1 Schizopygopsis malacanthus
GCACTCTTATTTACCATCTATAACATATTACAATATAAGCACCATAAAGTGTGGTCATTACTCATCAGCAGCAGATCATAAGCAATCGCCTGGCATAAATGTGAGGTATTTACTGATTGCACACTACTCTGAAATGGCAAGCCTGTTGAACGCGCAAGAGCGCAGCATTTTGACTTTGAACTCACATTTATTCAATTAAATTCATTGCCTTTTTAGTTTCACAATCCTATTAGGCCGTAACACAATTCCTGCGGCCCGTGTGGACTCTGGTTTCACAGACATTGTAAAAATAGTAGACAGTATGCAGTAAACTTGCTAGTATACACTACTAGTATTCCATTTCTAAATTTAGCCACACTCTTCCGCTGCATTTGACACAGAGATGGAGGGTCTAGTTTATAAAGTAGATCCTGCTTATATTTGTACACAAGGTATGAAAGCAGCTGATAGAGACAGCAGCATCATGCGCCACGGCTTTTACTAACAGCCCATTTTTGAGCTTACATCACACCTCTCAGGGGAAAAGACAACAGGATGAATTATCAGGTAATGTTCTATTAACAGACATGTGCTTCTAATGCATCCATAAACACAATTACAATGAAAAACAAGCACAGGGAGAGCGGGGCAACAGATTTTTTTATTTAAAAATATATATATATATTATGTTTGCATGACCATCATAACTGACCAAGCGGACATGTGTTGCTGGTTGACAGCAAGTCTCATATCCTCAAATGTTTGTGCCACCCTGTATCTCTCTCCTACACACAGAGTAAAGCAACTGACCTTACTGAATATTTAACAATATCTTCCCTTTTTCCTCCTCATTTTCTTTCCTCCACCCACTCAGCTCGTCAAACGAGTCCTTAGTCAGCAGTAAATCCCACAGTTCCAAGGATCTGGCCCAGCGTGATCTGTCACACAGTCTCCAGGCAGGAGAAGTAGCGGAGGAAGAGAGTCGGAGTTCAGCTGGCAAGCAAAAGATCATGGAGGATTGTGGGTAACAGACCAGCCATTCCAAACATCACCACATAATCATTATACAACTGCTATAAGAATATCCAACCTTACTCGGATAAATACAGCACACTGGCGTTAATTGATATGTAATGTATAGCTAATCTCACCTGCTTGATTGTTTTATCGTCCAAAAATGTTACTATATTATCTTCAAGTGATGTATTTAAAGCACTGAATATTGACTGAAATCAATATTTAAGCAAATGCACAACCAGCCAGTGTTCAAAACTATCGCCTTTCTTTTGCCCGATTCACAACGGTTATCTTATAATGATGATTCTCATTTAAGCGGTACAGGTAGTTCGAGGATGGCACTGCGTCATTACGTCATGTCTTTAAACATAAAGAAGTTGTCCCGGCTGTTAGGTTATCACATGTGAGGATCCTGCAGGTGGTGGATCGTTTATAGCCTTTTCTCACAGCAGCTGGAATAATTCAATTTATCATTTTGATGGCGGATTACATTCCAGAAAGGATTATGCGTTTATGAAACACATGTGAATGAAATTCAATTATACTCCTTCGATTATTCCTTCGATTATAGTGGAATTAGAGATCGTGACAAACTGAAATGTGTGACAGCTTTTTAAAGAAGCGCACTTTGCACTCTTTCTTTGCTGTATATAGCATATTCTCCATTCAGAATTTGAATAAAAGTTTTGTTTGTCATGCTGTTAAAAGGACCAACTTATCTTCTATGTGTACTTGCAACAAACTTTCAGAAGTGACATCCGCATATTCTCTCGAAATCGCAATGACATTGTGATAATCATAACTATGGACTGGACAAAATATATGTCAGTATAGATGTGCATGAATCCTTCGTCAAACAATTTATCAATATTATCTTCAAGCGATATATTTAAAGTTGTATATAAAGTACATAAAAGTTAAAGATAATTAACAAATCACAGATTCTTGATTTTATTGCATTTTACAAAAAGTCCCAAAAGTCCCAACTTCTCTGTATTTTTTCTTTTTTTGTGTGTTTTTTTTTTTAAATACAACTATATTATTGCCCAGAAAGATATTAAAGTTTGATATACAGCACAACATGAAAACCAGTAGATTATATTTAGCAAATATTGTCTGTGTGACTTTATTTCATTGAAAAATGAAAATATAGCAAATCTCAAATGCTTGATTGCTTGTAAACCTGCTGTGAAATAGTCTATAGTTAAAAGCACTATACACATAGTTTTGACATGACATGACATTTAGGACAGTCTGCGAGTAGTTCGTGAATCGTGACACATTTATTTATGCATTTCACATAGAAGATAAATAGCGCACAAATATCAGATCGCACTGCAGGAACAGTCTTGACAATAGGCACACTACATGCTTTTCCCCATGACTCCTGGGAGCTCTCCCTCTGTGTGGAGAGATTTGGGCATTGAGGCTTGTCTGCCGTGTCCTTTGAGAGCACACTGCAGGGGCCAGGGCCCCGCTCCTCATCCCCCAGGACAGCCATATTCTCTATTCTCATACATCTGCCTTCGCATGTGGAGAAAACCAATGAATGTAGCTTATTATAGCTGCAATTTGGTGCATTGTGGGGGATGAGACATTTTGACTGCGGACCTGTGATTGTACCCAAATGGAAAAAGGGCCCGGGGGGCTTCATCACACACTTTTTGTCTTGCTAAACATTTAATGGAGTGGATGTGCTTCAGTAACAAGCTAATATGAAGTAGGTTGCATATTGTTGTGCTAAAATGAAGCTCTCTCTGATGAAAATAACTGTGCTTAATTGTATTAAATGTGCATTTGTAGTGCATCTCAAATCTTGAAAGTATAGTTTTTAAGAATCTGGACTTGCAGATAATGTAATATTAATGAAATAAATTGCCACTTAAGTGTACTTAAAGACAGTACACTTGTATGACTTATATTATTGCCATAACTTATACTCTTTTTTGCTAGTTTATTTCTTTTTTCACAAGAAGATATGTAAGATTCACATTAAAACAGATCTAGCCTGCTACAAACGTCATAAACCGTTCACACCCAACACCTGTGTTCCTGTGGCTCAGTGGTAGAGCATTGCGTTAGCAGCGCAAAAGTTATGGGTTCGATTCACAGGGAACACACATGCTGATAAAAAAATGTATAGCCTGAATGCAATTGTAAGTCGCTTTGGATAAAAGCGTCTGATAAATGCATAAATAAATAAATATATAAACGCCTACATCACAGCTGATCAGGCACATTCCCCAGCACCTCCTACTTGAAATCAAACAACACAAGATTGTGATCGGCCTCACTTATACACACACAATGAGCCTTTATATGTGCAAACGAGCTAGAGGGGGGTTACGAATGTGAATGCAAAACCTAAACAGCAGTGTGTCGTGCATTTAACTAAAGGGTCATCCAACTGGTCGTAACCACACAGGCACGTGGACGAAATGATGGGATGATAAGCAGGGTTATGGAGTGCTTTTGTTACAATGTTTGTCTACTCATCCTGGGCAAACGTTTGTCTGCAAATGTCTTCAGCGAAGAATTGTAAACTGTGTTGTATCAGTGTTTGATGAAAGGGAGTCAGACATGTTCTGACAGGGGCTTGATGTTGTGTTCTTGTACAGCGAGGAAACAAAGGTAGTTTGTGTTAAATATTTAATGTTTAGGCGAATATAAATGTTTAATCCTGAACATCACTTCCTCTCTTTCTCCCAGATTGATCACGGTCTCAGCACGTGCAACTGTCCAACATACAAAAACTTAAATGTCTAATAAAAGTTACAGAGTTATGGCACTGTCAATGCAAGGACATTTCTTCAATCTCATTTTCTCAAGGGTGTGCTTGCAGGGATAGTTCGCCCCAAAAAAGGAAAAATCTGTCAGCATTTACTCACCCTCATGTTGTTCCAAACTTATATGTATCAGACACAAAATAATATATTTTGAAAAATATTGTAACCAAACAGTTGATGGTACCCACTGACTTCTATAGTTTTGTTTTCATATCAATGGCTACCGTCAAATGTTTGCTTTCCAACATTCTTCAAAATAACTTGTGTGCTCAACAGAAGAAAAACTCAGGTTTGGTAACACATTTTATTTTGGGGCAAACTGTCCCTTTAATTGTATTAAATCTGCACTTGTAGTGTACTTCAGAGCTTAAAATTATATTTCTATAAAACGGTAACTGCAGATAATATAATATTAACGAAATAAAAGGCCACTTGCGTGTAAATAGATTGCACTTTCATGTCAAATAGTGTCAAGTTTTACTTTAAAGAGCATTTTAATCATTTTGTTTTAATAACAGTTTGCGACACTTAAAGAAGTGCACTTATTTTGTTGTGCTGACTAACATACTAAATCACATGTAAAGCAATTGATTATAATTTTAACTGTAGTGTGTTATTTTATATCACATTTATATAGAATACATTTTAAATTTATAAAATTGCAACTTCATCATTACAAATGTGTAATTACAAATAAATTAAAAACACGACATATAAGTTTCAGTCGAAATTACATTAATGTATATTTTAGTTTACCATGAATGATTATCAGTGCATTTGACAGAACAATTTAACCAGATTTCAAAGAAAATAAAAGTAATATCACACAGAAAGATGCACTTGAGTGGTTCACATTTAATATAGACTCCATTTAGCATAAGTGTAAACCATAATACATTTCCATGTAATTGTTAATAACATGCAATTAAAGGGATAGTTCACCCAAAAATGAAAATTCTGTCATCATTTACTCCCCCTCAAGTAGTTCCAAACCTGTATGAATGTTTTCGTACCTGCTGAACACAAAGGAAGATATTTTGAAGAAAGTTTGTAAACCAGGTGGTTTTGGGCACCATTGACTTCCATAGTATGGAAAAAAAAATACTATTGAGGTCAATGGTGCCCCAGAACTGCTCTGTTTCCCACATTCTTCAGAATATCTTCCTTTGTGTTCAGCAGAACGAAAACATTCATACAGGTTTGGAAATACTTGAGGGGGAGTAAATGATGACAGAATTTTCATCTTTGGGTGAACTATCTCTTTAAGTGTCCTAAAACATTACATGCAGTCTGCACTTAAGTGTATTATTTTACAGTATACTAGTGCTGTATTACAAGTACACTAAAGTGCACTTCTTTTCCACAAGGACATCCAAGAACATACTGGCAAGGACAGTTAGCAGTAAACTCAAAACAAATGCTTTTAAAACTTAAAAGTTTTAGCCATCTGTGTTCACTAGAGGTTGATTATCTTTCATAATGTTCAATTTTGGTTACACAACACATTAGGTGAGAACATATCACATGACGAGTGCAACTGTAGCGTATGTGCTTTAGACACGCATAAGCTGCAGTGCATGCATCAAATCTGTAGATTTCACTATGCCTGACCCCATTCCTACCCTATAATTTCCCATCAGACGTCACTATCCCAAGGAAAAAAGGCCAAAAATAATGTGAGGACAGTGAAGTTGAGAATTTGTCACAAGACCGTTAATTGTCTTGCTACTTCTATGTAAGGCAGAAAATCAATTAAAAACAGCTTTTCTGGAGTGTGGCAATGCCGGCGGTGTGTCGTGGGTGCTGACCCGCTAGTCTTTCATGCTCTCGGTGAGTTTCTGTGAGTATATCGCAGCAGGGTGTGGGTGGTAAAGCCAATCCTCGTTCAGGGTCACTTGAGTTCTTCTCTCAGCGCTGTCTTGTATAACACTATTCACGATACTCGCCTTCAGTCTTTATTGGTATGTTTCAGCTGACGTGAGTGTGGGATTATGTGTTACTGCACCTAAAACTCGGCCCTTTTTAAAAACGATCCAAAGCTCCTTTGCTGTAACTGACCTCAATGCTAAAAACAGCATTGTGGAGTCTTGCATTGCATAACTCATCTCACAATAAAGAGAAGCCTCTAGTGTTAGTTACGAGACCTGTGGCAAGGTTTTCCATTAAGACTGAGAGGTCACAGATATCTGCATGTACCTGTGAGCTGAGCTTATGAAATATTAATCACTGCGTGTGACCCCAGGCTGGAGAATTAGCACATAGACACCCTCGGTTGTGTCAGATGAACTTTACACGAGTCATGCGTGACATGTCAAAGGGGCACATCTCAGGAAACGAGGCCTGTTTTAGGATCCTTTTTTATGGAATCATTTTAGAACCTTTTGATTTTTTTTCTAGACTGTTTCTAACAAATTATCATTATTATATTGCTATATAAGTAATTAAAATCTTAAAACATTTTCATTACCATAAAACAGTAATGCGAATCATGTCCAGACATTTTATTACACTTAATTGATTTTTTTTAATACATACATTTAATTAAACTCAGTGCAATAAATACTACCATGATTTATGTCTATCTATCTATCTATCTATCTATCTATCTATCTATCTATCTATCTATCTATCTATCTATCTATCTATCTATCTATCTATCTATCTATCTATCTATCTATCTATCTCTTGCTGCTGCCCATCTTTGTCTATCTCTCATCTTTCTATCCATTTATCCATTCCATCTCTCTACCTGTGATTTGTCTGTCCATCTATCTAATTTTTCTGTTTACATTTTTTTTACTTCTCTCCACCCCTGGTCACTTTTCAATTTGCCCATATTCATGTGAAGCACACTGAATTCATGACATTTACTGAGAGTGACAAAGAGAGAAAGATGAAGGAAGAACAGATGAATAACCACAGAATGATAAAAAAGGAGCTATTTGAATGAGAAAATGTGATTTGAATCAGAAACGTGCTGTTTTGGCGTCGCTCTGGGGTCACTATCCTTGCAATTCTGTCAGCAAACTGCCCTTTTGGTGCAATCAGGGAGCCTGTTTCATTTCTTCAAACGACGCTGTTGATACTACAAAGGACAAGGTGATGAAGGATCGCTGTCTTTCTCGCAAGGAAGGCCATCTGTCAGACCTTGTGTGTGTGTGTGTGTGTGTGTGTGTGTGTGCGTGCGTGCGTGCGTGCGTGCGTGCGTGTGTGTGTGCGTGTGTGTGTGTGTGTGTGTGTGTGTGCGTGCGTGCGTGTGTGTGTGTGTGGTTCAGAAGGATAAAGAGTGGGCATTATCGTCCTAAGCCAAGCTTCAGCCATGTGTGTGTACACAGTTGGTGACCACCATCACGATCACAAACAGAGCCCCGTTCACAACCCGAGGTGACGACAACTTCAGAGGCATAAGAACGAGCGACGAGACTGCGCTCTGTACTGTCAGTATACATCTCACCTTCATTCCAACAGGCTATAAAATGAGTGTAAATGTCCTGCAAAACCAACATAAATGTGTCAGCACTATTACAGGAAGAGTAAAGCTTTGGCTCGGCTCAGAGAAAGCCTGTAAAACTACTTTACATTCTCCTGCTCATATATCATAAAGCGTTGCTCAGAAGTTACCTCAGAAAATGAGTTAAGTAGCAATGGCGCTGAAGACATGGATATGGAAATTGACTTTATGAGATGTGAAATGAGGACAAGACAATACGATTGCATTATCATATCACCCCATTAATATTTTGCATCGATGCAACATTTTGCTTTAGTATACACTACTTCAAGCAGATGATGATCTCTTTGCAAAGATCCCTCCCTAAAAATAATGACAGCTACATATTTTCATGTATAAGACCCATTTATATAAAAATGTAGCATGATATTACAAAGTCATGTTGTTTATAACTTTTATATTGTCACTGTACTAAAGCCAAAGCTAATTAATAAAGTATTATCTGGAAAATATTTAATTTATATACATTTTTCTACCCATTATTTAAGTAATGTTGGATATATACAAATATTTTTAAGTAAATAAGTTTACTTTAACAGCCTTAAAATATATATTTTGAAAAAAATATTTATATTTATATTCAAAACTTTAAAAATGTG
This sequence comes from Schizopygopsis malacanthus, assembly GCA_027474115.1. Classification (NCBI taxonomy): domain Eukaryota; kingdom Metazoa; phylum Chordata; class Actinopteri; order Cypriniformes; family Cyprinidae; genus Schizopygopsis; species Schizopygopsis malacanthus. Next base: position 5,990,871 of record CM049873.1, read on the forward strand.
TTTATTCAGGTATATTTCTTTGATGTATATTGACAACATATGAATCAAGGTTATTACAGTTAACTAAAAACTAAAATGGAAAAAGAGTTATTAAAAAAATATAAAACTAATAAAAGAAATGCATATTCATAAAAATACTAATAACAAAAAATAATACTGTAACTAAAATTAAAATGGAAAATAAAAAATTCTTACAGCTATTATTATATCTCAATGCTGCTAAAGAAACATTGAATTTAATTTCTTAGTGAAACGGGAATCGTGCTAAACCAAATCTGAATTTACTAAATCGATGACTAAATATGCATTTGGCTTTCGGTTAACATTATCCAGTTCACATGGTCCAAATGATGCCAGCAGAAAGACCAAATCATTATTTTTTGAAGAAGAATTACAAAGACAAACCATGTTTTTTTTGGAATAATATGCACAGATGAATCATTCACACTAAGAGTGTTATTACATGTAATAAGAAAGTAGATTGGGTCAATTTTGATTTCATATTCACTGTAATTGCAGCGATTTCGTGGAGCACTAAAAAAATCAAATCTCTTTGTACCTGCACAATGACAATAAAGAGCTTGAAGTTCAAACAGAAAGACATAGAAAGGTTGAACTAATTGACTGACTGACTCCCACAAGCTTATTGTCAAGAAGAGAAACACACCCGTTTCACACACAAACACACACCATTTCTCACAATCTCTCCCCTGAGCACACACACACACACATGAACCCCTCCCTGAGTGTATAAACACTCACACACACTGATTGAAGATAGCTCAGCTTGTGTGAAGTGAAACAGGGACGGCGCTCTGTAGAGAGCCGAGAGTGTGAGATTGCTAAACGCTGATATACAGATGTATGAGTGGAGAAAGAGATACTGAAGTGTGTTAAGAGAATAACAGCTGCTTAGAGGAACACAGGGAGCCATACATGTTGTGCTTCAGTAAAGAGAAATGTGGTTTCATTAGCAGTAAACTTTTCAGTATCCAGAGACCAGCCCATTACATGGCCTTACATACACACAAACACACACACACACAAGCACACACCTCACGCACACACGGTCATCCTCGGCCACACAAGTACAGAAAGTTTTAATGTGACAACCAGCAGCAGCTGCTGTCAATGTGAGTCAGGGTTTATGTGCAATTAAAGCATGTCATTTTAATACAACTGTAACAATGCGCTCACTACTGAGGGCATACACTGATTAGGGGTCACAAAACCAATGCCTAATTCTGAGAACATGAAGGTTTATTTAAAATATATTATCTGCATAACAATTTCAGTGAGACTTTTACAAATGAATTACAATATTTTTTTACAGTGTAAAACTCATATTCTGCAGCATAATTTGAGATTATCTAAAGAGCATCTTGAGCTTCATTAAAACCAAGAACATCTGACGTCTGTTCAAAGGAGTTCACATGATTTCACAAATGTACTTATTTTAGAAATAGTGAAGAATCAAAACGTTTCTTTGTGTTAAATGTTTTAAACCCAAAAACTTTGCATATGTCTATATATAAACTACATACATAATTGTATTTAACCCTCAACACTGAATATACAAATTTAGTGCTGAAATATATAAAAAAATATATTTCGATATATATGACGTTATAATATATTTAATATAAAAAACGTCACGTACAAAAGTTCTTACCCTTTTTCACCTTGTCTTGTGTGGCAGGTTCAGCGTTAAATCGAGTATACGGCAATCCCAAAATCCATCGCAATATCCATCCCAAAATCCAGCTGCAGAGTTCTGGTTAGATCCACACAAGTGAGTGAATTTGAGAGACAGGTGTGCCCTCAATGTACGAACTGATGATTTCAGTGCATGGTCACAACGACACAGAGAGAGAGAAAGAGAGAAAGGCAGAGAAGACTGAAGGAACTCAAGTCTGATAGAATCAGTGCGCGACACAAATATCTCTCACTCTTTTAGAAACGGGGTGAAAGAAGGCGCTCCGAGATCTTATGAAGAGTCCCAGGAAGGTTGAAATGACATGTAGTCCATGTCTCAAAGGATCAGAGAGACTCCTAAAAGAGACAGACAAGGGATAGTGAGTCCTTACCCTGAGGCACTCCTAGAAGAAGAAACCAGTGCAGAGCAACCCTAAATCAGCTTTCTGTCTCTCGAACGGGCACATTCGAGGTCCTCTTCCATCTTCCTCACGTCTCGGGGCTTGTGTACAGTGTTAATCTCTCTCCGCTGTGCTCTGATCTGCAGCTGAAAGGTACAGAGCAAGAGAAGCACCTCCCCCACCTCCACTAATCCGGCCCTCTCTGTGACAGCCCCTTTCTGCTGCAGCCAATCAGAGCGAAGGATCTGCCTCCATTCTCTGCCCCCCCTCCTCTCTCTCTCTCATGCACTAACACTGACACGTTATTCACTGGATACTCTATTACACTCGACAGACTAATGCACAGACAAACCAAAATCTGGATCCGAAAACGTACAGATGGGGATTTAGCAAAGACTCCCATGTTCAATTATCATTTGTGTTGAAGTGAGTCATTTGTTTTTAATGAGCGTTGTTAATTTGAGTCTGAAATGACATGATTGACACTGACAGTTGGCTATGCAATAAAACTGGAAGGAAGAAATGCAAAATATCGAATATGTTTTGCTGATATTCCAAGACGACATTTAGATAGTAGATTATAATTTTTTTGCTTCTCTGGAGAAGCGACTGCTCGGAAGGTACAAATGTGCACCATTTGGGCACTTTTTTTTTTTTAAATTGTAGGTACTAATTTATAGCTTTAAGTTACTTACGTGCACCCTTTAGGGGTAAATAAGTTACAAAGGTGTACCTTTTGAAAAACTACCACCCCAGTGAGAGTGTAATAATTTTTTTCCGAGAGTGTAATAATCTAATCGCCTGGCCATCGGGGACACCGGGACATTCCATTCGAGTAGTCTGATAGACAATTCAAAACCAAATAATCTGAGCTATCCATGAAGATAGCTCCCCTCTCACTGATAACAATAGACTCATTTGTTTCTGTTTTCAATTTACAGCACATGCATTTAAACCGCATAATCTGAGCAAATACTCCAAAATTAGCTTCTATGTAGTTCATCTTCATGCAGCGAAATACTCTGATTCCTCGATGTATCCGCCAGCCGCGCGTCAAAACAGAGCGGGTCAGTCAGTCTCACGAACGTGTAAAAGCTAGTGAAAATTAAATATACTTCTACCACGATTTATTAGGTCTCCTGAGATAAACAGCGAAAGACTCTGCTTGATCCTTCATTCAGAAACACAATGTAACTGGAAACAGTTGGGTAATTCCAACTTTATGTTATACAGTCGTGCGATCCTTGTCCATCTAATCAAAGAGAAAAGGTTAGGGATGCACCTTAATTGTGTGAATGTAGTGCTAAAGTCCAACTAAAGGTATACTGAAGAATATTTGATAGTGCGAAGGTGGAACTATTACAAGTAAACTTCAGGTACACTTTAAATATGTTGCATTTAAAGACTGAAACTATTCAAAGATCATGCAATCCTCATCAATAATGACATCAAAACACATTTTAGGCTTAATATTGAGAAATGTGCATTGTGCACAAGTAGTACTACATAAAGTTTAATCATAATTTTTTATATCAGTAAGTCTTGAGCGATATGTCAGTACATATGTTAATAGATTTGAACTATAGCCTACTTAGTATGAAATAAATGTATTTTAAATTTAAACAAACTATGGGTGTTTCTTCAACTTTGATGACTTTTTATGTTGAGAGGTCTATTTGTTAAAAATAATAAATGTTCATTTCCAATTCAGCTCTATTTTCCCCAAATTTAGCAAAAATGTGTGCAATTTGAATCCAGGATAAATTAAATTATATCTATGAAATTTGCCCGAAGATAATATTATTTTGCCATTTTTTCCCCAAAATACTTATGTTTAATTTGCATCACTGTCATTTCAATTGCAGAATGCCATTAAACACAGTGCATTATTTGAGATGGGGTGGACAATACACTGTGGTGGAAACATGTTCACGACTTTCAGATAAAAAAGAACAAAGACAATAACTCACTGTTGAACATTGTTAGTAGATTAATGAAATAAACTATTGCCAGTGTGAAGTGTGTTTTAAAGACAGTTTAAGTGGCACAAATTGTTTTCGTAAAGGGCATTTATACTGACACTGATTTGCAACAAAGCAACCAAAAGTCATTCAATTTGAATGAGAGTTAGAGATGGTAGTTGACAATGCAACAAAGCAGTTCAGCTTTATGTAAATAGAAAGGGACAAGATATGGCAACTACTAGTGGAGCAGCTGTATCCACACACAAATAAAATGGACAGGGAAGTCAAGGAAGAACTCCTGCTATCAACCAATAGTAAGGTACTTGGGAAATCTCCAGCTGTCAGTGTGAACACGCCATTAAGTTCACACTTTTTACATGCATCTCAACTCAGTACAGTTAGGAAGCACAAGGTGTTGGTAGACATCAAAGCGAGACACTGATTTATTTGAGTGACAATTTGTTTTCACAGGTTTGTTTTCACACTGTCAGCGGTAAACAAAAGTCATTTAAGTTCAACGAGAGTTAGCAACTTAAGACAACACGACTGATAGCAACAGTTGGCAATGCAACAAAGTTGAATGAAGTTAAACTTTATGCAAATACCCAGCAATTTGATGCAGTGATTTACCAATGTAGAAAGCTGAGCGGCTCTAGTGCATCATGATGCAAATTGATACGAAAAGTTTAGCAAGAACGCCTACTAGTTACAGTCAGTGACCTCCAGCTGTTCAGTTGTTGTCAATGTGAACGTATGGTCACACTTTTAGTTGCATATGTTCCTTATGCACAGCACTAATCCAAGGCAGAAAGTAGACATGAGAGGGTGACTTATGATTTATATATGTAGCATAAATTTGTAGTGAAGAAGCAGCAGTTGCCCATTTAAGATGACAACATATGGACAACAGTTGACAATGCAACAAAGTTGTAAGTTGTGATGAAGTAACTACCGATGCAGAAGGTCGAGAAGAACTATTGCCTCATGATACAAATGGATACAACAGTGGAGGAAGAATGCCTACTCGTGACCAACAGTCAGCAACCTCCAGCGATTCAGTCAATGTGATTGTGAACATAGCACAGTTAGGAAGTTCCCTTATCCACAGCACTATTCCAAGGTGAGTGGTAGACCTGGGAAGGTGACAGTGATTTATATGTGTGACACAAATTGTTTTCTCCATAGGCATTCACACTGACAGAGATATGCTTTGACAAAGTAACAATATGTTTTTTTTTATGTTCAAGTTTGCAAGTGTTGGCAATTTAAGATGACACGACTGACTGCAACAGTTGGCGATGGAACCAAGTTGAACAAAGTTCAGCTTTATGCAAATGTGCAATGATGTGGTGTGGAACTGCCAATGCAGAAAGCTGAACAGAACAAGTGTCTCAAGATACGAATGGATACAGCGGTCGAGCAAGAACACCTACGACCTTCAGCAATTCAGTCACTGTCATTTGAGAACGTATCGTCACACTTTTAGTTGCATATGTCTCGGGGGCATTTAGGAAGTTTCCTTATCCACAGCACTAATCCAAGGTGAGCAGTAGACATGGGAGGGTGACGGTGATTTCTTGCCCATATGGGCCTGTCAGCACTGCATCTGGAGGATGGGAATTCGGCAGTGACTTTGAGCGTGCATGTGTATGCACAATTGCTTGGAGCATCATGAAATTAAAAACAGTTCTTCCCAGAGTCCAGGCGGTGGTCAGAGGTCATCCCCTCTCTGCAGTATGTTGCCCAAATCCTCTCCGCAGTTCTGTGTGCTCTTTTTCACCCAGCAGACAGAAGGCATTATTTTCAGCCGGGTGACCACAGACGTACACCATCACACCAAAGCACTTCATGCTCCAGAAATCGCAGATTTGCACAAGAGCACCAGGAGGTCTGGTAAAACGCAGAGCACACAGCCCCCCATGAAGCACCTGCCTCACACATGCAGGGATCTCTCGCAGAGTCGTGAAAGTGGTCAGTTTGTTGACAGCTGTTTGCCGAGACGGGAGGTATTGATTATCTCTTGGGGGTGGTGTGAGGTTGTCTCGAGACTCTCAAAGGACTGTCCACCTCCCTCGCTCTTTATTCCATCGCTCTCTTTGTGTCTTGCAGGACAAAGCGAACGCCTCTGGGGAGGATGCCTGCCAATGTCCAGACAAGTGCTGAATATTTGAATGCATCCCCAGTGGCATCGGGAGTCTGTTAATGGCTATCTTTAACATACGACCCCCTAGATCAAAGGCTTGACACTCTCTGTGGACATATCCTATCAATAATGTACCACCACAGACCAAAATTAACACTCACACAGGCACAAATTAGAATTAAAAACTGAATGACAGACTAGATATTTGGGGTTAAATATTCAGTGTCATATCCTTGTCAGATTTTTACATTTACTTTGGACTGCCAGCAAAAATATCTTGCAGCCTATTCTACCAGTTATCAACATTTCATGCCCATTCATTTTCCAAATCTCAGGGTCAGGGGGATGTTGAAGCTTATTCAAACGTCAGTCACTCACACCTACAGGCAATTTAGTGTCTCTAATTGCTGCACATCTTTGGATTGTGGGGGAAACTGGAGCACCCAGAGGAATCCTGACCAGGGACTTTCTTAATGTGAGGTGCTAGTACACACTGAGCCACCGTGGCAGCCAATATTTATTGTCCTATTTGGTAAATACCTACTTATTAAGCTGTATAATTAACACTCAGATGGTCTTTCTCAAAAACAAAAATATCCCCTACAAGCTAAGAACACCTCTAATAATGACTGTCCAACTGTATGTTATCACTTAAGGCCTTAAAATACCCACAGCGCAGTACTTTTTCTTTCTTCGCTTAGATAATACAAATTATTTTGAAGTACCTGAGCAGTGTTATGCCATTCGAGAATATCCTAGCATTGGTTACACTGCTGAGAACATCATTTATGTGAATATATAAATATGTGCTGTGCATATTCCACACTTTACCTATTACGTCAAATGTTTCAAACTCCCCAAATAAACTTTCAATAAACTTTGTTTTGGCCTGATATTCTTAGAAATTATGGTTCGTTCCTTGATTTCACTTAAAGTATTATATAGAGGCCTTTAGATAAACCCTGACACAATGATCAATGCACAGTGGAGAGGTCTTATACATCATCCTGCTGACTGTACATTATTACTTTATATTTATGGGCTAATAAGGCTTGCATATATGACAATATCTAGTAGTAACCTCAATCCAATATTAAATTAGAAATATACCATAAAAGGCATAAAAAAGAGGTATTTGCTCTCAGCAAGGTACGAGTTGCCAGTGCACGCAGCCGTGAAGGGCTGTGCTGCAGTTGTTCATATCTTTTTTCTGAGTGCATACTGTCAAATAAATGACCTGTGTGCAAACGGGGACTGGATGGCAGCCCAGTTTAACTCAACGCAGACATGCTCAAAGCACAAACAGGAATGAAAGTTTGAACAACTGAAGTAAAAGAGATGCTAATGCCACTTCCCTCGAGTACTTCCGTGATGCGAGAGAGAACATTTTCACAGAGAGAGAGAGAGAGAGAGCGAGAGCGAGAGAGAGAGAGAGAGAGAGAGAGAGAGAGAGAGAGAGAGAGAGAGAGAGAGAGAGAGAGAGAGAGAAGTATCGAATGCACATGAGATGCACGCAGTCACATGTCGCATGGCTACACTTTGACATAAATGCAACTTGAATCATCTAAACACATGAGCAGCCAGCAGACCCCAGCAAACAGCAATGACCCATGCCCACATGTATGATTTCAGGCAAAACTTCCATCTCAGTTTCTCTCTCCAGCAAGTCCATGTGTGTGTGTGTGTGTGTGTGTGTGTGTGTGTGTGTGTGTGTGTGTGTGTGTGCTCACATCTGTAGTTTCATGCTTCCATTACCACCAACTGTGTTTTACTTTCACAGACCCGCAATACTTTTCATAAGAGTCAAAATATGGGAAAAATCGAATGGTACATCACACCGCCAGCTCAGCGGGATTCAGCCGCATGACATGGTTGTCTAACCCTGAACTCCGTCAAACTCCGTTTAATGAGGCCAGCAGGACTGGGGCATGAGCCGGGCCAGGAGGGGTCTTAAAAAGCCCTGCAATGCAGTGGAAGAAAAGATTGGATAGACAAGGACATCTCACTACCTAAGTGTTCAATTAGCATAGTGTAAGCGGTCCACACCCGAAGCGCAGCGTGGGGGACAACAAGGACACTTAAAGTGTACAACTTACTTTGCAAAAAAGTTTGCAAGCTTGTCGTGGCACCGCCAAGGGAGCATGCACCGCCCCGAGCTGCCATCTTACTATGCATTATATATTAATGAGAATTTTGACATCATATGAGTGATACAATTTTTAAACCTCTTAAAAACCTCAACGCATCATCCAGCGTCTACTGTCCTCTAGTCTAGAACATTGGCACACGCATGTCCACCGCTTTAATTAAGCATTTCATTTCAGCATAATGTAATCTCGGTAGTTTTAACATTGACAGCCCCAAGGATTTGGCAGAGGAATAGAAGTTTGGTGAAGTGAGTTGGAGACTTTGGGGAAGCTTCTTGGCACGTTTAGATGGTGAGAGGTGCGTCTAGTTTTCTCGGCGTAGGCGGATGGGTAGAGGAGTATCTGAGTTGTAGAATGTCATGGCAGATGGAGGCAGATGGCCATTCATATTCCTGTACCTCATTAGAGTTTCACTGAGTTTCATATGATCAGTAAAAAACTCCCTAACAGATGCATTAGACCTTCAGTGCGGGGCCCGTTCAGTCAGGGGGCAGCTTTTACTGACCAAGAGGGCCACTTTACACAGAATCTGATGTAATAGATGTATCTGACTTGCAAATGTGAGACGGTAAACTGCAGGGTGGCACACATTTGACTGCTAATATGTCTTCGCTTCAGACTAAAATGCACATCTTAGAGGTCATGGAAACCCCCCCAAAAAAAAAAACATTTCTTTCAACCCTTGAAAATTAAAGAAAATACTATTGTTTTTCTAGTTTCTAGATTAAAAACATTTAATCAGCTAGATATTTTTTTTGTCTGTCATTTTAATGTCTGGATTGTGAGTCAATCATACTTTGAGTCTTTTCATTGAAACAGATTCATAAATTGGTTTTAATAAACCTAAAGTTCATCTAAGAGGTGAAAATTAATACAATCTTAAGTCATAGAAAAAAATGATATAGTTTGTAGTTATGCTTGCCTTATTGCTAGATATTGCTGTATTGTGCAGTGCAGGATTTGAAAGCCGTTCTGATTTCAATGAAATCAGTCAAACTGATCCTTTACAGTAGGTCCTAAGATTTTATTGGTCAAAAATTATGGGAAGAAATTACATGAATGCATGAGTGGAAGTATGGAGGAATTGATTTCAGCAGCTCAAAGAGATGTTCAGATGCGATGTGATGAAATCCGACAGTCGTGATGCCCATGGACCATATTTCTAGAGCCCAGTAGTGGTTTTATAATCACTCAACCATGGACTACTACTTTCCAACTCAAAGGTCACCTCCTCTGTCATTACTGCAGATACCACAATACAACTACACTAACTTTCCTTTCAACAAAATGAGAGTTTTATATGAATGGATGACACATCCACACTGACCACGGACGTTTAGCCGATATTTCTGCTTGCAAAAAAAATGCTTTAGCAAAAAGAATAGGAGTTTATATTGACAAGCTATCATCACAACATGAAAGACGTTCCCAAGAAAAGTCATTTTTTTGGCCTGTCATGACCCTTCCACTCCATCATCCCGAACTCTCACAATAAAGCCTTTTGTCCAGAGCTATGCACAAAACAATCTGTTGACCTGGCATCTTTGACAAATAGAGGGTTCAGAGAGCTGCAGGAGAAATATTGAGAAACTAAGAGAGCAATCACCTTGTTTTTCATCTAAGTGTTTTATGAGAGCTACAAATTTGGAGAGTATTTGTGCATTGTCGATGGAAATTGTTAGGGAATGTATATTGAATCGTTCACTGTTGAACTTGTTTTAATATTCCTAGCTGGCTGGTCTTAACTGGTTTAAGGTGGTATCCCAGCCTGGCTCCTAGCTGGGTGGCCAGGTGAACTCCAGCTGAAAAGTGCCTAAAATCACTCAAGATCCAATGTAGACTGATGAAAGGTGGTTTATTCAGCAGGGTTGATGCAATTTCAATGACAAACAATATCTTGAACTCCTAATTTCTGGTCAACATCGATCTTTTAAGTCAGATTTAATCTACACTGCTGAAAACAAAAACATGTCTTTTCTGGTTTAAGCTGGTTTAGCTGGTTTTCCTGTTTGGCCAGCTGTTTTCCTATGCTGACCAGTGGCCAAAGCCCATTTAAAACCAGTAAACAGCAAAACCAGGCTGGGAAACCACCTAAGACCAGTTTAAACCGGTTTTGGGTGGTTTAAGCTTTTTGTAGTCGAGCAATGAGATGATTTTTTGCCCAATTAAAGCTGATCCGCAGTGGCTGTAACAGTGAGGTGTCTGACTGCTGATACTGAGAGTGGACTTTAGCAAAGGTCCTAAATTCTGTTGTTCAAGGCAGAAAGTAATTGGACTCTAAGCTGGGCTCTCAAATAAATCAAGTGTTTATGGCCGATTTCAAGCCCAGAATTCAGTACACACATCTTCCGTACACACACGCTTAAAGGAATCTGCAGCAAGATACGCTCACAATAGGATTCTGAAAAAGCACAGTGGGAGGTGTTTGTTCTCGCAGAAGTGTCTGTTTTACTTGGTAGCGAGCTGTTTACAGATTTAAAGCAGGAAGTTGAAAGCGGTCCTGCTGAGCAGATTGACAAAAAAGCACAGATTTACACACAAGCACTTTCAGAGGCACACGCACACTGAGGGGTATGGTGAATGATGCTCGCTTTATGTGTTAATTGTCTACAAATCAGTTCAAGCACTGTGTGCACCACCTGACATGGCCCATGTTGCAGGTTAATCTGATGCTGTGACATACAGTATTTTGGGAGATCTTATGAGTATAACTAGTAAAGACAGTAGATAATGTGTGCTTCACCGAGTTTATGTTATGTTATTATATTTTCCTACTATATTATTAGTGTAATTAATTTATGGCCGAGTTTATGTTCCCCTCCGGGAACATCGAGCTGCGTCGAAACGCTAGGGGAACGCCATCAGCGTTGTCCAGCTCTGAATCATATGTGTAATCAGTCAAAATTGACGGCCAGATGTCAGGTGCGGTGACGTCATGACCAGGATGCTTAAAAGCACGTGATGTGCAGCCGGCGCCAGCTTTTTTGTCATTCAGCAAAGCTCTCTGTGTGTGTCAGTCGAATGTGTTCTGTGAGTCTGTTACTATCAAGATAGGAAATAAGAAAGTTTATTCTTAAAAAGATAGGCAAAGAAAGACTAGAAGCAGACATATCAAGGCCAATGAGGGCGAAAGTAGATCACGTTACAGACTGTGTGTTCCTCTCTGGCTGGAGGCGAAAACTCTCTTTGAGGAGGGAGTTTTCACCTGCGCCCTCGCAGCACCTGCCACGCTGCCGCTGAGGCGGAGCAGTGGCTGTGCTCGCAGATGGATTAGATGGAAGGATTAAGACGGGTGATCCCCTATCTTCTTCCTTTCCCATCGGATCCAGCGTCCTCGCAGCACCTGCCACGCTGCCGCTGAGGCGGAGCAGTGGCTGTGCTCGCAGATGGATTAGATGGGAAGATTAAGACGGGTGATCCCCTATCTTCTTTTCCCATCAGATCCAGCGTCCGCTGCAATGCATTGTGCTCCCGCCGGGCACGCTCCGAGGAGTGTGTCCGCGCCTATGATCTCGCGGTCCCGCTGCTGCTGAGGCACCGCGGCGAGTGAGATCACGGGGATCGCACATAGATCTGGCGGACGGGTTGGAGACGGGTTCGCCCTATTTTCACCTGTATTCCCCAGGTCTAGCGCTCTCTCGGGGCGGAAGCCTAAGCTGTAGTTCTTCCCCCTTGAGTGAGAGTGCGCTAATCTGCAGCAGTTTCTCTCCAAGAAGATTTATTTGTTTTGTTCCGAGCGGCTCGCGTGTTGCCGAGGCAACGCGCGCATGATGGTGAACCTCGGTTCATTTATGCACTTTCAGACCGTGTTTACTTGTCTGGGTGTTTGACTGCATTTAATTTTGAATAATTAACTATGCATTTTATCCAACTATGAAAGTTAGATATATATTTATACATATATATATATATATATATATATATATATATATTGTAGAGAAATATATACAATTATACATTGTGTATGACATACAGGAGCCTCTTGGGATACTTCTCAAGTGAGAGCACAATGTTTACCTCTCTTCCTCCAAGGAGGTTGAGGTGGTCAGCTTGGGCTGCTGGGCGGAGCAGCCCCAATTGTGTTCCAGCTCCTTATTCGGGGAATGTCACTTCTCGTACTCACCAGAATCGGAGTCAGAGTGACGCGCCCGGGCCGAAGACGGATCTGCGGATCGATAGTCTTCGGCCAGAACGCCCTGATGCCAATGGTCCAGGGCCTTGACGGCCGGCCCCTCTGGGGAAAAGCGGTGTACACCGCATTACACGGTGCCCGTCTCTCCTCAGTGCCCTCAGGAGATCAGTCTGCTAACCCTGCCAGTGTTCCAGGGCGCAGCGGTCTCCAGCGAGCGTTTCTCTCAGTCTCTTCCGCCCAGAAATGTAGCGGAGCTGGGAAGCTCGCCACCCCTTCGGGGGTCTCTAGAGCAGCTAGATCGGCCGTCCCCTGCCGGTCCTCCGTTCCAGGGCACCGAGCTAGCCGCTCTAAGTACACCAGAGGCCAGTCTCGAGAGACTGGTTCCCTTAGTAAGTCATCTGGCGGTGTGGGAGCCCTTGCCAAGCGTGTCTTATTGGGTCCTGCCTGTGCAGACTCTGGTTCCTTAGTCTTCCTAAGAGATGACGCGGGTCTGAGGACCGTCGTTTCCAATAGGAGGCTTCTAAGGCAGTCCTGATGCTACATCCCAGGACTTATGAGGGCAGACCCCTCTGGGGAAGAGCGGTGTACACCGCATTACACGGTGCCCGTCTCTCCTCAGTGCCCTCAGGAGATCAGTCTGCTAACCCTGCCAGTGTTCCAGGGCGCAGTGGTCTCCAGCGAGCGTTTCTCTCAGTCTCTTCCGCCCAGAAATGTAGCGGAGCTGGGAGGCTCGCCACCCCTTCGGGGGTCTCTAGAGCAGCTAGATCGGCCGTCCCCTGCCGGTCCTCCGTTCCAGGGCACCGAGCTAGCCGCTCTAAGTACACCAGAGGCCAGTCTCAAGAGACTGGTTCCCTTAGTAAGTCATCTGGCGGTGTGGGAGCCCTTGCCAAGCGTGTCTTATTGGGTCCTGCCTGAGCAGACTCTGGTTCCTTAGTCTTCCTAGAGATGACCCGGGTCTGAGGACCGTCGTTTCCAATAGGAGACTTCTAAGGCAGTCCTGATGCTACATCCCAGGACTTATGAGGGCAGGCCCCTCTGGGGAAGAGCGGTTTACACCGCATTACACGGTGCCCGTCTCTCCTCAGTGCCCTCAGGAGATCAGTCTGCTAACCCTGCCAGTGTTCCAGGGCGCAGCAGTTTCCAGCGAGCGCTTCTCTCAGTCTCTTCCGCCCAGAAATGTAATGGAGCTGGGAGGCTCGCCACCCCTTCGGGGGTCCCTAGAGCAGCTAGATCGGCCGTCCCCTGCCGGTCCTCCGCTCCAGGGCACCGAGCTAGCCGCTCTAAGTACACCAGAGACCAGTCTCGAGAGACTGGTTCCCTTAGTAGACTATTCGGCAGCATGAAAACTACTGCCAAATGTGTCTCGATGGGCAGGCTCTGGTAATGGAACAAGAAGTGAGCACTCTCCTGAGGGAGGAGACCATCGAGATGGTCCCTGCTCTAGACAAGAGTCCGGGTTCTGCAGCCGTACTTCATTGTTCCGGGGAAAGGGGTTGCGTCCGTCTTAGATCTAAGCTAACTGAACCGCTCAGTCACACGACTGAAGTTCAGAAAGCTCTCTTCAAGCACGTGTCTCACACCAGATCCGAGGACTGGTGGTCACGAGCGATCTAAAGATGCATACTCCTTCCCCATCACAGGAAGTTCCTGAAATGTGCTTTGGGGGCAAAGCGTATTAATATCAGGTTCTTCCCTTCGTGGCAGGGAAGTTCTAGAGAGAGTGCGCATGGACAGGGTCCTTCTATTGAAAAACCCTGTTCTGGCCGGGCCGAGTATAGTTCTCTGACCCGATTTCTCTCCTCGACGGCTCTCCATGGGGGATTCCCGTCAGGAGGGATCTCCTCTCACTGGCAGCGGGCATGATCTTTCACCCCCGCTCGGAGTTGTGGAAACTATGGGTGTGGCTCCCGAGGGGGCACAACTCATAGCCTCTGGTCTCTCAACTGAGGTTGCTGAGACCATCCTCCAATCTAGAGCTCCCTCAATAAGGAAACTGTACGCCCTGAAGTTGAGACTCCGGGTGCGGAGACCGCCAGCTTGATCCAGTTAACTGCCTGCTGACACAGTGCTGGAGTTCTCGCAGGCCCGTTTCTCCGCAGAGTTAGCCCACTCCACCCTGAAGGGCTACGTGGCGGCTATAGCACCTACCACGCCCCTCTTGGTGGCCTTTCAGTAGGCAAAACTCTCTTTATACGTTTCCTCCGGTGGAGGCCAGGGTGCTTATGCTAAGTAGTGGTGCTCTCCTATGACCTCGAGTCCTCTGATCTCCCCTCGCCTTTGGGAATCAAGGCTCACTCTACTTAAGGTATGGCCTTCTGGCAGGTGTACCTGTGCAGGACATCTGTGACGCTGGTGGGTGGTCTATGCCCCTAACTTTCCAGGTTCTACGACCTGGCTCTGCGAGCCACCCCTGGCTTGTCTTTTCCCTTGCCATAGCTGTGCATTCCACACACTAAGCAGGGATTTGCAAGTATGGCGGCGTGGATATCTCGTTCCCCTAGCGTTTCGACGCAGCTCGATGTTCCCGGAGGGGAACGTCCCAGGTTATGTATGTAACCCTGGTTCCCCGAGGGAACGAGACGCTGCGTCGCAGGGCCATACTTCCGGCATCCCTACTAGAGCTATGCTTCATTCCTGGAAGCTGGCGCCGGCTGCACATCACGTGCTTTTAAGCATCCTGGTCATGACGTCACCGCACCTGACGTCTGGCCGTCAATTTTGACTGATTACACATATGATTCAGAGCTGGACAACGCTGATGGCGTTCCCCTAGCGTTTCGACGCAGCGTCTCGTTCCCTCGGGGAAAAGGGGTTACATACGTAACCTGGGGCATTATGTAATTATATTTTCCTACTATATTATTAGTGTAATTAATTTATGGCCTGCCAAACCTTGAGAAAAAGAAGTACACTTAATTGTACTGAATGAGCATTTGTATTTTGTAGTGTACTTCAAATCGTTTAAGTTTTAAAAAGATAAAAGTATAACATTTAACAAGGGGAATTCAGCTAACCATGAGGTTTTCAGTGGTCTACCACCACAAGCTGGCCTCTCTTATCGCACATTTATAATTTATTTTTTACTTTTGTCTGCGCTGCAAGTAAATGATGCAATAAATCAGCAGGATCCTATTATGATGAATAAAATTGTATATGCAGCAAAAGAGATCATGTTGATTCTAGCACATGTCTGCACAAAGAGCACACAAAAACAAAACTAAATTGCTCTCATTTTAATGAATAAAGCTACATATACTTTGCTTATAATAAAACGCTTATTACTAATTGTATCATGCTGTGTGAAATGATTAGCTTGCACTGCAGAGAGGACTTAAAATGTCATATTTAAATTTTGTCTAATAGGTAAAGTAACTTACTTCACATTGGGTTTAAAAATTCTTTATATATTTCTTGTTTTAATAATCATAAAGAACAGCATCAGCACAATGTCATACTGTGCACTTTGTATATGTATATATATATATATATATATATATATATATAAAAGATAATATCCCCCAAATATCAAAAGTTTGACAGTAAAGTGCATAATTTAACAATGTGGACTGATTCCTAAACCACTGCATTTTATCAGTGTCACCTAACAGGAATTTGTTTTCTGAATATTGAATAGAGAAGAATTAACAAAATATAATTAAAGGCATTATTTATCCAAGCACGAACATTATTTAATTATTCACTCACCTGTAAGTTGTTCCAAACCTGTATGAGTTTTTTATTCTATTGAAGAAAGAAACAAAATAAGATATTTTTAAGAATGTTGGTACCGAAATAGTTGATGGTAGCCATTGACTTTGCATGTAAAAAAAGCACCAGGTACCAGGTACTGTAACCAGTGGAAAACCCTCCAAAAGTGAGCCATACTGAACCGTACCATGTCATACCATGCAGTGGAAAACCCTCCAAAAGTGAGCCATACTGAACCGTACCATGTCATACCATGCAGTGAAAAAGCGCCATAAGTCAATGGCTACCAGCAACTGTTTGGTTGCCAACATTCTATTTAGAGAAATCAGATTACTAATTGCTCACTAATAAATGACTCCTCAAATTAAGCTATGATTAAAGAATATATTTGCACAGGAAAAATCCACAGTTCCAACTTTTTCAGTTTTACATTTTGTTCAAAAATGTCCTCATAAAACATTCCTCTATCATTAAAAACCTGCTGAAAAAAAACAATAGAACCTTGCCCAAAACACAATAGAAAATGTAATGGATTTAATGGTTATGATGGGAATTGTATTGGTTTTATTGTAAACTATAATGCTGTCTACTGGTATGTGATGGATTCTATGTCAAATCCTATTGGGAAAATGCCCAAAAACACTCTACAAAAATGAAATTTGTAATGGTTTTACTGGAAAAATCTAATAGTCTATAATGGTATTTTAATGGAAACCATTGGAATTTCTGTGATGGTTTCTATTGGGCTTCTATTGTTTTGTTTTGTTTTTTGTTTTTTTAGCAGGGAAGTATAGCTATACCTTGGGAATTTTGTAGGCAAAGTTAGAGATTTACATTTGTGTTCACCGTTGGTTCCTGTTCGCCCCTCTGCACAAATCTGACTCATTCCGGTATCACTCAAAACGTCTCTCACTCGTACTTTTCCTTCCATCTTTGCCTTTCCCTCAGTTCCTGTTTATCTTTCTCCTCGCTTTAATAGCTGTCTCTGCTCTCTTCATTTGTCTCTCTCTAATGGCTTTCTTGTTCCTGCTCTTACAGCGTCTCCGTAGTTCCTCCAGAACCGGAACAGCTCTGCTGATTTTGGACCAAAGGCTGAGTCCTTTCCTGAAACTCAAGAGGGATTATGAGCTCAGTTAATCAGAAACCTTTCCACTCTTAAAGCACAGTGTGTGTGTCTGACAAAGCGTACGCTAATCTGCCACTTTACTTTTGTGTTTTCTTTCTCTGATCAAGAACCCAATTACAGCTTTAAGGAAATGCAAACAAACAATCAGAGCGCCTCAGAACGCACCGTGCTGCTGTTTCTTACCCTCTTAACTAAATCAATCACCGGCTTCATGAGATTCCTGATTAGCAATTAGCATGAGCTGGAGGAGAGCTGTCGATACTCAAGTGAAGTGAAACGGTATTGATAGCATTAGAGACTGTGATCCTTTAGAATAAAGCAAAAGCACTATTGTTCTTTCATTATTTCAAAGATTTGTATCTGCGCCATGAAACAAGAGTTGTTTTTTTATTATGACTTTTTAATATGCAAACTTTGAAAGTTTTCGGTCAAATATATATTGTGATTACGGTTGCAGACATATTCCAGCATACACCATTTACCTCTGTTAATGCTATGGCTCTGTCGCAAAGCTAGTGAACATCCTAGCTGTCTACTTCAGAATAAATAAATATTGGGTAAAACTTTAATCAGGTTAAAATATTCTTACCAAAAACATTTCGATTCGGTGTTTGTGAGCTTTTAACGCTCCAAAAGCGGCACCTAGTGGCAAAAAATTAATTAGCATTTTTATTCAGACCAACGCAAAAATCTAGTTTTCCCAAGTCTGCGCACACAACAAGTGGACAGGCAATATGATAATGTTTCATGTTGACATCAACATAAAACGGCTTGGGATTCGTTTTAAAAATGACTCGTTTCAATGATTCAGAGTCGACTCTTTCTTTTGAGAGTCAATAACTTTATACACGGTGCACTTTCAGAGTTAAAACTTTGAAGGATATTTTAAATCACTCTGTGTTACACACTGCATGAAAGGTCATTTGAAAAAAATCCATAATAGGGGCACTTTAATTGTACTGACTGTGCATTAGTAGTGTGTTTCAAATCTTAAAAACTATATATATATATATATATATACAGGGCCTGAAGTTAACTTGTTTGACCACCTGCAACAGTAACTTTTTACCAGCCAGTTTTTTTTTTTTTTTTTTTTTTGCCTCATAAAGGTGAAAAATAGAAATCACACAAACATTATTCTTTAACTTGTAAGAATACACATTTAAGTGCTGTCAAGTTATTAACGAAATCATTATAGTAATAATAACTCTTAGACTATATATTTGTAAATATTTTTCATGGACGTCAGTGCCTTGACCGCAGCGGTCTCCTCCGGAAGCGCAGTCTTTGATATTTTGCTACTTATTGTGTGTAGGTGGCTTTTTGATGACTCGTGGTCCTTAATTGCTTCTAATTTTAAGTTTTTAGTCCCGATTACAAAAGGATTTGACTTCGCTTTCTCTGAGGCATACATACGGCAGTCACTGCAGTACATTTCGTCTGTACTGCGGTCATAAATCAGCCACTCACGAACCTTGCCGTTGTCGCCAATTATCCACTTCGTATTAAAACGTCGTCTTTTACTTTTCTTTGACTCATCCTCATCTTTTTGTTGGTTGTTCGTGTCAGCTGGCCTCTTTACCCCAGTAATGTGCCGCCACATTTTGAGCTAAAATCCAACGAAATGGCGGACTAAAAAAAAAAAAAAAAACTGACGCTAAAAAACTACAACTAATGAATCACTCAATTCTCATTGGCTACCCGCCAATGTGGCAGGTAGATTGACAGTTTTACCTGCCAATTGCAAAATTCACCCGCATTTGGCGCGTGGTCGGGTGTTAATTTCAGGCCCTGTATATATATATATATATATATATATATATATATATATATATATATATATTACTGTATTTATAGTGTATTATATTATAACCGTATTAGTTTGAAAAATGTATGTATGTAAATGTGTCTGAACACATTACATTTAGGTACCACTTAAGGATATATTTATAAGTGCCTTTTAAGCACTCTTTCTAAAAGTATTCTACTTTTACTGTACTTTATTTTTACAAGGGCACAAGTTCTATAAATGTACACTAGTTATTGTATTATTGAACAATCATTAATTAACAATGAAAACAATATATATCAGCAATGTACTGTATATGCTACGCATTACAAGTAACACAAGTAATGCATTACTTTTTAATGTACATAAAAGCTTTCAATTCCCATAAATCCTACTTATAATGGCCTTTTTAACTAAGCATGCTGCACAACTTCTTGTCCAGGCCCTTTTCGTTTCTAGGCTGGACTACTGCAATGCTCTTCTGGCTGAACTTCAATTAAACACAATCAAACCTCTACAAATGATTCAGAATTCAGCGGCACGACTAGTCTTCAACGAGCCCAAAAGAGCCCATTTTACACCTCTATATATCTCCTTGCACTGGCTACCAGTTGCGGCTCGCATCCAGTTCAAAACATTTATGCTTGCATATAGAACAACCACAGACTCAGCACCCACCTACTTCCACTCACTATTACAAATCTACATCCCCTCCAGAAGCCCCTCCTACTTCCACTCACTATTACAAATCTACATCCCCTCCAGAAGCCCCTCTACTTCCATCTCACTATTACGAATCTCATCCCCTCCAGAAGCCCCTCCTACTTCCACTCACCTACTTCAAATCTACTCCCCTCCAGAAGCCCCTCCTATTCCACTCACTATTACGAATCTACATCCCCTCCAGAAGCCCTGCCTACTTCCACTCACTATTACGAATCTACATCCCCTCCAGAAGCCCCTCCTACTTCCACTCAATATTACGAATCTACATCCCCTCCAGAAGCCCTGCCTACTTCCACTCACTATTACGAATCTACATCCCCTCCAGAAGCCCCACCTACTTTCACTCAATATTACGAATCTACATCCCCTCCAGAAGCCCCACCTACTTCCACTCAATATTACGAATCTACATCCCCTCCAGAAGCCCTGCCTACTTCCACTCACTATTACGAATCTACATCCCCTCCAGAAGCCCCTCCTACTTCCACTCAATATTACGAATCTACCCTCCAGAAGCCCTGCCTACTTCCACTCACTATTACGAATTTACATCCCCTCCAGAAGCCCTGCCTACTTCCACTCACTATTACGAATCTACATCCCCTCCAGAAGCCCCGCCTACTTTCACTCAATATTACGAATCTACATCCCCTCCAGAAGCCCTGCCTACTTCCACTCACTATTACGAATCTACATCCCCTCCAGAAGCCCCGCCTACTTCCACTCAATATTACGAATCTACATCCCCTCCAGAAGCCCCGCCTACTTCCACTCAATATTACGAATCCACTACTTACTCACTATTAAGAATCTACATCCCCTCCAGAAGCCCCTCCTACTTCCACTCACTATTACGAATCTACATCCCCTCCAGAAGCCCCTCCTACTTCCACTCACTATTACGAATCTACATCCCCTCCAGAAGCCCCGCCTACTTCCACTCAATATTACGAATCTACATCCCCTCCAGAAGCCCCGCCTACTTCCACTCACTATTACTCACTATTACGAATCTACATCCCCTCCAGAAGCCCCGCCTACTTTCACTCAATATTACGAATCTACATCCCCTCCAGAAGCCCCGCCTACTTCCACTCACTATTACGAATCTACATCCCCTCCAGAAGCCCCGCCTACTTCCACTCACTATTACGAATCTACATCCCCTCCAGAAGCCCCGCCTACTTCCACCTAATATTACGAATTCATCCCCTCCAGAAGCCCCGCCTCTTCCAATATTACGAATCTACATCCCCTCCAGAAGCCCCGCCTACTTCCAATATTACTCAATCCCCTCCAGAAGCCCTTACTTCCACTCACTATTACGAATCTACATCCCCTCCAGAAGCCCCGCCCTTCGCCTATTACGACTTCCCCCTCCAGAAGCCCCGCCTCACTCATATTACGAATCTACATCCCCTCCAGAATTTACCCCGCCTACTTCCACTCAATATTACGAATCTACATCCCCTCCAGAAGCCCCGCCTACTTCCACTCACTATATTACGAATTTACATCCCCTCCAGAAGCCCCGCCTCTTCCACTCAATATTACGAATCTACATCCCCTCCAGAAGCCCCGCCTACTTCCACTCACTATTAAGAATCTACATCCCCTCCAGAAGCCCCTCCTACTTCCACTCACTATTACGAATCTACATCCCCTCCAGAAGCCCCTCCTACTTCCACTCACTATTAAGAATCCACTCCCCTCCAGAAGCCCCGCCTACTTCCACTCACTATTACGAATCTACATCCCCTCCAGAAGCCCCTCCTACTTCCACTCACTATTACGAATCTACATCCCCTCCAGAAGCCCCTCCTACTTCCACTCACTATTACGAATCTACATCCCCTCCAGAAGCCCCTCCTACTTCCACTCACTATTACGAATCTACATCCCCTCCAGAAGCCCCGCCTACTTCCACTCAATATTACGAATCTTACATCCCCTCCAGAAGCCCCGCCTACTTCCACTCACTATTACGAATCTACATTCCCTCCAGAAGCCCCGCCTACTTCCACTCAATATTACGAATTTACATCCCCTCCAGAAGCCCCGCCTACTTCCACTCAATACTTCCACTCAATATTACGAATTACATCCCCTCCAAAGCCCCGCCTTTACATCAAATTTACCCTCCAGAAGCCCCGCCTACTTCCACTCACTATTACGAATCTACATCCCCTCCAGAAGCCCCGCCTACTTCCACTCACTATTACGAATCTACATCCCCTCCAGAAGCCCCGCCTACTTCCACTCAATATTACAAATTTACATCCCCTCCAGAAGCCCCGCCTACTTCCACTCACTATTACGAATCTACATCCCCTCCAGAAGCCCCGCCTACTTCCACTCACTATTACGAATCTACATCCCCTCCAGAAGTCTGAGATCTGCTAGTGAGCGACGCCTCGTTGTACCATCACAGAGAGGCTCAAAATCACTCTCCAGAACATTCTCGTTCACCGTTCCTGGCTGATCTTCCCACCCTTATGTGGAATGCTGGATCCCTGACAACTTTCAAGCGACAGCTGAAAACTAATCTATTTCGATGCTAATTGACTTCATCCTAAAAAAATAAAATACAATAGTTAACAGAACTATGAAAATGCAAACAGTGGATCTAGATTCTCTCCCGGAGTGATGCACAATCCACACGCTGCCTGATATGTAATTATATGATTACAATGTTTCATAATGAACCTGATGAAAAAAAAACATGCATGGCAATGACAGAGGGAGCTTTCAAAATATGTTTGCTTACGCATTCGCCTATTTTACTGGTTGCAGAACTTAGTGCTGGGTCCAATAAATAAATATGCAAGTTTACTAGTAAAGATCACCCATGTTTTTGGTCTTCTGGCTCTAGCAGGATTCTTGAACAATCTTTACCCAAAAGAAAATCACCACAATATGTTAGTTAAAGAGTATCCTTACAAAGTTAATGACTTATTACACAAATAACCATAGTGGAAAACCAGAGAGAAAAAACTCCATTGACATGGGATGGTTCAATACATTTGTCAATGCAATTAAACATACAAAAGCAATTTCACACCTCAACGCATCTGTGCTTGAAATTATACACTGTACCTGCACTGTGGAATATGTTTAGTAAACCTTGCAAAGCATAACAATGTACCTGCTATGCCAGGTAAACAAAACCAAATCCCTTTTCCCTGGCTCACCTTATGAGGCAAAATCTTGGTGTCAGATCAATGTGTTGATGGTTAAATAGTTCCCGTTGGAAAGAGACTGTAGTCAATATTTTTGAAACACCATATGTAGCAGACAAGTAAAAACCAAGTACGACAATTCTCTAGAAATCCAAAAATAGATGTCTTCTTTAGAATTTACTGTCTCTGAAGAAGATATTTTCAGTTCAACAGATGGTCATAGCTCAGGCTATTTGGTTTAATGCAACCCCGGCCTCGCCTCTCTGATCATCCCGTAACATCTCTGTGTAATAGCTTCATTCCATGAGTAGCAGCAAACGGAGGGTATCAGCTGCTCAGGCAGATGCAGTGCCGCCCGTCTAGCACCATCTCCCCGTCTCCGGCCCCCAAACACTCAATTACCTTAATCCTCTTACTCACAAAATAATCTCCATCTTCCTTAACTTTGATGTCCCATTTTGAATCAAGGATTGCAAACCGTATTAGATATTTCTGCAGGCATTTTGTAAAACTATGGTTTGAATTCATGGAAAATTTGAAACTGTATCTCAAACAACAATCTCTTCATTCAGTGTAAACTCTCATAGTTCAACTAAAGATCAAACTTCTGGCATAATTTACTCACCATCATGCCATTCCAAACTTGTGTCATGTTGTATGTTTCTGTGAAACACAATATAGAAATAATTTAGAACATTTTTATGTGATAGTCAAAATTTATCATTTTTCAAAAGTATTTTAAAAGAAAAACACTGTTTATCTATTTTATTTCATTAATCGGTTTACTTTTTATGCAACTTATTGTTTACATTTTAGACAACTTGTTAATTTAAAGCAACATTGTAAATTAAAGCAAGATAAAATATATTGCAAATAATTAAAAAACAATTATTATAAAAATACATTAGATAGATAGAATCAGAATCAGAATGAGCTTTATTGGCCAGGTATGTGTACACATACAAGGACTTTGTTATAGACACAGAAGCTCCTCAGTGCAACAGAATGACCGCAACAGGACAAGACACAGACAACACAAGAACAATATACAAATATACAAATAGGCAATGTGCAAAATGGCAAAAACACAATGCACAATGTTTGTGGAAAGGTGGTGTACAGACGTAACTGTGTTAAAGAAGATGTGCTGTTCTGATCTGCAAACGCTCTTCATTAACTGCAAGCCGTTCTACTCGCCGCAGGAGATTTGTTCTTTCATTCTCGTGAGTGTCTACATTCCTCCGCAAGAGCGTTGAATGTATCAATCTATCTATCTATCTATCTATCTGCCAAAATATGGATGGATGGATGGATGGATTTACTGCTATTAAAGTACTACTAATAATAACAACCTTATTTTGCTGAAATATGCCCTACATGAATAATGAAAGATTGCTTGTTTGTCACAATAATATGTGCAAGGGTGACATCCACCCAAAAATACAAGATAAAGTTTTTTTTTTTTAAACCGTAATTTTTAAAAGAGAACAGTGACAGTAAGGGACAAAAGAAAGTCAGCTTGAGTCTTATCAGAGAAGTGCAAAGGGCATCTGCATTCTCACTCTCTCTCAACCTCCATTACTTTGTCCTCTCTGTCCTTCCTTCTGCTCCTGTTCCATTTCATGGCACTCCTAAATCCTCTTCCTCTTCAGAAGCATCTTATCAACACAAACCGACTTTATTCACTATGCCATTAATTAACCCTGCTTAATTAACTCCTTTGTTAGGAACCCAAGAACTCGACCCAGTCTTTCACAAAGCTCCAGTCCAATGCAGAGAATATCAGCCAACATTTGACCAGTTGTCTGAAGAGCCGTGCTTATCTGCCAGTAGATTTGATGCTTCACAGCACTTTTCAAAGCTGCTGTATTAAAGCCAATGATGTTTATGTTCTTCACCTAAGGGATGAAGACCTGTATCCTGTATCACTTTGGCAGGTTTCATCTGAATGGCCACATCCTCCACCAGGGATGCTCACGGGAAAATGAATAATGATTTTTAATTGTCTGTCTTTCTAACAGATAATGCGGCGAGTGATTTTTAAATTGCCTACTTGCTTGCCAATTTCAGAGGGAACGATTTCTTGCTGCCTGATGGCTCAGACGTAAATATATCAGTCGCTCGCTTGAGTCTAAAACTACTGCAGAAAAGCATGCAAGGTCATAGAACGAAGCACGTATCCATCGCCAGCTCCTTGCGGGAAAATACCTTCAGTTCACATTTGCATTCACACTTTATAAAACTGTTTCAGATGCTGAAGGTTTGTACAATCACTCAGGTCTCCTCTGAGATGGAATTTCATCAAAATGATTGTTTTTGATTTCGACTGTGCAATTTGTCAAAGGCACTCAGTGGAGATTTACACTGGTACAAAGCTACCTATTAATACCAACTAATTAAGCAGCAATCATGTATGGCTGATGAAAAATGCTTATTTTGATAAACTACTGTGCTTTTCATCACCAATTAAATGTTGTCACCAATGAGGGAGTTTAAAGACCCCATAAAAAGTAAAATTTCAATATGAAGTCATATGCCAGAGAACTCCGAAACCATGATAAAATAAACACTTGACATTATTATATGCATATGTCCATCTCAGCAGAATGGACCAGAAATAAATGTCTGTTCTGTTAAGACTGAGAACATCAACTCCCCTTAAAGTATGCTACTTGCCTTAAACAATTAGCAAAATCAACTCAATGGATGTTGATAGGCTGGCACATACATTAAATTTGGCATTTTTGTTTATATGGCAATCAACTGAGTCAGAAATGCCATGTGACTGATTACTCTAGTGCAGTGCAATTATAGCAAAATGTCTGATTGTTCATGGCCCTTTGATATGCTGTGCCTCAACTTTTTATTTTAATAAAATACACTCTAAAAAATACTGGGTTAAAAAACAACCCAGTGCTGGGGGAAATATGGCTGAACCAGCAGTTGTGTTGTTTTGACCCAGCGGTGGTTTAAATCTTTAATGCAACCTTCTAGGTAGTTTTATTTAACCCAACTATTGCCTAAAAGTACTATATTTCTTGCTTAAAATGAACCTGAAATAGGTTCATTTTAACCATTTAGGAATAGGTTCATTTATGAAATTTGTTTTAATAAGTTGAATAAATACACCTTGATGGGCAGACTTGGCCTAATGGACAGAGCGTTGGACTTGTAACCCGAGGTTGTGGGTTCGAATCTCGGCTCTGGCAGGAATTGTCCACGACGGAGGTGAGACCCTTGAGCAAGGCACCGAACCCCCGACTGCTCCCCGGGCGCCGCAGCGTCGGCTGCCCACTGCTCCAAGTGTGTGTGCACTTGTATGGGTTAAATGCAGAACACAAATTTAACTGCTGGTTATACTCTGTATAATTGTGTATGTGACAAATAAAAATTATATTCTATTCTATTCTACACTCTAAAAAATGCTGGATTAAATATAACCCAGTGCTGGGTAAAATATGGACAAACACAGCGATTTGGTTGTTTTGACCCAGCGGTTGGGTTACTGCCCAGAAAGTTGGGTTAAATTAAATTGCATTTATTAGAAATGTTAACAATAATGCATGTTAACTAAATTTCAATTAACATGCAATTAATTATGTGAAAACATTACAATCAGTTATTTTTAAATATATTACTTCTGTAATAAGTAGTATTTTTAAAATTACATGTGCATCTCAATAAATTAGGAAAAGTTTATTTATTTCAGTAATTCTAATCAAATTGTGAAACTCGTGTATTAAATAAATTCAATGCACCAAACTGAAGTAGTTTAAGTCTTTGGTTCTTTTAATTGTGATGATTTTGGCTCACATTTAACAAAAACCCACCAGGAAACCTTTATCAGGTGTTTTGAGTTGATTAGCTGATTGGCATGTCACCATATTATAATTTGATGAAGTGAATTGGTGGGTTTTTGTTAAATGTGAGTCAAAATCATCACAATTAAAAGAACCAAAGACTTAAACTACTTCAGTCTGTGTGCATTGAATGTATTTAATACACGAGTTTCACAATTTGAGTTGAATTACTGAAATAAATGAACTTTTCCACGACATTCTACTTTATTGAGATGCGCCTGTATGCTAAAATGTACTTCTTTTTTTCACAAAGAAGTACAAAAGAAAGAAAACCACACACATGAGCCATTTCATTGGGTCTTTAACACTGTGAAAACATGGGAAAGTATTTATAAATCACAAAGCTTTCTTGGTCATTGGGAGACACGAATAACTACATCCCACAGTCTGAACTAGAAAACAAGTGCATCATTTGATGAAGAGAGCCTTTGCTTTGAATACAGGTATTTCTGTCTGTATAATCATCCTTGCTGTGCAGAAGAAGCCACGAGCTGAAAATATATTTGTGAGGACTGAGGAGGAATATAACAGATTGAAAAGATATGCGTTCATATAACAGTATTTGATTAAACAGGCTTCTCACTGTTATGGTATGTTTCCTCAAAGCTATCTTTTATGTCTTACTGAGTCTTCTGCACTCCTTGCTCTCTGATTTGACTGAAGAAAGAGAGGCTTTTGCATGTCAGAATCTCAAAACCAGACAGGCAGGGCTTCAAATAACACCTCTGATACTTATGCTTTTAAAAGCATGTTTTGATGTGATCCAGCTGGCCTGCTGGAGGTTTAATAAAATAGATAATCTATTTGAGAGTGACTTTATACAGAACGGATCAAGCTCCATCATCTACGATAAGATGGATGCATCGCACTTCAGCTAAATTGATTTTCGGTTTTACCCTGCAGCATCTCTTCCTTTTATAAAAGTACTCCGCCTGCTTAGTACAAAAAATATTTCACACACACATAGACACATTTATGTATGCATGTATGTATAATATTATGTATATATGTATGCATGTATGTATGTATAATATTATGTATGCATGTATGTATGTATAATATTATGTATATATGTATGCATGCATGTATAATATTATGTATATATGTATGCATGTATGTATGTATAATATTATGTATGCATGTATGTATGTATAATATTATGTATATATGTATGCATGCATGTATAATATTATGTATATATGTATGCATGTATGTATAATATTATGTATATATGTATGCATGTATGTATGTATAATATTATGTATATATGTATGCATGTATGTATGTATAATATTATGTATATATGTATGCATGTATGTATGTATAATATTATGTATGCATGTATGTATGTATAATATTATGTATATATGTATGCATGCATGTATAATATTATGTATATATGTATGCATGTATGTATGTATAATATTATGTATGCATGTATGTATGTATAATATTATGTATATATGTATGCATGCATGTATAATATTATGTATATATGTATGCATGTATGTATGTATAATATTATGTATGCATGTATGTATGTATAATATTATGTATGCATGTATGTATGTATGATATTATGTATATATGTATGCATATATGTATGTATAATATTATGTATGCATGTATGCATGTATGTATGTATGTATGTATAATTTTATGTATGCATGTATGTATGTATAATATTATGTATGCATGTATGTATGTATAATATTATGTATATATGTATGCATGTATGTATGTATAATATTATGTATATATGTATGCATGTATGTATGTATAATATTATGTATGCATGTATGTATGTATAATATTATGTATATATGTATGCATGCATGTATAATATTA
The DNA here is from genome assembly GCA_027474115.1 of Schizopygopsis malacanthus. NCBI lineage: Eukaryota > Metazoa > Chordata > Actinopteri > Cypriniformes > Cyprinidae > Schizopygopsis > Schizopygopsis malacanthus. The sequence goes on from CM049873.1 coordinate 6,019,589, forward strand.
TGTATATATGTATGCATGTATGTATGTATAATATTATGTATGCATGTATGTATGTATAATATTATGTATATATGTATGCATGCATGTATAATATTATGTATATATGTATGCATGTATGTATGTATAATATTATGTATGCATGTATGTATGTATAATATTATGTATATATGTATGCATGCATGTATAATATTATGTATATATGTATGCATGTATGTATAATATTATGTATATATGTATGCATGTATAATATTATGTATATATGTATGCATGCATGTATAATATTATGTATATATGTATGCATGTATGTATGTATAATATTATGTATGCATGTATGTATGTATGATATTATGTATGTATGATATTATGTATATATGTATGCATATATGTATGTATAATATTATGTATGCATGTATGCATGTATGTATGTATGTATGTATGTATAATATTATGTATTTATGTATGCATGTATGTATGTATAATATTATGTATGCATGTATGTATGTATAATATTATGTATATATGTATGCATGCATGTATAATATTATGTATATATGTATGCATGTATGTATGTATAATATTATGTATGCATGTATGTATGTATAATATTATGTATATATGTATGCATGCATGTATAATATTATGTATATATGTATGCATGTATGTATGTATAATATTATGTATGCATGTATGTATGTATAATATTATGTGTGCATGTATGTATAATATTATGTATATATGTATGCATGTATGTATAATATTATGTATATATGTATGCATGTATGTATGTATGTATAATATTATGTATGCATGTATGCATGTATGTATGTATAATATTATGTATTTATGTATGCATGTATGTATAATATTATGTATATATGTATGCATGTATGTATGTATAATATTATGTATATATGTATGCATGTATGTATAATATTATGTTTATATGTATGCATGTATGTATGTATAATATTATGTATGCATGTATGTATGTATAATATTATGTATATATGTATGCATGTATGTATAATATTATGTTTATATGTATGCATGTATGTATGTATAATATTATGTATATATGTATGCATGTATGTATGTATAATATTATGTATGCATGTATGTATGTATAATATTATGTATATATATATGCATGTATGTATAATATTATGTATATATGTATGCATGTATGTATGTATAATATTATGTATATATGTATGCATGTATGTATGTATAATATTATGTATGCATGTATGCATGTATGTATGTATGTATAATATTATGTATTTATGTATGCATGTATGTATGTATAATATTATGTATGCATGTATGTATGTATGTATAATATTATGTATTTATGTATGCATGTATGTATAATATTATGTATATATGTATGCATGTATGTATGTATAATATTATGTATATATGTATGCATGTATGTATAATATTATGTTTATATGTATGCATGTATATATGTATAATATTATGTATATATGTATGCATGTATGTATGTATAATATTATGTATGCATGTATGTATGTATAATATTATGTATATATGTATAATATTATGCATGTATGTATAATATTATGTATATATGTATGCATGTATGTATAATATTATGTATGCATGTATGTATGTATAATATTATGTATATATGTATGCATGTATGTATAATATTATGTATATATGTATGCATGTATGTATGTATAATATTATGTATATATGTATGCATGTATGTATAATATTATGTATAATATTATGTATATATGTATGCATGTATGTATAATATTATGTATGCATGTATGTATTATAATATTATGTATATATGTATGCATGTATGTATAATATTATGTATATATGTATGCATGTATGTATAATATTATGTATATATGTATGCATGTATGTATGTATAATATTATGTATATATGTATGCATGTATGTATAATATTATGTATTTATGTATGCATGTATGTATAATATTATGTATATATTATGTATGTATGTATGTATAATATTATGTATATATGTATGCATGTATGTATAATATTATGTATATATTATGTATGTATGTATGTATAATGTTAGTACTCTGGCTACTTAGTATATGTAAATATCTTACACTCCCCATGGCTACATTTATTTTTACATTTATTATTAATTTAAAGTAACGGTTTTCAATTGAACATATTTTAAAATGTAATTTATTTTTGTGATGCAAGGCTGTATTTTCATCATCATTACTCCGGTGTCAAATGATCCTTCAGAAATCATTCTAATATGCTGATTTGCTGTTCAAGAAACATTTCTAATTATTATAATACATCTTAAAAACAGTTGCTTAATATGTTGATAGACATTTGTTCTAGATTCTTTGATAAATAAAAAGTTCAAAAGAACAGTATTTATTTTAAATAGTTTTTCTTAGTTTAGTTTTATTTATTTACTGACTTACAGTTGTAAAAAAAATTATCTATCTTTTATAAAATCCTATACTTCCCCAAACTTTTGAATGAGAATGTTTCACAAAAATATGTAATATTTACACAAAAATGTTAAGCAGCCCAAACTGTTTTCAACATTCATAATAATATTGTTTTTCTTGAGTGGCAAATCAGCATATTAAATGATTTTTGAAGGATCATGTGACACTGAAGACCTTTTAAAATATACTAGAATACAGAATATTTGATATGTTGGAATATTAGTTACTTTGTTTTTGATAAAACGAAAGCAGCCTTGGTGAGCATAAGATACTTTATATATATTTTATATAATATTTTATAATATATTTTATAAAAAAAAATTCTGGTCAGTATCTTTCTCTGATTTTACAGTATATATATATATATATATATATATATATATATACTGTAAAATCAGACAAAGATACTGACCAAATAAAAAGATTTGTGCAGTGTTGATACGTCTGTTGATTTGCATGCATTGTCTGCTTTGTTTCAGCAGCTGATTCACCAAAGTAATTATGCAAACTGCAGCACACAGCAAACTCCCCACAAAATCTGAATGGAATTTGCATGGCATAATGCCTGATGTAAGTGCTGTGAGGATGCAGCAGACTACTGTGATCTGGTGTATTTCCCTGCAACGACCTTACATCACTCCACCATTGCACTTAGGCATGCAGCTTAGTGAAAAAGAAAGGTTCTTGTGCAAAAGTTCCACCGCTTTTTAGTGTATTCGCCCAAGTAGATGGGAGGGAGGAGATGGACAGTAAGTGTAGCTAAACGCGGACAAATGCATAAATGCAGTGCTAACAGGAGAAAGTGCTGACAGTGGAAAACACAATAAAGCCTGAGTGCTCTATTACACTGCTTGTTAAGTCCAGTAATGTTTCTCCCCTCGAGGAAAAGAGGTAAATGAGGAGAGCGTGTCCTTCTATTTTCCTCCTCCTATTCTCTAGTCAGCATCCTGAGCCCGGAAAAGAACGGGTAATCAATCAGACCAGAAAGCAGGAAGTGAGAAGCTAAGGGGAAAAAGTCATAATCCGTAGTGGGAGTGTAAGCAGAAGATCTTAGATGCAGAAAGCAGCTGGTATAAAGCCATCATTCATGAACATGAACAAATGATGATAAAGTTTCTCAGTCAATAGAAATTGTTCATGTATAGAGATATGTATAGAATTTCTCTTGACAAAACAAGTTTGTTTTACAGTTTCATAATTCTTTTCTTAATCATTAGTTTTGTCTTATTTCACACTAATAATGTCCAAAATCCTGAAAACAAGTTAAACGTACTTGCATAAACTGCATATGATGTTAAGTAATATATGATACGGAAGTTCGTAATATGAAGACATGTAGTTCATTTTTGTTTTAATTCATTTATTTATTTAACCTATTTGACATGTTTGTTCAAATACTGTTATTGTACTTAATATATTTAAATATATGATTGCATTAGATATTATTTTAATTGCCTTGATATTTTTAGTGGACTTTTTAATCAGATTTAGTGGACTTTTTAATCAGATACAGAATAATAAGGATATGAAATATCTTATGATTACTTCTTTAAAATGCACTGAACAGAAATAAGTGAGACAATTACAAGACAGCCTGTGCCTTTGAGTTTGTTTTAATGAAACACCACAAAAAAAAAAAAAAATTGCCGTTTGAAGACAATTTCAACATTACTGTAAAATGCTGCGACGACTGAGAAACAGTGATTTGTAAGGCTTGCTGCCTAACTCCAGGAACACAAGCAATTATTAGGAGCCTTTTCTTCTGTTAGTTTTCCTATGAAGAACAGAGAGATAGAACAGAGTGGCTTACGGTTGAACAGATGTAATCAAGTTAGTGTAATTGACTGAGAGATTGCTCTACAGGCACTGGGGATGAAAACATGAGGCAAGAGTGTTGGAATATGTGCAAAAAGACGAAAATTGAAGCGGATTTGGCCGTTGTACAAGTCTGTCGAAGCTGCTGCTCTAATCCGTGGACGGTGAGCAGAATTCATACAATAGAGGACAAACCTCCAGCTCTGCTGAAACTATTCAAGTGTGTACCACATATGTTTCCATTACAGTTATTTAAAGTTGCCCATCCAATCATCTGAGGCCGCTGTGCTGGGGATACAACTTGATTTCTCAATTGAATTAAATTCTTTACTTTACGTACCTCTTGAGCGTTTACGTACTTAAAGAAACAGCTCACCCATAAATTAAGATTTTGTCATAATTCACTCATGTTCAAGTCGTTCCAAACCTTAATGACTTACTTTATCCTGTTGAACACAAAATAATATATGGGCTTTTTTCATGCCTTTAATGCGATAGGACAGTAAACGGCAGAGAGAATCGAGGGAATCGAACTCAGCTCACCACAACTGCACTTACGCTATATGTCAGAGCGCTAACCTTGAGGCTGCTGGTGCAAACACAAAAGAAGATAATAAGAAGAATATGTGTGACCAAACAATTGCTGGTAGCCATTGACTTTCATATTATGGAAGTTTGGTTCCCCACATTCTTTAAAATATCTTATTTTTGGCTCAGCAGAAAAACAAAAGCCATACGGGTTTGGAAAGACGTGTGGTTGAGTAAATGATTACAATTACATTTTTGAGGTGAACTGGCCCTTTAAGCTATTAGCAATTTTTTTGTTATTTATTCATTATTAAACTATGTTTTATCCTAATAATTATGTTCCAATCCTTTTGATAAGCGTCACAACTCTATTTTCAGCTTGTGGCTTCTTCTGCAGAGGAAGGATGGTTATACAGACAGCAATCCCTCTATTCAAAGCAAACGTCCATAAAACACTGTACCCTGCCATTGTGAGTCAAATCTAAACATATTTACGCCACACAAAAAAACTTAAAACAGATATTTTTCCTGATATGTATACTACTCGGGTACAGATGGACGGGAGCCAGCAGTCAACTACTTACAGCTCAGCATCCATTTACATGTGACTTAACTGAAGTGAACAAACAACCTTTCACAGGAAATAAAAACCCCAAAGCTTCCTTGGACACGGTATAGGTTGCATCTACACTGCCAACCTCCACATTGAAAATGTGTAAAAACATCTCAGCCGGGCGATAGACTGATTCCTCCATAGCGAGGAAAGGAAGTTAATAGAAATGCGAGAGAAGGTCAACTCTGCAACCTCTTATAGATCAGATAGAGTCCACAGTACAGCAACAGAGGAATAAAGGGAATGAATCAGCTTGTAACTCCAGCGCTGCCGGTCCTGCTGTGAGTTTTCGATTTGAGAGAGTCTCTCTACCTGCAAACACTTTAGCAAGTTGTCACTTAGCAACCTAAAACTCGCTAACTGAAAATATCTTGCTTACTTCACATGGCGCAGGGGAATGTGCTTGGTTACCAGGGACGGATTTAATATCTGTTGGGCCCATTTAGTCCACTCATCGTATCAGTGGCAAGTGCTCATTGGTCAATAAATGTGGAGCTGACATGAGTGTATGTGCACACATGAGCTATCAGCTGACATTTGACCTAATTCAACTACATCAATGCGCCTCTTGAGACTCTTCCTGTGTTTTCTCAAACTCACAGCACTATTGGCCTTGTTGTGCTGGTGTCCTTAACTGCCTCGAATCCTCTTGCATTTGCAGTTGCTGTGTAATAAATCATTTCTACTGTCTTGGAAAAGTATCAGTAGGAGGTGCACAGTGCATGGCTGCACACTGCCATCAAGCATAAGTTTGCTGTCTGACAAACTCTTTTAAAGGGACAGTTCACCCAAATGTACTCGCCCTCAACCAAACCTTATGCTGTGGAACACACAAGGAGAATCTGAAGAATCTTCACACAGATATGTGTCCATACAATGACATCTGTCCGACGCAAAAAAAGGCTAAAAGCACCATAAAAAAAGACTTTGTTCCAAGTCTTCGGAAGCCACATTCATGTGAGGAACAGACCATAATTTAAGTTGCTATTTGCCTCAACTGCGCATAATAAAATCCATGATAAATAAAATGTACAATTCTTAGAAACTTTAATTAAATAAAAAATATCATGTGGTGTAACAGTGTTAAAAATGTACTAAATTAATACATTTAGCAGATGCTTTAATCCAAAATTATGGACAAACGATGACAGGCTAGCGTAGAGATAAAACCCAGAAAATAATATATTTTTATATTAAAAAGTTTAGGGATGGGGATGAAGATTTTTCCACATTTTTGAAAGAATTCTCCTGATAATAAATAAATAAATAAATGTGAAATATTATTACAATTTAAACTAACTGTTTCCTATTTTGATGTATTTTAAGATGTAATTTATTCTTGTGATGCAAAACTGAATTTGCAGCAGCAATTACTAATATGCTGATTCAGTGTTTAAGAAATATTTCTTCACTATCATTGTTAAAATAAGCTTTGCTGCTTCATATTTTTGTGGAAACCATAATAAAAAAAATGATGTACAAAAGATTCTGAAAAAGAACACTTGGTCATACTTTACTTAAAGTGCCCCTATTATGGATTTTTGAAAATGACCTTTCAGGCAGTGTAACAAAGCTCTTAGTGAATTGAAACATTCTGCAATGCAAGACAGGGGCATCGACGGCCTTGACTGAAGTGAACCGGATGCCCCTGAACTTGGGGGGACGCCAGGTGACCTGAATCATGTAGCCGAGTCTGATGGTCCATTGGAGCCACCGAGACGGACTGGGGAGCGCTAGCCAGGCTCAAAGAGACCGTGCCAGTGGCACCGACGTATCCATGGTGGGGCAGCGAGGTGAAACACAGGGACCCGGCCCGGGGCCTGGGATGGCCTGGCCTGTGACGGCAGGGGGCGGGGTCTAGGTGTGCAGCGTAACACTCACCTGATTCCTCCTCGTGTAGGAGGAACACAGGAACCCGGCTTGAGGCTTGTGACAGCCTGGCGTGTGACAACTTGAAGTGGGGACTCGAGTGCTACAGCCCTTACCTGGTTCCACGAATGGGCAGGAGGAGTGCTCTTGGGCAACCCACTGCTGCCTGCTGGCGAGAGAGGAGGAGGGAAGCGATCCAGTGATGCAGGTTAACCACGGTCCTCCTGTTGAGACCCAGAGACTGAGAAACCGCTCCTTTAATTATGTTTTTGGGTAACAAAACAAAACAACAATATTCTCCACCCTGCCCTCCTCCGGGGGAGGGAGAGGTGACTCACCATCTCCGACGAGCAGTCCCCTCGATCTCTAGGTCGCCCGTCTCAGGGCCTCTTGCACCTGCACTTACCACCACATTCATTTGGTGGGGGCCTGGACAGGCTGGGCGTCTCTACTACACTCCCTGGCTCTTTTGGAAGGCTGCTGCGGCAACGTGGGAGCGGGGGCAGCTGTAGGGGGGCCCCCACAGCGACGAGCAGGCTGAGGGGCTGTCTGATCACCTCAGTCTGCCTCTGTGCTGGCGAGAACTGCTGGGCAAAGCTCTTGACAGCGTTGCCAAAGAGGCCGGTCTGTAACACGGTAGCATTAGGGAACTGTACCTTCTTCTGCTCCATGTCAGTGAGACACAGCCAGAGATTGTGCTCCCGGACCACTAGCGTGGACATCGCACAACCCAGAGACTGAGCGGTCACCTTTGTCGCTCGAAGCGCGAGGTCCGTTGAAGCATGCAGTTCATGTAGAACCGCCAGGTTGTGACCACCCTCGTGCAGGTCTTTCAGTGCTTTGGCCTGGTAGACCTGCAGTAACGCCATGGTGCGGAGGGCAGAAGCCGCCTCCCCACAGGCTCTATAAGCACTGCCAGTTAGACCTGACGATTACAAACAGGCCCGTGAGGGGAGACACGGATCACCCCGCAGAGTGGTAGCGGCTGTTTGGACGCAGTTGCATGGCCACAGACCGCTCCACTGAAGGGATGCCTGTGTACCCCAAAGCTGCTCCACCATCGAGGGTGGTGAGGGGGGAGGAGCTCCAAGATTTGTTTCGGGCAGTGAAAGGTGCCTTCCACGATCTTGTAAGCTCCTCATACACTTCCGGGAGAATGGCACCAGAGGGGGGCGATGAGAACCAGCACGATCTCCACCGAGAAACCACTCGTCCAGCCTCGAAGAGTTGGGACGCGGTGGAATATTTTACTTTTTTGTGGGGGGGCCGGGAAAGCATAGCCGTCATCTCTAGGTCTGGCTCGGACAACGCTACCACACCCGAAGGGGGCAATGCAGCCGAGTCATCATCCCCAGAGAGAGCTCATCCTCCGATGCTGTCAGGGGAAGCACCGAAGGAAACGGGTGGTGATCCTCACTCTGCAGAGGTCCCAGTCCGATCCAACGGTACCCACGCCGGTTGCGGAGTGCTTGAGGGGTGAGGAACTCCACTTGGGGAAGCCCTCACCGAATCCTCAAATCACTTCTGCCCTTTTCCTTTTTTCCCGGATGCCGGGACGAATGCCAGATCGCGACAGAGGCAAAAGGACATGTTTGACATCACGGAGTCTATATGCAACTCCGAGAACATGAACCATCCACGAAAGTTTCCTCAGCGTGCTGAATGCCCAGGCACGTGAGGCAGCAATCTTGAGCGCCAGATAACGATCACATGTCACATAAGACATCTTTAAAAAGATGCGATCACCCGTGTTGTTCTTTTAGAGAACTGCTCTTTTAGTGCTGAAGCACGCAGAAGAGCTGGCCACCGCACACTCCTGGTGTGGCTGTCAGCGGCAGCTGGATGCAATGATCGCATGCCAATGTCCATTGGCTCATTTAGTTACACTCGAAGTAGATAGGTCTCTCTAGCGAGATCCTAATTTCGTCAGTCATCCAACGTGACTCGGAGTGACCGACTGAAAGTGAACTAAAAGCTTTGAATGAAATGTCATTTACATCTTATGAATATTTATGAATCCATTATTGTATTTTAAATGGTAGAAACTGCTGTTTTGGACCGCAAAATAAAGCACTTTTCCTCTGTACATGGCTGTGGGGCCAAGCAGTATTGTGGTACTTGAAATTCTATCTAATTAAATAAAAAAATATTATTGCCACATACAAGGAGATGTAATTGTTCGAATAAAATATTATTTCGTTTTAAAATATGAAGAAATCATAACCCTAAAATGTTTTTCAAGTGTGATATTTCTGTAAAGGCTAGGGACAGAAAATTTGACATTTCCATGAAAGGACCCTAATAGAACATTATGCTAATTTGCCCATCGCACCTTATAGATTAACTAACATGATATATAAAGGTGCAAAATGCATTTACTTACAGGTAATTACTGGGAATATTTTGAATAGCCTAAAAAAGAAAAATTAAACAAAACATTAGCCTGCTAGTGTGTTAACACACCCCCACCCCACCCCCTGTGCCCCCTCAAAATTAATAAGTGCATGACGCCCCTGGCTATAAAGCATTATATTTATTTATAATGCATGTTGTTATGCATTATATCTTGTCATAAATAATAATAGCAAAATTTAAATTGCAAAGTGTTTCAATGAAGTGATAAGTGTTATAATGTATTAACTGTGATTACAATTATTCGTGAGATTGTACAATGAATTATAAGGTGCATTAAAAAACATAATTAATGTATTATAACTGCTTTTATAATGCATTGTACATAAAGGATTTAAGTTTGACCAAAAACTTATGTAACATTATAAATGTATTTACTGTTGCAAAATAAGCATATTCATTCATTTATGTATTTATTTAATTTATATATTTTTACAAATATCATGAATTATAATTCATAAATATTGAGGTTTTAATATATATAAGGATATCTAACATTTTCAGGACAAAAAGTCAAATTGTCTAATATTGTAAGAGAGTAATACTAACCTAGACACAATCATGAGGGTCTACAGCGGTCTTCTATGTCCTTTGATTTTTTTGATTCATTTATTTTTATTCCTGCATGGTAGTTGGACCAATATGACTTGTTCTCCCCTGAAAAATAAAATACAATTAAATTAAAAAATTGCATGTAATTAGAAGCATGTAAATAGAAGCATGTAAATAGAAGTGGTCAAATAATCAGAGGTGTAAAGAGTAACTAAAAACCATACTTGAGTAAAAGTACAGATACCTTTACAGGGAAATTTACTCCACTACAAGTTATAAGTCACCAATTCCAAAACAACTTGAGTAAAAGTATTAGAGTATCTGATTTTAACAGTACTTAAATATTTTACTTATAATAAATATAGGCTCAAAGATGCACTAGTCAGAGACATGCCAGTCAAATACTGTAACATTGTGGAGAAGCTGAGGAAAACATACAGAGGCAAGGATCTATGTGCAGGTATTTTGTGGAAAAATTAGAACAAACCAGAGGGAATAAAGAACATAATGACAGGTAAACAGACAACCATTACATTCAACATCTCATAAAGAACTAAAGAAGCATCAGGGATATATATGTATATATATGGATATACAGAAGGCTAAGCTTAACAAGATCAGATACAAACTGACAAAAAACACAATGGGAGACAGGAAGTGACATCAATTTCCAAGACAAGACACAGAACACATGAAACACAAACAAGAAAGAGCTGATTTGTGAGGAGACCAACCCCGTTTATTTTCTAAAACCAAAATAAAACTGAACACCTCAAAATTGCAAATAAATAAATAAAAATTAAATACAAAATAATTATTTAAAAAGTCAAAGCCTTCTTGCACTGGATGTGTTATTGTGCACTGGATGCAGTCATCTAAAACACCTGTGATTCACAACTACTTGCTAAGGAACTCGCATTCACTTAAAGTAGCCTTGTTGACAAGTTTGAGCGAGTAAGGAAAAAACGCACAAGATATAGTACTTTCAGTGCCCTGTAAATGCCGATATATCATCTTTTGTAGCTTAAACAAACTGCAGCAGAAAAGCTAGGAACCATGCTAAATGTAATGTGTAACTGCAACACTCATTACTACGGTGGCCGAGAAGTGCAAAACAAATCACGATTCTGAAAACAAAATAACAAATTACAAATGCAAATCTAAAAACAAAATAACAATTCAGAAAACATTATAACAAGTCAGAAAACACACTGAAAAATTCGAAAACAAAACAACAAGTCAGAAAACACAACGACAAATCAGACAAACCGGATGAGGTAGGTATAGTTTGAGACATCTAAAATAATAAAATGCATCTAAAAAAATCGCTTCCAGGTTTTTGTCTACAAAGTGACATCATAGTTCCACCACTCTATTGTAGTACATTATTTAAAGCAGTATGCAATAATAATGTATTGAGTGTAAATTATAACACATTATAAAATGGATGCCACCTTATTGGTACAGTAAAGCCCTCCCTACACCTACCCTAAACCATCTGATATTTTATTTTAAACTTTTTGATTATTTCTTATTTTTTATTGAAAATAAATGCCTTTATGATGCGATACGAGATTTGAAAAGGGATAAAAAAAAGTTAGGCAAAAGGCAAGTTCGAACCCGGGTCGATCGCATCAAAAAGACGGCAACACATGATATACTATCTGCTCCACTGGAGCTCATGCTTCAGTTGATTCTTCTGTTCTTCTTCTGGTTCTTCCTGTACACCTTGATTGACAGATGTCTCGTCCAGTCAGCGGTGAGTAATCTATTCCCAAACCAATGGCGCTGTCTCAAACGATACCTACCTCTTCCGGTTTGTCTGATTTGTCATTGTGTTTTCTGAATTGTTACTTTGTTTTTTAGATTTGCATTTGCATTTGAGTTTGTAATTTATTATTTTGTTTTCAGAATCGTGATTTGTTTTGCACTTCTCGGCCACCGTACATTACAAATGTAGCGCAGTAAAGTGTACAGATACTCATTCAAAAATATAGTGAAGTAGAGGGTAAAAGTTGTTAATATCTTTGATACTGGTATTGGTACAACTACAAAGTATCCGAAAAGAGACTCAAGTACAGTAATTAGTTACATTTACTCCAATATTTTACACCTCTGCAAATAATGGTCTGTTTGGTGTCAAACATGTAAAATGGTGCACAGACACATTGTTCCAGGATTGATGTCATTCCTGATTTATTTTCCATTTATGTTCTACAGGCAAAATAACAGGCTTTTAAGAGCACTTCTCCTTTAAACAAGTTCAACTTTGTGGATCCATTTTCAAGCACTGCAGTGTACTTTTAGAGACTTTCTCCACTAATGTGGCCAAATTCAAAGGGTTTCATTGGCTGTTGCGCTTCACTTCAATCGAAAGTGCTTTGTCTGCAGTTCTGCAGGGAGCGAGGAGGCCGTGCCCGACGGTCAGTGAAGTGTACTAGCTGTAAGGAACTGCAGAAGGGGGGTTCAGGGTCAGCTCGGTCAGAAGAAACGGTCCATTTGCCTGAGTGAGTCCTAACACAGAAAGTGAAGCACTCATTCAGGTAGAAAACGAGAGAGGAGAGTGGGCGTTTTTTTTTAATGACTTATTGCTACCCACGCTTCCCTGCTCACTGATTGAATAATTCAGCGGGGAAAGCCCTGGGGGTCCGAGGTGACGAAAAACCTAAGCACTGTTGCTTTAAGAAATATCTCTGGCAAAAGCATTAAATGAAATTGATCCAAACACTTTCCCTTTATCATTAAATTGAGAACAGGAACACACGGCAGAGAGGGAAAATATCTGCTCGAGTGGCAAAATAGGGTTATGCAACTTCACACAAATATGCACAGCCGTGTGTGTGTGTGAGGACCAACACTTGATACTCTGGTTGCTCACAAATAATTCAGCGTGAAATGACAATAAAATGTGTGAAAATGAGTGAAGTTTGCTTCTAGGGCCAGTGATGATCCCTGCATGAACCCAGTTACCTTCTTTCCCTTATAATATATGTCTGCATTTTTTTATGAAATAAAGTTGAATAGAAGACATTTGCTGAAGAAGCATTTGAGAGCAACTATAGACATATTTGCTTATGCCTGCTGAGTTAATGTTAAAATATGCCATTCAACTTGTCTCTCTCTGCAGAGGATGCCAGCCAATTTTGCCTTCTGCTAAATGGGTTACATTCATTTTTTCCCCTCCCTTTATAGCTCCCGGAGACATGCCTCTCGGAGCTGCTATGAAAAATAAGATCAAATGCAATCTGAAACACAGAAAATGAATAATTGAGGAGCTGTGATAAAAATGTACCAAATTCCTCATTGTGAGAAGTTGCAATAAAGGTTCATTGGTATGCTAATGTGATTATATACTTAAAAGTTTCCTGTGCATACATCAGCAATGTCAATCAAACCAGTGGCAAGCAACAAATATAACCGTAATTAAGTTTAAATGCACGTCTTGGCTTTCTAAATGGTAGTGTAATGTAGTTTATATTACTTTTCTCACATTTCAATCCATAAAAGTGTGTTAGGCCTGAACTCAATAATAAAACGGCACGGCAGCAGGCGTACAGACAGAATTCTGACAGCCTACAGTATCTCGTTATGTATCTGATCTCAATCATGGCTCTCGCTCCTCCTCAAAGATGCTGGCAGCGGCTCTAACAGAGCATGAAATGTGACATGACAGTATGTCATTCCCTGAGACAGTCTGGGGATCGTTCACACATAGAGAGTAATTGAGGACGTTCAAATAGACATCATGCATTCCCTGTATGTCCATCAGAAAAGACTGCAAACAAGATATCTTTAGTATGGCAACAGTTTATTTGGCCTTCTGCTTCCCAGATATTTCTCCAGAGAAAAAGACACTAGTAATCTCACATCTGTCTCCTCTGGAGTTTTTAATTACTTCTCAAACTGCGATACCACAATCTTTAATAAAAAGTCTATTAAAAAGAAAAAATCCTGAAACAAAATGTATTAAACAAATGATCTTATTTGTGTCTTATTTTTTCTTGAGCTATGAATGAACATGAAAATGTAATATGAGAGAAGTCACTCATATAAAACACAAATAAGGTCTCTTTAATATCTCAGTTTTTTCTTCTAGTGGTCGACCAACATGTGTTTTTTGACAGAAGATGATATCAGCAAGGTGGCCGGTGATCGATTTAAGCGCATACATATTACATCACACCATTTAAAGCAACTGTATGTACGTTTTTTACCTTAAAGTATCATTCTCAAAGTCATTCTGAGGGTACTCTCACTTTTAAGGTAGCGAATGACTGTTTCTTTCCCTAGCTCCCTCCCTCCAGATGTCTTTTCTGGAAGTATGTAAGTTCGGTGAATCGTTACGAAACTCCCAGAATTAGATTGCTTTACACCAGCAACACATGCACGTGTACAGCACTGTAATTAAGACATATCATTCTAATCACTTTACTGTAGGGGGCTCCAAAGTCGCAAAACTATGGTGACTGGGAGGGGACATGTTCGGGTCAGTTTTACATGTTCTTAGTTTTGTCATGGCCACGAAATATTAAATCATGGGAACAGGATAATGTGTCGACAAAATGATCTTGTGGTCACAACATAATATCATGTTCTCACGAGTTATTATGTCATGGCCATGACAAAATTAAGTGAAGCGAACATGTCCCCTCCCGGTCACCATACAAAATACAGTTAATTTAAGGATGCAATGAAATGTATCTTTACATCACAAAATATTTACTAAATTATACTTACATTTGAAAATGGGTAAATTCAATTCAGCTTTAAGGTCCTTGTACTGAGTCCGACATTTTGTATGTTGTTTTCTTTTCTCTTTTTTCATACTGGTCATGCTTTCTTCTCAAAATGCATGCATACAAAACGTGAGGATGTGTTTATTTTTTAATGTTCAAACATTTTGCACGAACATTTCGGACTCAGCGTGCAAGGGCATTTACTGTCATTGAGCAGAGCCTGAATACAAAGACAATGAACTGAAGTTAACGTCTGACCAGAACGCAAAAGGAAGTAGCAGTTATTTTCAAATGAGTGCAAGAAATGTCAGAGTATAAATGTGGTCATGTTAGTATTTTTCACAAATAAAGAAAAACACAAATGAAAAGGAAGTAAAAACTTTAATCAACAATGGATTTGGTAATCTGCTGAGTCTCTTCACACAGCAATCATATTTCTCAAATTAAGACCAGATTAGAGTTGGTTATAAATTTTGGTTGCGATGTCGGGTGACCAAAATTAAATGTCAATGCAATATCTAATGTCAATGTTAATTTGATGTCCAATACCGACGTCAGCTGATATTAATATTTAAAAACAATTATAAGGTTGTGTAACCAAAATCTATTGTTAAGTTGATATAAAATACTGACGTCAACCCGATGTTTATTCTCCACTAGAAGGCAACATCTGTGTGACGTCATGTCCGATGTCAACCGGACGTTATTTTGACGTCCTGTACCTGCTGGGAGTACACAGAGCACACCCATGTTTTATGCAGGCTTCAAATGCACAATTCTGAAGATCTAACAGTTACATTTGCTAATATTTGCCAGGTTTATGAAATAAAAATGTGTTTACATATTAAAAGACTGGTTTAAATGTAAACAATGTGTATAATTGCTAAATGCCACAGGTATATGAGAACGTATTACAACTTTTCTATAGAGTAGGGGAACTATGACGTCACTTTGTAGGTCGATCAGCTGTTAACATCACACAAGCCAGTAGGATTTTTCAATAGGCTTTTTGAACTTTTATGAATTTTGAAGCATAAATAAAAGCACCAGAACTGAAAAGCTAAACTTAGGCTATAAACGAACTACACCACCACGATCGCTCGCCTTCGACGTCACCAGCACCGCGCTCCCGACAACTTTCTCAAACGTATTTTTAACATTCAGTGAAAAGGATTTACTCTGTGGATGAATTTGAATCCACGCTACACGGACCTTTTCATATAAACTGGAATAAATACAAAACTAGACCCAAACTAAAACTGAAATTAGACATTAGTAATACATAGTGTAGTGAATAAATGAAATAATCATAAATAAAGGATATTTGAAAGCATTTATGTACATTTTGAAATAAGATGCATTAAAAGTCAATAAATCCTTGATTAATATGAATATTTTCATTAAAAACGTATCTCTATGTAATATTCAATAAACTTATAGTACATTAAATCTATTAAATAACGGCAGAGGAGCGAGTTTTTGGATATGGTAAGATTAAACTTACTTTAGTGAATAAAGTACCACATTTCAGCTCTCGTTTTGTTAGGGTGGGTACACAAAATGTTATTTTATCCTTCTATCATCCTATCAATCTATATGCTTTCTAACAGCTTCATGTGGCCGTGAACATTTAATTTGAATGTGGTTTTAAGCACAATGCATCTTTAAAGTTTCACTTTTACTGTGACTAAGCCAGTAAATGTGGAGTTTACATGGAATAATCATATGAGTTTACCTTATGATCCGAACCCAGAGTCTCCGCATCAGTAAGCCATAAAACGATCATCTTCCATCCGAAGACTTGTGATGCATTTCAGGGCAAAACAAAAACAAAAACATTGTCGAGCAATATAAAATGCGGGAAACTATGAATTGGTTACTTAACATAATAGTTAATTGTACTACAAATTATACAATTGGAAAATACTGTAAATTTAAAAACTATTTGGCATGTTGACGTTGAATGTCTCAGACAGCGCCTGTAGTCTTTTTAAAGAAACTTTAACAGTTTAAAAAAAGTGGAGTGTTACTGTTGTGTTTTATGTCACAGAATAAAACGTGAAAGTATGTTGCGCTTGTGTGAAACACGGACCTTATGTTAGGATTTAACCAAACTTTCATTTAAAACCCTTTGACTCTGGGACGATGGAAGCGGAAGTGCTACGATGCTAACTCGCGTCTGGGTTTTTGCCTACAAAGTGACATCATAGTTCCACCACTCTATTACTAACAGAAAAGGGAAATGTCATAATACATTTTCATATACTGTTTACTGTAATACAATATTTGACAGAACTGTTACATAAAGATATTAAAGTAATGAAGGGAGAGAACACACTTTTCCCCTCAAGCTTTGACAGAACAACCAGCAAGACATCTTTTCCTGTGTGATCACATGAGTGTGTATAATTACGGTCTGTAATTTCACTCAAGGCTCACTCTGGATCTGCTGTTCCTTGTTTGCTAGTGCCCATATTAAGTGGATGAAACATCACAGTGTGTATGCACTGTCTGACTCAAAAGTGACATGTTTTAGTTTGTTTGTTGTTCTCACAATAACTACAATAACTGCAGGTGGATGTAAAAAATTAGTGATCAGGGGCCAAATTAAGTCCGAAGGGTCACCTTTCCCTCCCGCAGTCAGTCAAGGGCTGATCACTCCCTGATTGTGTGCTGCACTGACTTATTCAATGACATCTCGAGAGTTGACTTTGATTGCAAATTGGGGACGTTGTGACCCTCATCAGCACCATATGCCACTTAGGATCAACAATCATCCCTGAGAGATTACAAACCTCACCGTAAAAATACAGAACGGGTCAGCCGCAGCCTCTCCACTTGGTCATTCACACCTCAGGAGACTGAATAGAGGACACAAAAGAGCTATCGAAAGTAAAGCATTAACTTTGCCTAAGATGTTCCTCTCGAAATCCCTGAGGAGAAATTAAACTGGTGGCATACAAAAAGCATTTAAGAACTATAAAATGAATGTGAAGACATAGCTCAAAAAAATGTTTGGTCTTTGAAAAATCTGACATATGTTTGAGCTCAGATTGAAATATTCAGTCTTTTTTCTATCCGAGCACAGTTGCTAAGCTTGCTCTTGAAACTTCATTTGCAACATGGGGAAAGATAGTATTTGTTAAACGTTGAAGAACTGTGCTTGCAAGGGCTGTTTTAACCATTGGGCTAGGCGGGGCTGAAGCCCCGGGGCCCGAGCAAAGAGGGGGCCTGTGATTGGCTGTGGGGTAGATGGACTGGCGCGCCGATCGCCAAAGCCACCATGCCCCTGACTTATTAGCACTGTTATTTAGTTGAGCTTTTCTCCATTGAGTATGAGCATGTCTCCATTCACCTCCACTCTTCCCTTCGTTCTGGAGTAATATGGAAATGGTCGTGCAAATAAATATTCGATAAGTGAAAATGTCAGCAATTCTGAGAGAGAGGGGCTCCAAAAAATGTAAAAACTCCAAAAACAAAGATCAGGGAAAAAAACACAAGTTAGTCAGTAAAAGCCCCAGCTATCGGGTTATTTTACTAAAGCTGATGATGGAGTGGAAGTTGTTGGAACAGCGAGTGGACCACGCACATGGAGCAGAAAGACAAACAAATACAGCGTCACCGTCCACACAGATTTTAGGTTAGTTTGATTATTTACTGGATGTATATTGGTTTTGTGTTTGAACAAACTCTATATAGGCTATTCGTTTAAGGGTTGGGAGATAATCCGGTAGAAATATATCAATAATTTTGCGCGTCAAGATGTAGGCTAAGATTATCATTTAAACGCGTTTTAATGGTTTAAACTGTTAATGAACATTAAAGGTCAAAGTATACTTCACTTTGTACGCGTACGCGAGGGACAGCGTACAGTGCGCGTGATGCAAATTTCATCATCAGAATAGTATGCGCGTACTGTATGCGCACCCCCAGATTTTGTTAACTTTGTACTTTGTACGCGCAGGTCACACATGCTCATTAAACTCTCTTGCAGTAATTAGTTTATCCGCAAGGTGGAAACGCTGCCGTGGGGGTATCGATTCACAAGGTAGCCGAAGAAAAACTGTATAAACATATGACTTCACACACCTCCGAGAATAAGCTTAGACACTGTCCGGCTTCCCAAACGGTAGCTTGCAGCAATACTTGGTCACCGCTAGCCTTTCCGCTGTGCTTCTATGAGTTTTTCTTCCGTGTCCTTCATCACACTGTAATCTTCATAACTGCTCCCTACGGGCCCCGCTAGGCCAGGAGATGTATTGAAATTTGGCGCAAAGTGCATGCGTCGAATGTCTGTGTACGCGTACGAGTCAAATGAAGTATAATTTACAAGGCTGCGCGTACGACTGTGTGCATACGCTAATGTACGCGTAAAAAAAAAGAAGTATATCTGGTCCTTAAGCAGTGGGGCAGAATTCATTATGGTAAATGCGTGCATTAAGACAGTTTCAGCCTGATTGTGCGCGTATTGCGACTGAATAAACTTTTCGCTGTTTGTTGTGCTTAAACGTTCAAATACACAGTTACGTGTCAAAAATTCTCGTCTTTACGATTATTTTCATAAACACATTTATTGTTGTAACCTCTCCACCCTCAATAGCACGACTGAGCTGCCCTTGAGCAAGGCACCGAACCCCCAACTGCTCCCCGGACGCCGCAGCATAAATGGCTGCCTACTGCTCCGGGTGTGTGTTCACGGTGTGTGTGTGTGTGTTCACTGCTGTGTGTGTGCACTTTGGATGGGTTAAATGCAGAGCACAAATTCTAAGTATGAGTCACCATACTTGGTCATATGTCATGTCACTTTGTAAAGTCACTGTCGATGCATAAAATAAAGGGGCGTATGCTTTGCACAGCTGAATTGCTGGTAAATCATGCCAGAAATGGGCACAAAAGAAACAGGGTGTCTTCTGTCTTTACTGCGTATTGATTCCAAGTCTATAGCCTGAGCAAAACTTTCAAGAAATGCTGAACTCTTTGAGGATTTAGTGTTATATTAATATTTCTGAAGCGTGGTGTCATTTTGATTGACGTCTCTGACTTCTCTTGGTATTTGTGGTGGGCTCTGAAAATGACAACTAAGAACAGAGAAACACGCAGCTGTCATCTTTAATGAGCATCAGTCTGGCTGTATGCCTGATGGATTTCAGGTAAGACACATGCAGCTTTACAATAGATGCTTTCAGAAGATTCAGTCAGAGCACAGTCTCATCTGAGGACAGAGCAAGAACCGACGCTATCGCAATCGATTCCAAAATGAACAGTGTGAATACATTATTAGCTTTTTTATTGTATGATTACGCGGACGATTTTCTTCATGTTTTATGATTGGCTTTCTTGTTGTGGAGTGAAGGTAATCATTTTTTTGTTTTATTCCGAGCATAATCCATTTATGTAAGAGACAGACCTAACAACACAGTGTACTCTTGTCCTTCGTCTTCATAATACAAAGCCTCAGGGCCGAATGTGGTGTTCCCATGACAACCGTCTATGACATGGGGCCATTTTGTGTAAACAACAACATTATGGAGAGTGAACCGACTTCAAAGAAAGTCACAATGAAACAATATCAGGCCGGATTGTAGAATAGCTGTGATTAAGGGAAGTTGGCTGCTATGAGAGAAATATGAGGAACACACACACACACATTATACAAATGTCGTCTTAAGCACACATATCTGCAAATGTACTGCAAATAGGGTTTCGCTGAAGAGTAATGACATGAATGCAAACGGATCCATGTGTTTGAAATAGACATTTCATTCCTGGGCCAAACAATCATGATTTTAGGTGACAATTTATATTTTTGGGTTCCATGACTGGTTACTGTTTATTTATTAAGATTTAGTGTTTATTAGCTTGTTTTCTTCATTTTAATTACATTTTTTGCTATTCACTTAAAGGAGACCTATTATGCCCATTTGTATAATATATGTAATATAAGTCTCAGAATTTCTTTGTGAAGTTTAAGCTCAAAATACCCCACAGATAAGTTATTATATCATTTTGAAAATGCCTATTTTGAGTGGAAGCAGAAACACGCTGTTTTGGTGCATTTATCTTTAAATGACAATGAACTGCTGTTCCCCGCCCCTTTTCCAGAGTAGTGCTGTGCCTTTACAGCTCGTTCCCCGGATGCTCTGCTAAAAACATCTGTTTGGTTTTGATTGTGATGTCTATCGCACTGAAATCATGCGTTTTAAACCATATTAGTTTAAACTTCTGATATACTGTAAACAGTTTTCTGAGAGCATACATCCAAAGCACGTGCACAGAAAGCGGCTGTGAGTACTAAAGTTATCTTTCATGTCTTATTGCGCTTAAACCGTCAAACACACACAAGTTTATGTCAAAAACACACATGAGTTACAACTATGGGTGCGCCGATCCGATATTCAGGATCGGTATCGCTTCGATACTGGCCTTTTCTGCTGGATCGGGGGATCGGTCTGACGTGGCCGATCCAATTAGATACTCTGCATAGCTAATATTGTGTTATTGTTAAGCCCCACAAAAGCTACAAACACATTATAAACATGCCATAAAGTTTCTGTGCACTATATTTCAAGTGTTCTGAAGCGTTACATAATTTAATTTGAGGTAAAGATGAATATTTAAGTCAAGTTGACGTAAACACTTCTCTCCGCTGCAGCTGTCCTTCATCCTCATTCAGCGTTCAAACTGTGTGCCGCGTTCGGTTACTAGAGTCAAGACGATAAACTATCTCCACTGTTCCCATTATACTAGTCTTGATCTGTAAATTAAAGTTCAATGGTTTTGCATAAAAGGATTTTATCTAGCTAGAGTCTCGTGCTGTTTCTAAATCGTGTTACTTTCTACCAGGTGTCTGTTCGATCACAACACTGTTGTAGAGAGCACTATGAAGGGTTCTTCACAAGCACAGTTACTGAAATTTAAAACGGTTAAAAGACAAGGACCAATAAACTGTCGCACAGATTTAATACACTACACATTAATATCTCTTTCCTTTGTGCTTTGAACTTCTCTATGCGGACTCCAGAGTGCTGTGCCTGCACGCCGAGGCTCAGTGTTAAGGTGCGTTCACACCAGAGCGTTGTATTCGCGAAGTTGGACTGCATTTTGAGTTTACCACAATTACTTTGCCTCCAGTTGTTTCGGATTTTCTGCCTCCGCTCGTACTTAGAGCAAGCTGTTGGTTAATGCTGCGAATCCGCCAAGCTTTTTCATCATTCTGCGTGAAAAAAATTCACGGCCGCCTCACGCGCATAGCGCCGCAGGATGTTTTCGCGTCTTTGCATGCTTAACGTAAATCTCGCACGATTCGTATTGGTCTGGTGTGAGCCTTTTCTTCAAGTATTCTGCGCATATAAGCCAAGGGTACCAAGGGTTACCAAGCACAAAAAACAAGGGGAGTGCTTTTTGCTAATGCCGCCCGCAGCTGGAACCAGCTTAGAAGAGATCAAACGTAAAACATAGCCTTTCTTCAAAACTCATCTATTTAGTTCGTTGAATGAGCTCTGCGCTATCCGAACTGTTATATGTATAATCCTTTTCTATTTAACTGTTTTAAATTTCATTTTAAATCAATTTCTATATCATTTTATAATTCCTTGTTTTATTATTTTTAACTGTTTTTATTGCTTAAATGATTATTTCATTTCTTTTATGTAAAGCTATTACCACCGTGTATGAAATGTGCATATAAATAAACTTGTTCCTTGCCTTGCCTACGTTTGCCTGCGCGCCGAGGCTCAGTGTTAAAGCGCATTTCTGCGCAATGCGCATAAGCGCTGTGTGCCGCTCTGTATTGGAGCCTTAATTTTTTGCACAGAAAGATTATTAATAGCCTTTCTTGTTCGTCTCATCTGTTATATGGTGCTGCCTCATTTATATATAAAAGAAATATATATATATATATATATATATATATATATATATGTATATATGGTACACCGTTGACGCTTGTAAAATCCCAATGGCGGCGCCATGGATGGAAATATGCAGATTAAGGGTCAGAAAAATTATAATAAGATCCCCTTCACGGTGGGAGTGAAATCTGAGTGGCTAATTTTTTCACGTGTTTGCAGAGAAAGGCTCATTACCAAAAAATTTTTGGTAAGTTGTTACTTTTTACATTTTCTGGGTTGGTAGAGCCATAGACCCAGCACTTAAACATGAAACAAGTCTGTTTTAATGATAAGTTAGCTTTGAATAATCCTGTGCTACAGCAAATATTTTGTCTTCTTCCTAGTACAAATATTATTCAAATTAATATTCAATAAATTCCAGTGAGGACTTAAAGGAGTAGTCCACCCGAAAATGTGAATTCTGTCATCATTTCGGTTTTGGGTCCCACTGACTTCTAAAAGATACTATAGAAGTCAGTGGGAATTGAAATTGTTATCCAACGGTTGCCATCATTCTTCAAAATATCTTCATTCGTGTTCCACAGAAGAAAGAAATTCATACAGGTTTGGAACGAACTTATAAGTAAATGATTACAATGTTTATTTTTGGGTGGACTGTTTCCTTTAAATAATTGTTAGATGGCATACAACGTGTCAAATGTCCATCCACAAATTCTCAAATTTGTCTTTCACCATGGGCATCATATCATTCCCATATAAGCGTGAAATGTGGTTTAATTCTATTTCTGTAGGGCTATACGTTTCCCCATTGCTCTGATATCAAGATGATAAAGATAGATCAGTTCCAAGACATAGAACACCAACAAACAGTTTAGGGTGCGACTTTAAAGATACATGAAGTCCATCTATATAGAAAGAGATGAAATTACATGTGATATTGCTTTTCTGTGAAATTAGATGGGTTAAATTGAAGATCATAATCAGTCACAGAAAGCAGCGTATGATATTTTACGCTGCGCTTGACATTCTGCAAAATTCCTTTGAAGTATGGCATCTATATACCATATAATAGGTTATATATGGCTTTTTCCAACACAATATTCCTGATTTGCCACACTACATATTACATTATACCATTTCCCAGTTGGTAAATTGGGCTGTGAATTATGAGTGAACAATGGGCTGTTTACTCTGACCTACTGTATGACCACAATAACAAGAGTAAACACAATTAAACCAAATAGCCTTTGAGAAAAGAGCAGCACATTTGTGAGTCTCATTAAAGATAATGACATTCTGAGCTCAAATACGCCTCTGGCTATCACTCTCTGTACAGATGTCAGACCAAAGCACCTATGAACTGTTTCCATGCACAGTGTCGTGCCCGCTGACTTGTTTCTACAGTTACAGTTCAAGAGGTCAAAGTTGAACGGGTTAGCATGATCCAGTCAGCTCATTTGTGGAAATTACTCCATTATGAGGGCAACAGGCATCTTTCTTCATTGAGGGTCATTTAAAATACATATTTAGATGTTTCATAGTCATAACAAATTAAACAAATAAACTAATATCATTGGAGCATGCTAAGAAAATACTATTTCAGTCTTTCTTCTTCAAAAGTTCATGTATCTATTACTTGCCAAGTTTATTGTTGTAAGAAATATAAATAACTATAAATATAAATAATAGTACATAATTTCAATCTGATGGGATTATTTTATTGCATATTTCTAGACTGTAAGATAAATAAAGTAAAATTTGTAAATAAAGATCATTGGAGTATGCTAAGAAAACACTATTCAGTCTTTCTGCTTCAAAAATGTATTAATGTGTTACTTGCCATGTATTCAAATAATTATCACTCAAAAATTACTAGTAAATTTCACAATAATTACAATTAAATAGTGAATAAATTCAGCCTAGTGGGATATATATATATATATGTGGGATCCCTAGTGGGATATATATGAGATATATATAGTATATATATATTGTATATGTCTACACTGTAAAAAAATATCTTTATAAATAAGATAATATGACTTTTTTTTAATATTTTTAGTTTGTGGAGTATGTTTTTCTACATCAAAATGTTTTTTTTTTGTCTTACTAGCAATTTCTGAGTGAGATTGTTTGAGAGTATTTGTTTAGTGACAGTAAATTCAGCCTGATTGGTTTATTTATAATACTTCTACACTATAAATGATTTTCCATTGTAAATAAAGATTACTGGCATACATTTAAGATGATTGCATGTATTTTAAATGTATTGTATATTAAATGTGTTGCATTTTAAATGTAAATTACTTAAATGTACTTTATTACTGGCATACATTGGCACACATATACTGGCATTCAAGAAAACAAATACATTTAAAAATGTACAAAATATCTAAGCAAAAATTTATTCAAAGTTAATACTACACTTTTTTCCCATTGTATTTATTTCCCATATAAATGAATGCATGACTATACAATACTATTAGTGTTAGAAATTGCAACAATATAACAATAGAAATATAATACATTCATACATTTACAATTTTAACTAAAACAATAAGTAAACAATAATCTCCTGTCCAGAGGAGAACTGCCCCCCCGACTGAGCCTGGTTCCTCCCAAGGTTTTTTCTCCGTTCGGTCACAGAGGACGTTTTGGCTCCTTGCCGCTGTCGCCTTTGGCTTACTCAGTCGGGGACACTTCATTTCTAGCGATTATCGTTAATTTGATTTCACAGATACTATTTAAACTAAAATAAGCTAGATAATGACATCTCTGAATTCAATAATGAAATGCCTTTAACTGAAAATTGAGTGTTTAATCTTATTATTATACATTACTGACACTCTATCATCCAATGTGATACTGTTAAGTGCTTTGACACAATCTGTATTGTTAAAAGCGCTATATAAATAAAGGTGACTTGACTTGACTATAGTACCCAAATCATGTCATCATCTACAACACTGCATCTATGGTGGGTTGCCATTGCTCCTCTTTGACATGGCAGTAACCAAATGCAGGGCCCTATGATTTCCGCGATGCAGAAAACGCAAACGGAAGCCAGTCATAAAAACAGAATTTACAGTTTAACGAATGTCATGGAATTTGTCAAAGTTTGGATGAATTCATCAAAAGTAGGTAATTACACTTGAATCAAATCGCAATATGGACTAGTATCTGTAAATATTAAGCCGCAGAAGTCATTTTAAATATGAATCCTGCATGTTCTGTGTGAATGGAGCAGATGCGCGGCTGTGTTTACAACATAAATATGTTTTATTAACAAGGTTCCTGTGGAGGAGCACGATCAGATAATCAACTAATTTAGGCGCAGGTGCGACTCGTTTAGCAACCATCCTAACGAGCGCAATGCGTGTGTGGGTGTGTGTGTGATTCCCAGGGAACACATATACTGACAAAAAAATGTATAACCTGAATGCACCTGTTACCTCTGTCCAGTCGACAGTTTTTCGGATCCCCCCTCCACCCCAACGTCTGCTCACCCCTAATGCATTTGATCCCATGAATCAGGGATGGGGGAGTTCTCTGGGTCCGGGCCATATAGAGTGCACGGAGCCCTCCCCCAGGACGCAAGCCAAAATATGCTTACTATTTGCTATCAGATTAGATGTAAGGGTGAACTCGTGAATTGCCGTCTCAATGAGGACATAAATACATGAACAACATCTCCAGAACTGATCTGAGAGTCACTTTAGGAGCATAAAGACATGAACAATATCTCCAGAACTGATCTGAGAGTCACTTTAGGAGCATTTTACCATTTAATTTGAGTAAAAATAAATTTATATCATACACACACAGAACTTTAAAGATATTCACGACAACCGTCAAAATAAAAGTTTGGTTTAACTTATTAAGGACATTGTGCCAGAAATAGGCTATATTAATATTATTTAGTAGATTGTACTACTACTACTACTACTACTACTACTACTAATACTGTTAAAAAATAATACAACTTTATTATTTTAATAAATAATCACAAAATATTTAATTTTTAATTTTCATTAAATCAATGTTTTATGCCTTCATCTGATAACCAGTAAAGTTGAAATACACAACACAGAATTTCTGAGGGGGAAAAAACATTTCATAAGGCTACAGTAAGAATAAAAAAAAATATTGTATGCATTCAAATAATCAGACATGATACAACACATGGTAAAAAGAAAACATAAGGTGAGAATTTTTTTTTAACATTTCATACAGCTCTAAACATGTCATTTTTGTCACACTTTTAATATATTGATGTTAAATTGTATACGTTTCATGATTTTAATTAATTAGACATGTTTTTTGATTAATACAATTTAATTTGACCATTAAAAAAGAGTTCAGAAGAATTAAAACGTGAAAAACTGAATTTAGACAAAAATTAATGGATTTCATAGGGACCTACAAATGTGACAATATGATGGACGCATCGTAAGTATATATATATATATATATAGTAGACAAGGCAGGCAATAAGATTAGCTATCTGTGAAGGGATCTGAACCACACTCTCGACATCACATTCACAGAAAGGCAGCAGACAGACTGGAGACCTCCTGTCACAGATCTGACAGAGCAAACAACAACTTTATAAGATCTTGGTTGTTTTGTGCATAAAGAGGGACTTAGACCTCATACAACTGTATTACACGTCTCTCCAGTCCTAACAATGATTTTATTCCTCTACTCAAATAATTATAAAAACAGATTCACTTTTATCAACAAGCTGACCTTTTGAATAACCATAGCAACTCTATTTACAGTCCTGTGGGTGGTCTTCAGTTACCACTGTGGTAGTTCCCTGCAGCCGGTCTGTTTTTAACCCCGAGACTGTGATGGACTGACATGGCATGTGTCGGGGGTTTTCTCTTCACACTTGTGCAGTCAGGTCTGCACGCCTCTGACCCTTAACTCAGACCGTACGCTCAGTGACACGAGCTCCACCGCTGAAAGTGTGAAAGCCATAAATCCATCTGTCAAGACTCACTCAAACAGCTAGGGCTCCTGGGAGTCAAACTCTGGATGGTCATTCATACAGGCCGGTACGATTTCTTAACAAAACTAGATGCTCGCTGCCATACGCTTAACTGCACTGATGTACTGATGTTTTCTGTCATGACACATTGCAAGTGTTGTTCAGGTGCAATCATTTTAGTTTTTAAAACAAAATGGATACTCATCAAATGTCCAGAATCTACTATGTTTTTATAATGTTGTTGGGAAAAAACTCTTTTGTTCACCAATACTGCATTTATTTGATCAAAAATACAGTCATTTTCTAAAATATTATTACAGTTTATCTCCATTTAAATATATTTGGTATGTAATTGGTAACACTTTACTTGAAGGGGTGTGCGTAAGTCTGACACGACACATGTCATGAATATGAAGAAGGATTTATGCATGTTTATGACAACTGTCATTAAGTGTCATTCTTTCAGTTATGTCATTTTTAATGCTGCAAAGATGACATTATTTGACCTAACCTAACCCTACCCCTAACCCGAAGACAACAACAAAGACATAACAAAGACATCTCAAACAATGTAATTTTTGCATAAAAAATTACATAACAGAGCTAATGACACTTAATGACAGTTGTCATAAACATCCATACAAAGCCTTCATATTCATGTCATGTCATGTCTATGAAGGTGTCATGTCAGTCTTATGCACACCCCTTCAAGTAAAGTGTAACCATGTAATTTATTCCATATGGCAAAGCTGAATTTTTAGCTTCATACTCCAGTCTTCAATGTCACATGATCCTTCAGAAGTCATTTTATCCTGATTTGCCGCAAAAAAAAAAAAACGTTTTTTTCATCAATTTCATCAAAACATCAATTTTTGAGGATTCTTCTTTCTTTGGATGGATGGATGGATGGAATGAATGGATATAATTGTATGTTTGAGAAGCTGATGTTAAAAGCAGCACTGCAGGCAACACTTTTTCTTTTTAAATTATCGGAGTATATGTCATTTTTCCATTAATTGAAAAGTTCCCCCAGTTGAAAAGCACCAGCCTTCGCTGGCGTGACTACAGTACACAGTAGCTGAGAGGTTCAGAATCTGCCAGGTCATGAATAAGTAAATAAGTTAATAATATATGAGATAAAGAAATGTCACAAAATCCTTTCGTTCCACTGAAACAGAAATTCTGCACTTCAGGTTTCACCAAGTGTTGTGTATATTGTCCTCTAGTGTTATCATCCAAATGATTCATGCTATGTTAGCAGCTGAAACAAAATACAGACTTTAAATCACAGATACAAACAGCATTGAATCTTAATGCTGTAAATGCACTTTCTCTATGGGGATAAATAAAAACTGATCTGAACTGAACAAATCTTAACCCTTGTGCATCAATAAAAAAAAGTTACTTAGGTCCATAGTGGACAAAAATGTCCATGTAAATAAAAAACGGTCATAAAATTGGAAGCTTGGGAGCACAGACTTAAGTTTGGTCTAATTTTAAAGAAGATCCGTGGCAGATTATTGCTGAAGTAAAAAAAAGTTTAAAAAGTGAAACAAAAAAAAGTTATACCGGTTTAAGTTTATGAAAATTATTTATAACATAATTTTATATTTTATTTTATGAATATTTTATATATGAAACATGTTGAACTCTAAACCTGCTATACAATCAAATCCATAAATCGAAACAAATTTTAGGTTGATATCTCAATATAATGAGCTTTCAGTAAGATTTTGTTTGGGCGCAGTACAAAATGTTCCCCATTAAATGCCAGCAAAACTCCGCTGGTGCACACAGTGCTTGCATTTGTGGTTTGCAGTAGAATTGCTCTCTCTCAATTTTTACAAGAACACACATGTACACACACAAATTTTTTTTTATGACACACATACAAACCCCACACTGACATCTATACCAACATACCCACACAAGTATAGCTGCATTATTTATCCAATTGACTCAATTATATGCAGAAGCAGAAAACAGGAATAAAGCGAGTATTTGCTTTATAGACCCTTTATAGACTAAACCTGAAAAAAATTGCACTATCAAGACTTGCCAACAGAATTAAAGACTATTAACAAAAATTGCATAAATTTAGCGTATAACTCTACAATAGGAGTTATATTACAAGCACATACACAATATTTTGTATGACACACATACTGTCACGGTCCTGCTGGTGTGCCCGGGCTGGCCAACAGATGTCTCTGTGTTGAGCATTTGCTTGTTGTTTGTTGTTGGTGCCATGTGTGCTCCTGTCTGTTGTCTGCCCCCTCTCATCTTGTTGCCTAATCATTGTTTCAGTTGCTCCACCTGTGTCTCCCTCGTTACCCTCATTTGTCTCTCTTTTCAGCCTACTGGTGTCTGTAGTCCTGTGCTGATCCGTTGTCTTTCGTTTTGTGTGTTATGATGACTGTGCAACAGCTCTCTGCCTGCCTGCCGGTTTTTCCCCTTCGGGTTGATTTTTGTTGCTCTCTGTGTTATTTTATTATTAAAAGAAACATTCTCCTGCGTTTGAGTCCTCGCCTTCATCTCTCCAGTCATTCCCTGACAGAACGGATTAGCCATCTGAGGACTCAGCGGAGAATTAGCCAGCAAAGATGGGGAGTCTCTTCAATATCCGTCAGGGAGACGGGAAGATTGAGGATTACGCCAGGCACTTCTTGGGAGTCGCTCGCTGGTCGGCGACGGAGAAGACCTGCCTCATGATCATCTTCTGGGGAGGCCTGGCCGAGCCTTTCAAATCCCGGATGCCTTACTGGGTTCCAGAGGAGTCGCTAGAGGACTACATCAACCTGGCTCTGAATTTAAGCGGCTCAGCCTTCAGGCAGGAGTTAGCTGCGGAGCCCGCTACAGTCTGGGAGCCCACAGAGTCCGCTCCAAAGCTCGCTTCGTTCCGGGAGCCCACAGAGTCCACTCCAGAGCCCGCTCTGTTCCGGGAGCCCACAGAGTCCGCTCCAAAGCTCGCTTCGTTCCTGGAGCCCACAGAGTCCACTCCAGAGCCCGCTCTGTTCCGGGAGCCCACAGAGTCCGCTCCAAAGCTCGCTTCGTTCCGGGAGCCCACAGAGTCCGCTCCAGAGCCCGCTCTGTTCCGGGAGCCCACAGAGTCTGCTCCAGAGCCCGCTCTGTTCCGGGAGCCCACAGAGTCCACTCCAGAGCCCGCTCTGTTCCGGGAGCCCACAGAGTCCACTCCAGAGCCCGCTCTGTTCCGGGAGCCCACAGAGTCCGCTCCAAAGCTCGCTTCGTTCCGGGAGCCCACAGAGGGACGCTGATCGCGTTGAGCGAAAAGGACGGGCGAACGCTCTCTTTGTGGTGATGGTGAGGCACGCGGTCATTGAGCCGACGTGAGCTTGTTAAACATGGCTACTCAACTCCTGTTTTTTCTTCACAAGTCCATGGGAGGAAGAAAACATGAGGGCGCGAGGGGCAGAGTCGCTCTCTGAAAAGAAAGCTATCCGCGAGCGCAGAGAGGCAAGACTGAAGCACTTGCAGTGCAAGCATTCAGCCCCCCTGTGTGCAGCGTCAGCGTGAGATTTCCCCAAGTATGACACACACTCAGCGTGAGTGTCATCAGCATACAGGGGATTCTCACACGTCTTACAATGACGGCACGGCATTTGCAGCAATGCTGCGCTGAAATTTGCTCTTCTAGTAAGGCTTGTAGATCTCACCGGATTGCGGCAGGGGATGAATGAATCTGCGAGCTGTTCGCTGCAAGAGGTCCAGTCCAGTTGCTGAGGCGCTTCAACTGAAATAGGCTTCAGTTGAAGAGGAAAAAATAGTTTTTCCCCAGTTTAAGTGAAATATTGAAAGGAAAGTATAAAGCAAGTATTTGCTTTATAGACCCTTTATAGACCAAACCTGAAGAAAATGGCACCATCTAGTCAAAAATTTTATTTTGAAGCCTTGCCAACAGAATGAAAGCCTAGTAAATAGCAGTTTTATGGGTTTCAATGGGGACATTTTTGTCCAAAAGGTGCTCGGTGGTTCACTTTTTTGTACCTAATGTAAAATAGATTTATTAAAGGAAATGTGGGTGGAATATAAAAAATTCCAATAAAAATACACACCTGAGCCAAAATGTATTCAGTTAGCATTAACACAGGCAAAAAAAAGGGTGCACAAGGGTTAAATTATGTGGTATTGGGTTATTGTGGGAGACAGCAATCCCATTGGACTGAATTGTCTTACTATTTATTGTTGTTTTACCTGTAATAGAATCTGCAAATTAAGATCAACTGTGTGCCAAACAGGCCAAAACAGATCTAGTTGGCCTGCTGCCTGTTTGAGCAACTTAGTGTTTGATCCCAACATGTGTAGCGTTCAGTTCAGTGTTTATGCTCTGTTTTATGTTTTATTTGTCATCATTGTGCAGCTGTTATTGTGTGTATACAGTCTTTCTGAAGGACTAGACAGCGTTTAGCAGAAACCTTTGTTCAGTGTCGTCCAGCACACAAAGAGAGGCCTTTGTTCTAAAGACTCATTATTTTACTCCGAATCTCTGTTGCACACTGTTTTTCTTTTTGATTTTATTAAAGCAAATTACACTATTTGAATAATTCATGCTGTTCACAACTTGCTGTGTCGATTCTTTTTTATTCATGCCAGATCCTGACTGTTGGATATACACGCAACGCTTCTAAATTGCCCAATAAACTGCTGAAATAAATCTAATATTCAGAGGAAAAATGGATCTGATTATGATTTCTCTGAAGCCAGTTTCTTTATGCCACACAGCTGACAACAAAGCAAAAAAATATCAACAACAATGACATTAACAATGAATATATGTCTGAACACCCATTCAAAGGAAATGCAATCACAGGTTTCCTTCCAATCCCAAGAACAGTTGTTGAGGAAAGCTTGAAGGTTTCCCAATTTCTTGAGCTGACAAAGAAAAACAGCTTTGGAAATAACAAATGCTTTGTTGAAAAATATAGTGTACAGAGGACAAGCACAGAAAATAAGTGCACCCAAAAAGCTTGACTGATTTTTGACATCAATCCAGCCCTTTCAATGCATTTTGCATGACTTTGAAAACACACCGGGAGCTGATAACATAGTGAAAATCAAGGAAAATCATTGTGAAAAATAAGAACACTTTAGCACACATTAGGAAAATTGAAATAATATACTTTAAAATTATATACTTAAGTGTGATCTGAATGTAAGTGTATTCGGATACTTAATCGTATGTTATTTACAATTAAACAATTTACCATTGCCTGGTGGATGATGTAAAAAGAGAAAATCATCAATTGTTGCTTTTAGATATTTTGAACAGCAAGATGTTCACTAGTGAAAGGCTTTTGTACTTACAGTATTTCACATTAAAAGAGAGTATTTGCATAGAGATCTTAAAGTTATAGTAGTAAACATCAGCCCATAGAATTAGTCAACAGCTAGAGAAAATATTACTGTAAAACCTTGACTAACTGATTAAGTGGACTTCAGGGAAAAGATAAAGATAAAATAACTGAAAATATTATGATATATTATGAGACCTTCAAAATTACAATATCAAAATCACGAGAGTTCAT
>CM049873.1:6057978-6229429 GCA_027474115.1 Schizopygopsis malacanthus
TTCTTATTATATTTTAGTTTTTTGGTGAACTGTTCCTTTAACATAAGTCACTGCGTTGCTGTTCTTCACAGCGCTGCAGTAATAGGGAGTCACAGTGTGTCATGGGTAATCTGTTTTTCACTCGTTATGTTTGCTCTACAAAGTAAAACGCCCCTGCATTTGGAGCAAAAGTCTCACTGAACAACAGCAGAGAACTCTTTATGACAGAGTGAGAATAAGTGAATTAGACGCCGGGAGTTTCATAGATCTGTGGTAATTGAAGCGTGTTCCAGACAGCTCAAATATGATAAGTCATCGCAACATGTGGGAGAATGTCAGATCCTTCAGACTACTTGTGCTGGGTTACAGAGAAACTACACCAGCTCTTATTCAATAGCATCTGAACAGACAGATGGAAACATTATTTGACAGACAAAGAGAGTAAACATGTACAAAGTTCTCTCTTATCTTAACAAACACCCACATGCTCCAAAAAAGCAATGAAGGCCCCAAAAAGGCATAAAGGAAGCTGTTCATGTTGCCT
The DNA here is from genome assembly GCA_027474115.1 of Schizopygopsis malacanthus. Taxonomy (NCBI): domain Eukaryota; kingdom Metazoa; phylum Chordata; class Actinopteri; order Cypriniformes; family Cyprinidae; genus Schizopygopsis; species Schizopygopsis malacanthus. The sequence goes on from CM049873.1 coordinate 6,058,502, forward strand.
CCGGGTCCCTTCCCAGTCTCCACCTCTCCTCGACTTATGTATTCTTACTAAATCTTTAAAGAAGTCTTTAAAACCTGGAGGAAGCTATTCAAAAGCCTTTCAATGTATCTTCAAGGAAATTATTCGGCTGAATCAAGACCTCTCGAAAGTACTTGGCCGCTCGGTTTGGCAGCAAGGGGTTTTGAACTAATCATCTAAGCCATAAATGCAATGTGATTAATTACTTTGGAGCCATTTAAAATTATAATACTGATTTGTTTAAAGCTTCAAAGTTACCCAGCAGTCCCAAACACATTCAGCAGTCCAGCACCTATCCTGAGCTATGACGTCCATGTGAAATTAATTTATGAGCCAAGAACCTGCAACTGGTAAAAACAGTTACTATAATATAATAAAAAAAACATTTGTGACATTTATTGGTTACTTTTTGTTTATTTGTATCATGTTCTGTTGGGTATGTCCAAGGTGAAATCTAATTAAACCAAAATCCTCTTCCATATTGCTGTAAATATAAAATTAAGGATGTTTACTTTCAGTTCTTAATTGTGTGTTGATGACTAAATATAATTTAGAGTAGAATGATAGAGTATGACACAATTTGAGTTAAAATACACAAAACTGCAATCGTGTTTTAGAGGTAAAAATCTTTTACTACATCAAATATTGATCCCTGGTTTTCTTGGTCTATTTTCTGGTTTGGACGTTCTGTCCTTCTTTTCGTACTACACTCGATGTCCTCTCCGCAGGTGTATCTCAAACCTAATTTGTTTCCTGAGCTGTAATTGCATCCTGGTGGAACAACACACATACAATATCTGTTTACATCCTTTCTAGGGTCACACAGTTCCACCTGACCCAAAATTCTGCATCATCTGTGTCAGAAAAACCTTTATTCTTTCACTGAGCTGTACAGGAACAGCACAAACACCCCGCAACAAACTGCTTACATGCAGCAAACTTGCAGAAATTAAGATTTGATATTGCATCTTTAAAGATTAAATACATATTCTAAACTTAAAGCGATAAAGCGATAGTTAATCAAAAATGAAAATAAAAAATAGTTACTCTCTCTCTACAAATCTTTTGTGTTCCACATAAGAAAGTCATGTAAGTGTATACGTTTAAGAACTACATGAGGTTAATGAAATCATAGGAAAATGTTTATTTAAAAGGGAAAGTTCACCGAAAATGTTTTATTCATTAATAACTCACCTAATAACTCACCTAATTTCATTCAGTAGAATAATGTCACCGGTTTCGCCCCGCGAGCACGAGGTTTCGCCTTCCCGACGCAGTCTTTCTCCACCCGCAGAGTTAGCAGCGTATTCAAAGAACCGAACCGCAGCAGACTTGTGAAAGAACGAGTACAAAACAGCCTTTCCAAAAACCTATCACTGTTGACCGTGTGGCATATGAACATGAATGTAGTTCATCTGTAAAGGGTTGAAATATGCACATAGTTCGGATGTTTGTGCTCCATGAAATATATATTTTTTTTAAATTATAATTAAAGATTTTGGCAATTCAGTTGAAGTGACTGCAGGTTACATTGAAGTACTACTTCAGAAACATTAAATATGTAGGTCTAAATGAGAACTGCTTTATTGGGCATTTAGTTGTATAAAAATGCAGTACTGTTGAGTAACTCTTATGAAAAATAACCATGGTTTTATTATAATAAAAGTGTAGTAAAATTTTAATTTTTTCTTTTGCATATTGATTACAATTTATATAACCAGTTATACTACAAATACAATGGTTAAACTATGGTTAGTGTAGCAAGGCCCAGGTTGATTTGTGATTATCATGGTTTAATAGTAACCAAATGTTTTTTAGTTTTTTTATTTCTATAAAACTATGGTACATTTTGTAAACACAAGTATGAACTGATGACGTCAGAAATATGATAATTAAGCATATATCAAGTTGAATTGTTATATAAAGTAATAAGCATGTTTATAAAAACAAGTTTTGTAATAACAATTATTTCGGACCTTTTGACGTTGATGATAATTCCCATTCGGACCTTTGAATGTAAACTTTGAGAACCCCTGAAATAGTCCATGTGACATCAGTGGTTCAACTGTCATTTTATGAAGCTACAAGAAAAATTGTGTGTGCAAAGAAAAGAACAATCATGACTTTATAAAACGATTTCTTCTCTTCCATGTCAGTCTTCAATGCATGTTTACGAGAATACCACGACGCATGTGTTGTGGTGCTGTTAACGTAGATATGTTAGTAGCCTACTTGACAGACAGCTGTGTTTCCATTCACACAGCATTCACACTATAGAACTAAACTTGAAAATTGTCTGTGACTCTGAAAATGTAAAATAAGAGTTACTACTGTTATAGAACATTCTCATTCTCAACCAAACAGTGTGAAAATAACAGGCCTGGAACCTGTATTCTGTCCCTGGATGAAAATAGCCCTCTGTAAGAGAAGCCAAGGAAACAAGGCAGAACCGGAAAGGTTGAATCTGTCCCCATGAACACACACACACACACACACACACACAACAACAAACCACTTCACCAGAAGAGACAGCCACTGAAGGAAAACACCATTAGTGGAGTACATACTCATTCTTAAACAGTAATCAAAGAGGGAAAACTGAGCCAAAGCAACAGATCTTTAATTTGGGTGAAGGGTTGAGATGATAGCATTGGCAGAGAGCTCTGAGCCTGACAGGAAGCTCCACACAAGCAATCTGCGCGGCTGAATTCATTTGGAGCGACAAAAAAGATGAATTGCAACCTGAGACGGGTCAGAACCTGAAATCTGTCGTCTCAAAGAGTAATCGGTTTTGAGGAATCAGTCACCTGGCTACATCACGCATGAATAAACCTATAGAGCTCAGAAGAAACGGGAGAGTAGAAACTAAAAGACTTTTTGGTCTTTCCTCATTTATTTAGAACATATTCAGCCTCAACCTTTGAAACGTTGCCTTGTCATTGTAATAGCATTCATCTGCCAAATCCGTTACATTTCAAACAAAGTATGTGAAGGCCAATCTTACATTTAAAGATGCTGTAGCAGCATATTATACAAATTAAATATAAATAAATTATTAAATAGTAAATACCAAAAATAATATTATATAATAATACCAAATATATATATATATATATACACACACACACACACACACACACACACACACACACACATTAATATAAAAATGAATGTGTGTGTATAATATATACTGTGGGGGAAAAACATTATTTGATCCCCTGCTGATTTTGTACGTTTGCCCACTGACAAAGAAATTATCAGTCTATTTTAATGGTAGGTTTATTTGAACAACGAGAGACAGAATTACAACAACAAAAATCCAAGAAAATGCATTTAAAAAAAGTTAGAAATTGATTTGCATGTTAATGAGTGAAATAAGTATTTGACCCCTTTGCATGACTTAGTACTTGGTGGCAAAACCCTTGTTGCTAATCACGGAGGTCAGACGTTTCATCTCAGGAGGGATTTTGTCCCACTCCTCTTTGCAGATCCTCTCCAAGTCATTAAGGTTTCAAAGCTGACGTTTGGCAACTCGAACCTTCAGCTCCCTCCACAGATTTACTTCGAGATGAAGGTCTGGAGACTGGCTAGGCCACTCCAGGACCTTAATGTGCTTCTTCTTGAGTCACTCCTTTGTTGCCTTGACGTGTGTTTTGGGTCATTGTCCTGCTGGAATACCCATCCACGACCCATTTTCAATGCCCTGACGGTACATGGCCCCGTCCATCGTCCCTTTGATGCGGTGCAGTTGTCTGTCCCCTTAGCAGAAAAACACCCCAAAGCATAATGTTTCCACCTCCATGTTTGACGGTGGGGATGTGTTCTTGGGGTCATAGGCAGCATTCCTCCTCCTCCAAACACGGCGAGTTGAGTTGATGCCAAAGAGCTGGATTTTGGTCTCATCTGACCACAACACTTTCACCCAGTTCTCCTCTGAATCATTGACTTCAGACATCAGTACATGTGCTTTCTTGAGCAGCGGGACCTTGCGTGCGCTGCATGGTTTCAGTCCTTCACGGTGTACTGTGTTATGAATTGGTCCCAGCTGCCTTGATATCATTGATGAGATCCTCCCGTGCAGTTCTGGGCTGATTCCTCACCGCTTCTTACCTGTATAATAGACACCTTGGAGCCAGAAATCTTGCTGATTGAATACTTATTTCACTGTTTTATTTTTGTTGTTGTTCTTCTGTCTCACTGTTCAAATAAACCTACCATTAAAATTATAGACTGATCATTCTTTGTCAGTGGGCAAACGTACAAAATCAGCAGGGGATCAAATCATTTTTCTCCCACTGTATACTTGGGATTAATTAATTTATGTTTTATTCATTTATTTGGATAAATAAAAAAAATTCTACATTATACAGGGATTTTTTTTACACAATAAAATAAATAAATAAATACAAAATGCATGCTTTCTGTAGCTGATTTGCATTACTGCAACAGTCCCTTTTTTGAGGGAAGAACTGAATTCTGCTTCCTCATACCTGACTGCAGTGTGCATTAAGTTATTACCGGTGTTACATTTATTGAGTGTCACAATTATCCTTACATTCCTCCAGAGCAATAGTGAATACTCCAGGACTCTGACACCCTGAAACCGTGACAAAACTCCATGCAGCTTAATGCCAAGAAGTCTTTCTGAGCCTCTTTGGATTAGACTTTCAGGCACCTCTCAGCTCTCCTCTGCACTGGGGTGAACCCAGCAGTTCCTCCGACGGTATGAACGCTCGGTAAGCCGATCAGAGAGGAACCCTGCACTTGCAGCTCCATTAGGATTAATTGTGAATGCTAGACTAGATTATTACATTTTCCAAATAAAAAGTGTCTGATAATTGCCCATGTAAAACACTGCTGGTCGGTTACATTTTATGTATAAAAGGGAGTAGTTTTTGCTCATTATATGTTAGTGTGGTGATGTTGATTGCCAGGCCCTCATCATGCGGTTGCTAGGATGCTCTGAGTGACAATGCTATTCAGTTGCTGGGTGGTTGTTTTGAGGGATTGCTAAGGCACTACTAGATTACTTGCTGACCCAGTTCAAAGAGCCCAGCCTCAAGACTCTGCTGTTGTGCCCCAAATGACTATGTACTTATACTAGTGTGCACTCTAGCGTATAACGTAGTTAAGGTTAATCTCAGAGTCTGACAGCCCCCCCCCCCCCCCCCCCTCCGCCACGGAAGGAAACCGTGACAGTTCAGTGCATGAAGTGTCCAATGTTCATCCTTAATGATCTAATAGCAGCATTCAAATATGTGAGCAGGAGTTTCAAAGAAGTTCAGTAATTCATACTTCCTTTGTTTTAACGATTCCACTGAAATATGAAACTGCTTAATCGTGACTAACATAAAAGTTTTTTTTAATTAACATTTAGAAACTGTATGAAACTGTATGTGAAATGAACAAGGATCAATACAAATACTTGTATAAAAAGAAAACATACGAAACGGCAATCAATTATTATGATTGGTTTTATTTGAGTTATGCTGTTTAGATTTGGTTCATATTGAAGAGCTACAAACAAAGCTATTTATTTATATAGTGTTCTCTCCTCTCTTAAATGCTTTAATGTTCTCTCTCCTAAAATGTAAATGTCAGCATTTTCTTATAAGGATTGAAATCTGTGAGGTAAATCAAGATATTATTGATGGATTTCAGTAAATCTGCCATTTTATTCCAGCTGTTACTCCTTTCATAAATATTTAGTTTATACCTTACTTAGAGTCACGTTTCAACTAAATTTAAAGGTGCAAATCAAAATTATTTAGATGTCAGTAAATTGCAACTTAGTGCTCCTTTATGTCAAAACTAGGCTATGCTATAACTTTTGCACAGCTGACATATCTGGCTCCTGGTCTCTAAGTATTGCTTGAGTCCCACCTTTGGTGTAAATATATGGGATTTTCTCCTGGTTTATTGTCTGATTGCGGAGTATTCTCATCAAATCACATGGTTTGAGGAATCATCCATGTTCCATAGCACAAATGTTGCAATGTTGTGGAATGACCATGCCGTATGGTAATAAAATCCCAAACCATATACGGCAGAAGTAGTATGCTATTCTGAACTAAGTGAAACACTACAGGTTAAGAGTCAGTGCTGTCAGTGCTGGTCCTCCCTATACACAAAGTTGCACAGTACACACACAAAAAAAGTCCAACTGTCCATCTTGAGGTGTTTTCACTTAAATGCAGTCAGTTATGTCATAAGAGATCATAACCAGTGTGGAAAGTAATCGAATGCTTGTCAGCATATTATATCTGTGCATGCAGTGACAGCAGCCTAATAAACCTCCTGCTGTTTCTGTCATTTAATAAGAAAACGAGAGAATCGTTCACTAGTCTTCACTGAATTTTAGTACATTTAATATAAATAAATGTGCATTTAATTCATACAGTGAAGACTGTAGTAGTTGTTTTTATTACATTTGATTACTTCATTCAGTTTCTATATATGCTATTGTAAGTTTAATTGTTTATTTCTTTTGTTTCGTTTTTCTATTGTATTGTATTGTATTGTATTGTATTGTATTGTATTGTATTGTATTGTATTGTATTGTATTGTATTGTATTGTATTGACTGTTTCACCCACTGTTGTTTGTTGACTGCTCTGAGGTCATTTTGAGTTTTTTATGAACACACTTTCAGGGTCTCCACTGACAAAGTTGTGCTTAGGGCCCCCAGAAATCTAGGATCGGTACTGCTAGGAGTTGTTCAAATCCACAAGCCAATAACCCAATAATTGCCTTACGCACCACTTATACATTTAAGCAAAATTACAGACACCCCAACCAGCCAATCATAGAACACAAAACATACACTAAACCCATTCTATTTATAATGAGTCTAAGTCTATTCAGAGTTACAGGAAAAGGAGGGAGTAGATGGGTTACAGTAGTACTCTTCAGATCAGTTTCAGTAAAAGCGTCCTCTGCTGAACTCATCCCGCAGTCATCGTGGGCTATTCTTGTGTGGAGGTAGGGAGCGGGCAGAGGTTAAGGAGAGTACTTGAAGTCTATTAAGTCTTAGCATATGAAAGGTAGTGCTGTCAGTAATGCACTAAGGAGAGGAAAGCAGTATGTAGATTAGATTACACAGCTGCTGCGGTGTGCTATGGTCTATGTTCTCATCAGGGAGAGGTGGCTTATCCAAACACCCTACTGTGCCGTCTCAAATGAAGGGACAGGGGAATTCTGAGTTAATGTGCATCTTTAGTGAATAAATGTTGACAGCACACTCCCGTTATTGTAATCAGCATAAATTGCTTGTTAAGTGTTTTGGCAGGCATACAGAAGCTGTCTTGGTTTGGGCAAGGTCATTTCAGGTCAGTGAGCTAAGCACACACAGTCATTTTCACATGGACGTAATGCATACGCAATGAGTGTGTGATTGATGTACTTAGACAAACGTCTGTCTGAAAAGAAAACCGAGAGTAAGAACAGAGACATACATATAATGTCTAGTTAAACTGGATTATAGTAGGTTAAGATGCAGATGTTAGCTCTGAAATATTGCATAAAAGAGAGAAAATGTACTTTTTATTTATTTATTTTGCATATTGTTACTTGCAATAATTGCAATAAATATACTTAATTCTGAGCAAATAAAAAAGCCTAGAAATACAAAAATAAACATACAAATTACAAACATGAAATATCTAAAAATATACTGCTACTGTATTATTAAACATATAAATAAATCCATAATTTTTAGTTAAATTTCGTCATATATTTTTGGCTTAAATTATCAATCTAAAATGCATTCTTAATTTTCAAAACATATTATAAAAAACATTTTGTATAAATCAAATTTATTTTAATGATGAAATGATGACATTTTGCTCCTTGGTATATATTTTAGGTTGTAAGCAAAAACAACATTCAAATTTTTTTATATATAATGTTTAAAAATAATTTTAACGAATATGAGGTTTATAGAAGAATATACTGTATATGTATATTATATCTTACTACTTTGCAGCATATATTTTAAACAAATTTTGGCACAATGTTTTTTTGTTGAATGGGACCTGAGAGCATTTGTTTATTTTAAAGGTACACTTTGAAAGGACTGATAGCATGCTAAGATTTTGTGCCAGTTCTTTCAAATTAACTCTTGAAAAGTCTCAAGTCCCTGTCTCGCTCCATGTCTGTCTTCATTCTCGTACTGTTGTCTCCTTTCATCCTATACGCAAAAAGCAATTTGCTCCACAAAACCTGAATGCCACCCTCTCCCCTGTCCCCCGTTTGACCCCCGGCAGACAGAGCAATCATTTATCCAGCCCTCGTATCCTGACCTCATGGCACCCATCATGGACATGCACACTCCCACAAATGAACACTGACATGCTCAGTAGATATACTGTAATATTTTGGTAAATGCATGACATAGCCATCTTAGTGTCTTCTGCACATTTGGAGTCTCAAACCCTCGAGTGCCACCAACATTTCAAAGTTCCCCAAACATTTTAATCTTACACCTTTTGAATCATAATGGCCTGAACACACAATTCTTCGCCAGGTCATGATGAGTTAAGTGACTACCGTTTCAGATCCCACCCAACTATAATTCCCACCATATTAAATTTCGTTGTAAAAGCTGTGATTTGATTCTTGAAGCTTTGGAATTATCACGGCCTCCTCTTGGTACCTAAGCAGTTTGGGAACATAACTACAACTACTAAATAATTTTTACATTTTTTAAACTCAATCTACAGCAATCACTGGATAAGGTTGTAAACTAGGATTAAAAATGTGTATGACCTTTGAACCAACATCCTTAAAATCAAAATTCAAATTTAAAATCATGATTGATGCAATGAAGTGGATATTAGCAACCAACATCCTTAAAATCAAAATTCAAATTTAAAATCATGAGCCTCATTATTCAAATATTTTTCAAAACCTCATTATTCCTGTTTTATATAGACTGATCTATCCATTGGCACCCATTTGTGGCCAGAATCAAATATAAAACGGACCTATTATGTTTTACACGATGTAATATAAGTCTCAGGTGTCACCCAGAACGTGTCTGTGTAGTTTCAGCTCAAAGTACCCCACAGATCATGTTTAATACCATTTTGAAAATAGCCATTTTGAGTGGAAGCATAAACTTGCTGTTTCTTTATCTCTAAATGCAAATGAGCTGCTGTTCCCTGCCCCCTTTCCAGAAAAGGGCTGTGCCTTTACAGTGCCTCTTAGATACTCTGCCAAAAAAAACATCTGGTTTTGATTATCATGTCTAATATACTCACTTAACATTGCAGTTGTTTGTTGTCATTAAATATGATTATTTTCATGCGTTTTAAAGCCATATCAATTTAAACTTATGATATGCGATATACGGCTGTCACGTGGCATGTACTAAACCAAGTTCTCTTTTGTGTCTTATTGTGCTTAAATTGTCAAATACATGCGCGGTTATGTCAAAAAGTTTACATAAACAGTCGGTTATGTCTGTAAATGTGGGAAATCACAGCTGGAAATAAATCGATTGTTTATATTAGATCGGTGTATTAAGCGACAACAGTGTCCAAAGCTTGCTAAAACAAGATGCACCTTTGTTAGCTAGCTTCGCTAGCTGTACAAAATGGGTGGGAAGGGTCTACAGCCATATAAAGGGGCTCCATATATGGCTAAAAGGTGGCTTTATTCAAACAATCTATGTAGAAACCGGCTGTGAATTGAAACAGCTTGCGTGATGGCACAGTTTCAGACTCAGATAGCCCACAACGAACTTGCTGCATGTTTTCTTTTCAGCTTTTCTGAGCTGGCAGATACACCAGAAAGGGGGGGGGCTGTATTTTACTTAGAGTGATTCAGGACCAATCTGAGAGCAACTCTGAGTGAGGAAAAGACAAAACGTTCATCTTAGTGAGGAGGCGGGCTGACACCGCTGCTAGCTATGACACAGTCTTTTGAAAACTGTGATTGGTTGGTTATCCAAGAAGGAAATAAAAGAGCGCTTTTAAGTGTAGGGTCTTGTATAAGTCTTCACTTTGTCGTACTTAACGTATTTGATAGGAAATGAACAGCAACACAATAAGGTAATTGTTTGCGTGATCACTTTGCTTATAGGTTGTGACAGACCCAAATCATCAATGTTGCATATAGTTGCATTTTTCCAATTGCCAAATATGTTAATGTAGTTAATGTGGTGATTACTTCCATTTCTGGTGCTACAGCATTTCTGCACAGTGTCAGAGATGTCTCTAATATGATCGGTCACAAATACGATCCCTGCACAATCTAATGTGTAGAGTATTATTAACTAACTGTCATGCATTGTTTGTGTGCAACACATTTCTTCCCCCTCTTCATGTTTTGTCTATTTTCTCCACTGCTAAAGAAATTCTTAAGCTTCTTAAATGTCCTCGTCCGTACTCCTAACAATTTTGGACCTTAAGACCTCTTTTAAGGGTTAAGATGTTTTCTGAATTACTTTTCTTTACTAGGACGTTTCTTTCATTTTAATAGGAAACACCCAAATTTCTAAGATTTTTTCTTATAAATGTATTACTAGGAGTAAGTCTTTGCACTAAGATTTTTAATGAATATGGGCCCAGGTTGCAAAAAAACATTTTTGGTCCTGTCCCAAATCTCACCCTAAACCCTCGTTGAGTCTTCACTTTCCTGATGTAATGCCACTTGGCCTTGTTGGATTGAAGTCTACTGTGGAGCTCGCTTCAGTGCGAGGGCGAATATTGGCCGCAAAGGGGGTGATCACGAGCACCCTTCTGAAAGCTAAAATGACGAATAGGACACCCTACAGTCTCTTGTACTTAATGGACACAAGTATATGGCAGCCATTGTAAGTCCTCAAGAACACAAGTGCACATAAAGTGTGTCATTTGTGACAGGGTCTTTCTCTATTGACGAGATCCTCTATTGACGGTGTGTCATTGTTTTGGCCATGTTCTGTTGATGTGGCGTCAGATTAATTAGTCAACAATTACAGCTCAAAACTGATTGCCCATAAGGAAAGATGGCAGGTTTCAAGACATACTTGCCTTTAGCTAAGCAATTGCCATTGAGATGAATGTGAATTGTAATAGTAGCTTTCTCCAGGTATTCGAAAAATCCTCTATCTTGGCTGTGTATTTAATCCTCTGAAACAACACTTTCTCTGCTGCCGCTTATTTGTCTTTGTCGCAAGAAACTACATGCCCTAACTGTTCCCCTCCATAATATTTAGAGATTTAAAAATGAGAAATCTACTCAAGCGAGTCGAAATCTCCAGCACTCTCTCATCCGACAGATGCCGAGTTCGTTTCACACCTTTCCTGCCAGCTTCTCTGTTTTCCTTTTATAAAAATGTCTCCCCGGAGATGCCGGCCCGGACACGATTCATTTAGTTAACAAATCGGAGTGATTACAAGCCCAGATTGGTGCTGAGGCAGGTTCTCTGTCATCAGTGGCTGCTCAGAGTGCAACGTGTGCAGTATGAAGGTCTCACCTGAGCTTTATGTAGCTCGGCCCTCTCTCTCTCTCTCCGCCCATTTCCTCCACTAAAGCTCAGCCACTGCTCTCCTTTCAGCTGACAACACATAACGCTTTAATTAGCGAACCCATTGAGAAATATAAACTTCACTTTTTGGTCTCCAGCAGGGAATTTGAATCATTTCCCATAATTGGAAAAATAAGTTGAATTCAAGTTTTTTCAGTTTCTTAAGCACACCCACACTATCAAAAGGTGTATTATAAAGACCTCAAACCCCTGATTTACAACCCCTAATCCACATATTTAGATGGGAATAGGTAGTGTTTGTATAGAGAGATCAGTTGGTGTCTTTAATAGGTCCCTACCCTCTTCAGACCAATGGGACACTAGAGGAGAAAGCCTTACGTAACATGTTTTTGCAGAGGAACACAAGCACTTATCAGACATTAAGCATATATTTGCTTGTCAGCAACTTTGGAGCCATTACAGATAATATAGACATGTGTCCAAATCCAAGGACGAGGAACAGCGAGAAACAGATCTATTCCCAGGAACCAGGACATAGTCCCGACTGAATCTAATCAGATTTGGCACAGCGGTTCAGGAGGGTCTTAAGTTCTTTCATGCCTAATTTAGAGTCCCTATTTCACATTTTCATGTGCATTTTTTGCTTTTAACCATTGAACCAAATGGCCTAGAAAAAAACTCTTTCTTGGGTCTTGCCGAGTCCTGTGACAATTATACAAATAAAAAAAATCCATTGCATTTTCCAAACGTAACACATAAATAGAATCAACCGAGAGAATGAGGAACAAGAAGTGAGGCTATACAGCAGGGACAGGCAACTTCGGTCCTGGAGGGCCGGTGTCCTGCAGAGTTTAGCTCCAACCCACCAAACACACCTGCCTGTAACTTTCTAGTAAGATTAGCTTCTTCTGGTGTTCTTCACATGTGTGTCCATCCCTGCTATACAGTATCCAGTGGAATATATTCTCTTTCTCTTTGCATTTTCATATCAATACGGATATATCAATAAGTGATAAGGTCAAAAGTATTATAAATAATCAAAAAGTAGGCTGATTGTTTGACCTGAAATGTGTAATATAATGGATTACGTTACTAAATTGGAATTTAAAATTAGTAATGGACCACAATTTGTAAGCAATCTACCCAGCACTGACAGTAGCTTGCAAACCCATCACTGGTTTAGACTGATCTGATCAATCTTTTCATCCTGATTGTAAATGCACTGCCAACTGAGAGTGGACCATGTTCAGTTTTAACACGTTAGTACAATAATCACAGAAGAGACATCAATCTTAGCGGGTCATTTTATCCTTTCAACAAACCAAAGAATTGCATTCACAGAATTATGGGATAGCAGAGGCAGTGACTTATATGGTGTCTCAAAATGTATGGAGGCACTTCAGTAGACCGGGTGTCATTTAATAAAAAGGAAAACATCCCTGCCTGTGTTCCAAAGACAAATTCAATTTACTAAGCACAAAGCATGAGACCATTTCTTGACACAATGTTGTTTAAGCCAAATCGTTTGACCCAATTCCATCAAATGATCTTCATTTTGACAGTTTAAAGACCCAACAAGACCATTTGTTTGGTGAGGCAGAAAATCCCTCTGCTGGTCAGCCGAAGGTCAGTGACTCAGCACAGCTGATACTATGGAAACTACTTCAGTACTAGACACCCTAATCACCAATAATTACAGGCTGAATACAATCTATTACTAATTAGAAACTCTAATCTAGCACTCTGTTTGTGTGGGTGCTAGAATGCCTGTAATTTTCTCAATTTTAGCAGAGCGATATTACATTATAAAAGTATATAAGACAGTATTAGGCAATTAGTATGAGTCTTACACTATAAACAAACGCACTCAGAAACATTTCAGTGTCGTTCTGAGATGTGCAATCTACATGTGTGTCCAAGACAGTGTCTTCCTTTATTACAATAATCAACAAGTTTAATTAACTAACACACTAACAGCCTCGAGAGTAATTACAGCTCCAAGAATGTTTCAGATTGAATCTGAATGTGCTGTAAATTAGCTGTGCACATTTATACCTCTATACACGTGCTACTTCAACAAGTCAGCTGTCTTGGCATGCATTCAGTTTACCAGATAACAAGCTAATTTGTGGCTCTGATTGGAGTCGCTGTTTCTTATGGAAACAGTATGGATTCTCCACTTGATATTGCTGAAGGTCTTTCAGAGCAGTACGTAAAACAAAACAAATATTAAGCTGCATCTTATTCTTGCCAAAAAGAGATTATCTTATCGATGTGTAAGGCAACCAAATGCAGGTAGGATATTTTTGTATTATTTCTTTTTATATATATATATATATATATATAAATAGCCAGTACCAAATCAGCAGCATGGAACAAGAGTGAACGATTGTTAGATTTCCATTCATGCATTTGGGAGATGCGTTTATCCAAAGTGACTTATATTGCATTCAAGGCCCACATTTGAACAGCTCTTGCTTTGCCTGGGAATCGAACCCATGACCTTACCCATGCTAGCATCATGCACTACTGTTAGAACTACAATGTTTATTCAAATACTGTGATCAGAATTTCAGTATGTTCAACAGAAATAAGATATTTTCAGAAAAGACAACACAATAGCAAAATGCATAGTTAATACATATATATTACTTGCTATTATATGCATATTAAGTACCATAACCTAAATTCGGATTATATATTTTTTCTCACAGATGGGACCATTATTTTATGCTATCGGTAATACCTGGTTGCTAATACATTTCTATGCTATTTTGTTTAAATACATTTTAAATTAAAAATTAAAAACTAAAACCAAATGTTTTACATGGAATTTGGAAAAAAAATTAAAGAAAACATTACAATTTGTAAAAGATGGCGTTTAAAGGCATTATTAAATTATTGGTGTTTTTAATGATGAACATTATGTGAGCATTAGTTGACTGCAAGAGTAATACATCTACATGTAAAAAAGAGCCAACAGCATGCACAATTAAAAATCCAATACAATATTAAAGATAAATGACAGTAAAAGACCTCTAATACTGTATCTACTGAAAACCGATATGGTACTGATATTATGCATCCCAAATATATACAAAAAAATTCAGTTGCACAAACCTTCAAACTTGGGCAAAAGCAGTGATTTTTATCCCTCTAATATTAACCCAGGTAACTTGTAAACAAAACTTTGTTCCCCCGCAGATCTGCTGAGAACCACTAGGATGTTGCACAACGTTCAGCTGTCTTATTAGAGCTTGCAATTACAAATGAATGGCAGTTTTGTGTGCTATATACACGTGGGTGGCCCCTGTGTGAGGTTAAGACTGTATTAGACCATCTAGATGAATGCTCCTGCAACACTTATTCATAAACGACAGCAAACGGAGCTCATTCTTGATTATATAACATCTCATGAAAGAATCTCACTAATACGTGCTTAAATGAAGTATAAACCATAATGGTCAATGAATCGAATGCGAATTTCAATGCTGCTTCATACCTTGCATGAAACAAGTGTGTGCTACTTCCCTTTCACAAAGAATTGAGCTAAAACCGCTTGTCCCTGCCGTGCAAGATGGGAGCGGTGCCTCGGGTAAAGCAGCATTAGGAAGCATCAGATGCTCTCAATGCAAATACAGACACTGACTAATAAATACATCAGAAATTCATATCTGAGGATGTTTTAAGGGCCTCTAATTAACCACAGCCAACAAGATACAACGCTGGCATGACGAGATGACCGTAAAAGGAAGAATGAATCAGAGAGAGAATAAGAGCGAGCTTAATGCAGTCCGTGGCCATGAAGGAGGCTGGCGTTCTTTCTTCAGTAATGGCCTTTAATTGGATGTGGAGTCATTCATTACACACAGACAGCCAAAGACAGGAAAATACAAATCTACGTCATGCACCGTTCATCACAAGCATTTTCAAACAAAATTAGACATATCAATGTCAACATTCGAGACTAAAAGCTAAATAAGATTAAATGAAAGTACAGATATGCATAAGGCTCGAGTGTCTCTGACAGCTCTTGAATAAGTATTGGCAGCTCTAAAACGTCCTTTGAAAAGCATTCAATCATTATGAAACACGGTTCAGGTATGTCCAGATGCCCACATGGCACCGCAATCTCAAGCCGCTTCAGCGGAATTGAGAATGAAAACGCAATTAGCAAATTGTCTGTAGGTGAGACACGTTTCTGACTCTGAGAATAACTGCATTGTGGGCTACTCGGTATGCTGTTCGCGCCATCTGTCCCAAGAGATGAGGGTTTCTTTTTTCATAGCAACCTTTAATAACCAAACAAAACATATAGAGTCATTGCAGCAGAATCCTCTATTCAATTAAACAGGTTTTCCTCTCATTTTCCATCTTATTTTGCCAGTACACCACATTGTGGCACTGTAATTACAGGCTGTTTTTTTTCTTTTCAGGGCATTGGCTGTGGGATGGATATTAGTTATGCGTTAGTCCATTTTGCAGCAGCTCATTAGGCCTGTGTTTCTCTTGACGCAGGCTGAGTTTCATTATCTCTGTTTTAGTGCAGAGATCAGTTCTGTGCTTATCAAAGCTTGACGGATGACGGAATGAAAGTCTTTGTCATTGCTTTCACCAATAGGCCTAATTGAATGTGTCTCCAAGATGCTCAAAAGCCCGTAAAATCTGGTAAATGAAATCAATACAGCATGAATGCAAGCAGATAGGTCTGTGCTAACTGGTGGCACAAGGATCTTTTGCTCTGAAAGTAATGAAAACAACACAGTATCTCATTTCGATGATACACGGGATTGGGTTTAGACAATACTGCCTTTGTAACAGAACTAAATGTCGCTCCTCACAATAATGTTCCCTTTTATATAAGGTTGCCTAGCAACGTTACCAAAAAAGTCAAAGCACTGCAAGACATGAACAGATAAAATAACAGTGTCATATTGCACCATTTCATGACAATTAACCACCTTTCATAATATTTATCTAACACAATTATATATTATTTCCCTCTAAATGTGCAAGAACATTATGTTTTTCATATTAGATATGCTCATTTGTATGTGAATTTATCAACGTTAATAAATGAATATAAAAGCTTAATATTAGACCAGATTTTTATTATCGTTATTTTTTTATTTTTTTTAAAGACTGACATTAAACTGTGCAATTTAAATGGATTACTTTTACAATGTCTGTATTAACTTTCTGAAGCCTGAAACTTGGTGGAATGGACATTTAATTTATGGACCAACATTATTTGTGTTTCGAAGATGAATTAAAGTAAATTATGGATCACTGCACAAAATGATTAACAGACAGAAAAATACTTAAATTAAATTAAAATATTAAACTAATTAAACAACATTAAATTAAGTGAAATCATTAAAAACTGATTTTTTTTTTTTTTTTGAGGTTAAGAGGACATTTATACACCATTTTCAACTAAAAACAGAAAAAGTTTTACATGTTTTAATTTACACAGCGTTTTGGGGCCTGCAAATGCAAACTTTTTAAAATGGGGTTCAAAGTGCAATAATGAAAAACAAAACTGTTATCGCTTCTGTGGAAACTACATAAAACACAACCCGATCTCATGAAAGTTCCTATCAACAGCACAAGTTTATGTTTTGATTTGGCAAACTATTTATACGCAGAACTTGACTTTGGTGTGCTTATGATAAACAATGGGTTGGATGAGGGTTGTGGGGTAGATGCATATCTTATGTACGCAAAAACTGCACATCATATGCACACCTACATATTGCATTATGTACGCGAAAACTGCATATTATACACATCAAATACATGTTTATCATATGCACGCCACAGTCGATTTCTGCATTTCAATAGCATGATTTTCTGTTTGCATTTGACATACTATTTATATGCATTTTCATAAGTCCGGCCCCAAAACATGAATTTGTGAAAACATTGACGTCATGCAAATGCGTATTATGTGGTCAGTCTATGGGTATGTGTGCAGGCGTATAGTGCCACTACTGGCTTGGCATGCTTAATACAGCACGTTTAGTTGTTTTCGTGGTTCTGTGTGAACATTGGTATTATTTTGACAACATTGTCATCTGTAGACAAAACAATTCAAAATACGTAAAGGAAACATTATTCCACATTTGGAACATCATTGTCATGTAAACATATCCTAAACATTACTTAATCATGTTCAAAGACAGGCTTTTGTGAGCTTAACCCTATTATTAGGTCTAAACATCAGCCCACAACTGCTCTCCTTTCTCTCGTAAACACTAAAAGCATAAACTCACTGTCCTGCTATTCTCTGCTGTCACTCTGCTGGTGATGGGACGAGGAACTCACTGGTAAACAACCCTACACTTGTGTTTTATAAAGGCTCTCCTTCTCTATTTTAAGGTGTTCTATGGTCACTGACTGCACTAACACAACTGTCCTGAGACCTCACTGTATGGAACAGAAATGTTTCTAGGACAGGCTGATCTGATTAGTTCAGGCTCCCTCTAGCTCTCTTTCTTTCTTTCTTTCACCGTAAGCAGTAAAAGAATGAACGGGCTGTGTGAAACGGAGCTACAGAGACAGAACCCAACACAGATTTGGTGTTTGATGACATGGTTTTCTCTGTAAATGCATTAGAGTAGTGCTGATACATGCACAGGTTGAGTGGAGGCCAGCTGAAGCGAAGTTCCTTACCTTCTAACATCACAAAATGTGATGTACCCAAGCAGAACATGTCCCTGTTCCAACCGGAGTTACTTGGTTCATTTTAAAATGAAGGGCCGAGCAACTGCCTGAGATGAATGCGAATGCAAATGGATAACTACCTACTTACAGTAGTCAAAAATACAATTAATGCTAATGGGATTTGGGGTTAAACTTAATTTTTTAGTCCACTTTACATATTCTACTAACATCCTCCCAATTATTCTAGTAACTTTGCCAATGTATTTACATGGCAGATAACTCATTAATTTGCAACTACATCTCAACTAAGTCTCATTAGAGCATTAGTAGTTAGTTTAGGGTTAGTACAATAAGCTGACTTGCAAAGATACTTATAGTCAGTAGAATGTCTAAAGTGGACTATCAAAATAAAGTGTTACCCAATTTGGAACGAATTCCTATAAGGATCACACATGAATCATTTTAAGACTCCACAAGAATTCAGATACGATCCCACGTCCCAATTTTCACGTCCTCACTCGTAGCAGCTTTTGATTTTATACCATTTGGATTGGTTTCAAACTGTTTTCACTAAATTGTAATCAAGGGTATCTCTTGTTCTTGAATATGGTGAAAAAGTTACGAAACTTATTTCAAAAAGTGAAACTTTCAATATTTTATGGTAAAACACTTCAAACTTATTTTTTTTTAATTTTGGAACACTGCTGACTTGATTTAAATTTGCAATGACCATCCATACAGTATAAATTCCTCTTGTTCTGTGAGAAGACGCTGATCATTGACACCCTCCACAAAGAGGGTAAGTCACAGAGGGTCATTACTGAAAGGGGTGGCTGTTCAAGGAGTGCTGTATCAAAGCATATTAAATGCAAAGTTGACTGGAAGGAAGAAATTGGGTAGGAAAATGTGCACAAGCAACAGGGATGACCGCAAGCTTGAGAATACTGTCAAGCAAAGCCGATTCAAACACTTGGGAGAGCTTCACAAGGAGTGAACTGAAGCTGGAGTCAGTGCATCAAGAGTCACCACGCTCAGACATCTTCAGGAAAAGTGCTACCAAGCCACTTCTGAAACAGAATCCATGTTGTTTGAAGTCCAGTGTGAAGTTTCCACAGTCAGTGATGATTTGGGCTGCCATGTCATCTGCTGGTGTTGGTCCACTTGTGTTTTCTGAAGTCCACAGTCAACGCAGACATCTACCAGGACATTTTAGAGCACTTCATGCTTCCTTCTGCTGACAAGCTTTATGGAGATGCTGATTTCATTTTCCAGCAGGACTTGGCACCTGCTCACACTGCCAAAGGTACCAAAAGCTGGTTCAATGACCATGGTGTTACTGTGCTTGATTGGCCAGCAAACTTGCCTGACCTGAAGCCCATAGAGAATCTAGTATAGTAAAGTATTGTCAAGAGGAAGATGAGAGACACCAGACCCAACAATGCAGATGACCTGAAGGCCGCTATCAAAGCAACCTGGGCTTCATTACACCTGAGCAGTGCCACAGGCTGATTGCCTCCATGCCACGCCGCATTGATGCAGTAATTCATGCAAAAGGAAGCCCAACCAAGTATTGAGTGCATAGAAATGAACATACTTTTTATAAGCCTGACATTTCTGTTTAAAATATAATTTTTTTATTGATATTATGTAATATTCTAATTTTCTGAGACACTGAATTTTGGATTTTCATTATCTGTAAGCTTAAAAGGCTTGAAATATTTCACTCTATGTGTAATGAATCTATATAATATATGGGTTTCACTTTCTGAAATGAGTGAAAAAAAATTTTTTTTGACTTTTTTCATGATATTCTAATTTTTTTTAGATGTACCTGTATACACACACACATTTTATACACATAATATTCTCTGCCATTCTACAGTATAACTTTGGCAATACTGTGTAATGAAGCCCAGCAGTATGGATGCAGAGAGAACACATAAATAAATGTAGCACAGACTATAATTGTCTCCATTCAGCCTCAGGCTATCGCCCTCCTTCAGCAATCATTACTTCCACATTAAATACTCTCTTCCCCATCTAGATGTGAAAATGCAGGGACTATCTCACACTTACCTGTCAGAACCATTTAAGGGATCTGCTTTTTGTAGTTCATTATCACGTTAACTCAGCACAAGGCAAACAGACTTTGGAGACTTGAAAGAGGACAAAACAAGCAAATTGAGGTTAATATTTAATTTAGTCTCCGTGTACAAATCCTTCTGAACTCTCTAATTTGGCTTCAGAACGACACATTTACTTTCCTCCCAATGCGCAGTGTTAACTTTGCTATTAAGTTGCTTGTCCTAGTTTGACACTTAGAAAAATCTGAGAAAGACTAGCATGTGTGTCTTTTTTAAACCCATGATATTACTAACTTGATGAAAAAGAGGTATAGTACATCTGTGTGTCACCAGTGTACCCATGGTAAGGGAATCCATGTACCTATAGATGAAGCAATGTTGTGTATTTTGAGAAAAGGAGCGGGCCAAGCACTGAACCCTGAAGTATTCCAGCTGATGTGACTTATATACCTCTGCCCTACACTGAATGTCTGCTTTTCAATCATGAGTGATTACCAGTAGGTTGTTCAGTTAGACGAAAGAAGAAACCGAACTGAAACAATTTATTCAAGTGTTTTTGCCATGAACAAGTGCGGAGTAATCTTTACATTTAAATTAGTGTCTAGTGTTGGGATTTCTAAGCAGTTCAAAAATGCTTTCTTATCAGGCAATATCTGGAGGTACTAAGGCACCTTGAATGATTTTAATTATTAGATCTGTGTTGTTTTCCATTAAAATATCTTAACATCCATAAAACAAACTTTACTCGAGAAGAACAATAATGTAAGACAAGGTCTTTTTTCTGTAAATTTCGGTACAATTTAGTTTACCTCACTATTAAATTGTTTTTTCGTGTTTCAATTTTAACTAAAATTAGTAAGGTTTTCCTTGAACAAGAAAAATGTTTTGCTAATGGTGTAAGAAAAACTAAATTTAAGACTTATCTAAATGAAAATCTTAATAGCTTATGCAGCTTCGCGTTAAGTAAACTGATCTCGTTTTCAGAATATTTAGATACGGATAAAGAACGTGATTTAAAACTTATAAAAAGTCTCATAAAAAGTACCTTCATGAAACTATTTCTATTAATTAGTTTTAGATAAAGTCGTTCTATCCGAGGACATCTGAAGGACATCTGGAGTCATTTGAAAAGAAAAATGAAAAGGTGTATAAAGTCTCTCAATGTCAGCGCAGTGTTTGTCGCCTCCACATTTCTAGGCCACTATGAAGAGCAGCTGGGGCACTCCATCAGAGAGCAATCATGCAAAGTCTCCTGACTCCACAGAAGTAGAGATCTAGAGTGCCCCTGTCAGCGAAAGAGAGAGAACAAGACATGTAAAAAGACTAGCATACTGTATATGTAACTGCTTCTCTTTGAGATAAGCATTTTTACTGAACATCTCTTACCCTCACATAAAAGGGTCTATCTTGATCTATTTTTGTTCGCTCTTTCTATCTTCTCTCTAAGACCATGGTACATTTTTCATGAAGATGCATTTAAGAGCAACTCTATTTACAGCCGCACGTAAACACACTTATTTAATTTTTCATATTTTCATTTTCTGGAAGACATGCTGCTTTAGAGGTGTTTATACTCTTAATAAAATCTGTAAAAAAAAACAATAGGGCCCAGTGGACTGTGCTAATAAGAAGGAATTTTCTGTATTGAATTTTCACAGGTGTTTTCCCAGTATTTTGAATTATGCGTTGTATTGTGTTTTAGGTTTAAAAGAATGTCTGTACACTTAATGAAAAATGTCCTTCCTGAATGACCAGTACCTTTCAGTTTTTCCTAATTTTTCTTTTTTTTATCATTGTAGATATGGAAGATGCCCTTCTATGACTTCTTCCTCAAAATTCAGAGGACAGATTACTACAGGGAAATGTAACATGAAAACGCAATCCCATAAAAGTGCTGAAGGGAGTGGAAAGTTATGTGGATGACTTACTGGCATTGCATGTATGAATAAAATAATACAGACGCAACCAGTGCATTTCCAAAACAACCAACATTATCTACCAAGGGCAGCGCAAATTAACATAGCAAACAAGTCACAAACAAGCAGAGCTGATAATAATCCGGTGCAGGGAATCTACAGTACTAACAACACAATGTTTAACAATTTCTCAACACATATGTTCACTAGAAACAAAAACTGCTGGGCAAACAGCATAGTCTTTCTATTGAAGCTGGTCGGCCAAAGACATTTTGCTGGTCAATTAAGATAAAAACATGGGGAAACCAGTGTCGTGACAAATAGGTTCCTCCCTTGAACCTGGGTCTTCATCAGATATCAGTTAATAGTTATAACAGGCACATATGAACAACAATCATATATGTACTGTATATTCATTTATGTATATAATAGCATACTATAGTGCATAATAAAACAATAGATATGTTCCTGTGGCTCAGTGGTTAGAGCATTGCGTTAGCAGCGCAAAGGTTGTGGGTTCGATTCCCAGGAACACACATACTGACAAAAAAATGTATAGCCTGTACACTGTAAGTCGCTTTGGATAAAAGCGTATGATAAATGTAAATGTAGACTTCATTTAATTTGATAAACTGTCAATTAAATGTTCTGTATGTAATTATTTTTACTCTACTAAAGCATAAATATCATACCAAAAATACCATAATGTGTTTGCTGATATTTAGGAAGCATGCTCAGTTCACATATTTGTTTCTCAGAAAAATAACTCTACAGCCAGTTATTCTACTTTGAAATGTGTTCCATGTCGGAATGTCTGTTTTTATTTTGGTCTGAGTGATTCCGCCCACTGCCAGTTTACCCAATAGTAATTCAATATCCCGGGTTGCCAGTTTTTGGAAAAGAGACCATGCTGCTGCCTTTTAAGCGCCGCAAAAGAATTGGGTCAGAGATCACAGATTCTACCTGATCTAAAAAGTCACAGCAATCTCTATGACCAAAGGAATATTAAAATGCAGATGAAAAAGTGTTCACCTTCCGTTGTCAATTGCACTTGTTCCGTTGTTGCTTGTCCTCAAACTGGCAACCCATGTGAGGATCAACTCTGCACAGGAGGAGGTAGGAGAAGCAACTGGCTGTTTCTCAATTCCAAGAATGCAGAGAACGGACTTGTGTTCTCGTGGAGACCAGTCTAGCAAGGCTTCCTTGGAGGAATGAACTCGGAAGGACGCGAGAACACAGTACAGTGTCCTTGTGATAATTGAGATGTACTGCATTCTTCTTGCTTGAACTGACCGCATAGTCTCAGCATAAGCAGTGGCCAATGAACAATAAATATAACATAACATTACAAACAAATTTCATAACTTATTAAAACATTTCATACTATTAGAAATATTATTTTCATATAATTGAATATTGTTTTATTTTACAGCGTTATATGTTTAACTATGACTAAATTACGATTCATTTTAATATGCCAATTAAAATGCAGACTTTCTCCGGTCTCATAACTTTATTAAAATTAAGCAAAAAAATATATAAATGTTTACGCTACTTCGAGCCGTCGAGTTATAAATAAATATAGATATGAAGTCAAAGCAAGCAGGTTTAAAGCAAACAAGAGTGAGTTTAAATAGCCAGTATAAGCTGACGACGTGATTGCGTCAGAGACGGCGTCGCGCCATCAGCCAATGAATTGGCGTGATTCTATATGGGCTCAGACATCGGTGGCGCAGTGGGCGTTCCCCAACGCGTAAGCCGCAGCGTCTCGTTCCCTATTCAGAGAACAAGGGTTACGCGAGTAACCCGAGACGTTTTGATTCTATAAGACCCTATTACATTCGGAATATGACACCTCCCACTAAGGGGGAGGAGCCAGCTAAAATATTTTAAACGAATATAATTTTTGTGTCAAAGGTCAGCGCTCCTCTAATGGTGTATATGTTTTGAAGTGCACTCTTGTCATAAATTAATCTATTACTGCTCCTACATAATTTTTAACAACAAACAGTGGTAAAATATCTATTTAGGAGTCTTGGACCTTTCCAGCGATAAATAGTTTATCATGATTATATTAGGATTTAATGGTAATATATTGAATTAAAATTAGGCGTCCCGTATACGGGACAGAGGCAGTTAAGTTTTAGTAACATAAAAAAAGGTACACATAAAAAAATTAGTACTTTTGAACTTTCACTCGAGTAAAATTGAAAAAGCAGTATTTTTACTGGAGTAACATTTTATAATACGTACTTTTACTCAAGTACTTGATTTGTGTACTTCGTCCACCACTGAAGATTATTATGAAGACAGGATTATTATTAGGATACAGTAAACTAAGCTATCAGGCTAATCAGCTATCTATATGCTGTGCTAGTATGCTATGCAATCCGGTAATGAAGAGAGCAATTTGAGCCAAAAGGACTGCTTGGGGTCCTGATGGAGACCTGTTTTTGAGGGAGGGCCTGACATCCAAAACACACCGTAATCAGTGACCAGTCTTTTCAGCAGAATGGCCACATATTTGGCAGGACACACCGCATCTGTTTCACATACAAACGTCATAGCTTCAGCTTCCTCCTCCACACACATAAACACCTCGGGATTGCTGGGCAAGGGCAGCTTCTACTGATTAGTAGTCCAGCAGCATTGCTGTTCAAGGACTAAGACAGGAAGAGCCCCAGTTATTTTAGGATGACACGCTTGGTAAATTACATCAGAGAAACGGAGGCACTTTCATTTCAAACATGCCGTAAATAACACTAAACCCCAGAAAATATCTCAACACACTTGGCTTTCAATATCTAGTAACCTTTAGAGGTCAATAATATTCAGTTAAAGTATTTTAAATCAGGCGTTCTCTTTTGATAAGACAAAAGAAGCAGAAAGAAGAGGAGAACGGAGGACAGACGAGGGCAGAAACCCGCCTGATTCAATAACCGAAACATCCTTCTCCATTAACTCATTCGCTCGCTCATTCTGGTGTTAGACTGTTTTGCTGCAGCTGTCCTCCACACTGAACATCCTCTGCAGTGTTGTACTAATGATAAATACAGCAGCACACAGATCGAGACGAGAACGTGGGCGAGAGTCTGTCTATTTAGTTAGCCTTGTACCGGCAGTCTCAATGAGTGCAATATTGATCTGTCAGACTACACCCCTAAAGTCAGCTGACGTCCTCCTTACTGGAATCCAGCTTTCTACACTTACACAAAGTACTGTAGTGGTACCATGGGACAGTGATGTAATACACTGAAACGATTACAATATTAATAGACTTCATTTGCATTCATGATTTACAGTACATGATATTTCAAAGAATGCCATAGTATTAAGATATTAAGATGCAATCAAGTATACAGTATATATATTTCTTTTTTTAATTACAGATAATATTAATACAATTAAAGGCCACTTTAAAAAAGTACACTTTCATATTTCTTAATATACTTTTAAAAAGTGTTTTTTTAAATAATGCAAATTAAATGTCTTTAAAGTACATTTTAAATGATAAAGTTTAATCATATTTCGTCATGCTTTACAGAAGTACACTTATTTTGATGTGCTGACTAACATACTAAATTACATGTAAGGTACTTTACCTGTATTGTGTTATTTGATATTACTTTACATTTAAAGTTAATATATTTTAATTCTAAATTGTAACTTCATCATTACAAATACATTTATAACAAATTATTATCAGTACATTCAGCACTTTAATCATTCCAAGGACAATAGAATTATGAAATTACATATAAAGATGTACTTAAGTCCTGGGTCAAAAAAGCATTCATAAGTTCCATTAATTGAATTTAATATGAATTGACATTGAGTTCACACTCAAGTATATTCCTTTTAAAGTATTATTTCTGTAACAAGTGCTCTTTTTAAACATGCTAAAGTGTACTTGTTTTTCACAATGGTGGCAACATTTTTTTTAACAATCACACTGTACACAAAAACTGAAAAGGACATTAATCGATCCCCTGTGAAGGGAATGAAGGTGTAAAATAACCGTAGTCTTAGAAACTAGTTGCTGGTTTACCTGGCTTGCCAAAAGTAAATGCAGCTGTCAGACACATATTTCTAAAATAGACATCCTTCATCCTCACTGTGTCTGTTTAATTTGATTTAAAGTAGACTGTGCTCTTCCTCTGGAGGAGGGCACTGAAAGGGCATCACATACATACATGGCATTGAAACAATGGGCAACAAACACACACACACACACACACTTCTTCTTAATATGAGCACATTTAAGAAAGTCGAAAGGTGAGTCTGGACACTAGAGCTTTTTGTACAGTCTTATATTCTATGGCATTATGTTTTAGATGCTTTCTTTTGATTTCAGTTAATATGAGACATCCTGGAATATAATTAGGTAGGTTATATTAGATATGTCTTATTTCTCCTTGTCTAGAGGATGACTCTGCGTATTTCAGCACAAATCAATGGCATCACTGACGTCAAATGTGGCATGACATATGTATCTGAATATGCAGAAGAGCACATGAGAGTTACGATATATAACCAGTCAATAAATAACTAAAATAAGGGAATATAACAATTATGACTGTGTCCATACTGATTAAAAATAAAAATACATATTATAACCAGATAACTGATACGGTAACGGTAGTGATTTATCGTGTTTGCCTAATTATTTTTATCTGCATACAGTCTTTGATGGTATAGACAATATAGAAAATATCATAGAGTGTATAATTCTTACCCCAGAGTCCCTGCCCTCCTATATACTGGATGCATGAAATCACCAGTGTTGTTTTGTTATCATTTATATATTATTAAAGTTTTTATTAATATTTTAAATGACCTTTTATTTGTATACTTTCAGTCCATTTTAATATTAGTTGTTTTTTGTCATTTTATTAGTTTTTTTTTTTATAAAATAATTTTGTTTCAATTATTATTTTATTATTATTGTTTTGTTCAACCATAGTTGTATTCATTTCCAGTTAGTTGTTAAGTGTATAGGGCTTTATTTAAACTTATTTTATTTATTAACCAAGGCAAAATTAGTAATTTTCGGTTAATCGTCATTCTAATATTTATATTGTATTTAATTTTATTTAAGCTTCTTAACTAAGGTTTTTTTTTTTTTTTTTTTTTTTACAGTTTTAGTTACTGGCAACAAACAGGCCAAAATACCAACAAAACAGCGTTTTGAAGGAGGAAGTGGACTGGGATGTTTGTATTTGGACAGATTTTGGAGAAAGTCTGGCCAAACAGTGAATTTCACATTCACATTTATATCTACATTTTTAAACGCCCCTTTTATAGCAGCGATTTACACAGCGGCGGCCTACATGAAACGACATCAGTATCATTAAAAACAGACAGCACACATCTGACAAAACAAATGATGCAAATGATAATTGCACATAATAATAATGTGGCCCACAATCATGACAGTGATAATGGGTTGAAAATGACAGAGGTATTGTGCATTTGACATATTTGTGTTTGTGTGTTTTTAGCATGTAATCACTTTATTTATTAGACACAGAAGAAGACAGAGTGATGGACAGAAAGAGAGAGACAAAGCTTCAGCAAAAGAAACAAACAAGCAGCTTTGTGTAACTAGGTGTCGTGTTAATTGAGGTAATTACATGTAATTGTTTGCATACTGCTAGTATACTATCATTCATATGCAAGACACACATACAGTATAAAGAGATAAGTGGGGGAATAAAAACATTGTGCACAATGTGCATTGAACAGCGCAAACAAAATGGAAATCCATTATGAGTGATGAATCTCAAAATGTCAAATCCCACGATGCAAAGCGCCTACAACTCCCACGTGCCTCTGCTAATGATGCATACTGTACCTGTGTGACATCTTCATGTGTGGGGCATTAACACGCTAACAACACACATTTCTATTCCCAGCTTACAGGGATTTTCTTATACTGCATGACAGCTAAACTAATTAATAAGCAGCAAATTAGGAGTCTATTGAGGCAAACGGTGTAGTTAATTGATAGCTTATAGTGAGAATCGGACCTTCAAATAAAGTGGGACCGCAAAATGTTCTTAAATATATTTTTGTAGCCAGGTTCTTTGGCAAATAACTTTTTTCATTTAGTAAGGCTGACAATATAGGAGCAAATATAAGCTGAAAAAGAAACAAATCACTACAATCAGTCCTGCTTTGATATTTATGTGTTTCTGTGAGCTTACACTATTGAACTACGGCTCTAATTTAATGTGGTGTTTAAAAACAGAGCAAAATCCAATCATCCCGTCTACAGATGCTGTTTCTGTCGGCAGCTCTGAAATAATGATTTGATTGCGGGCGTCCTCTTGCCTCACATGCCCCGATCCACCAAAAGCTAAGCCTGGATGAAGCTTACTGCTGACTACCCAGATGGACAATCCCTAAACGCATATATATGCACATTTTCGGTCAGTGCGCACATGTATTTGTGTATGGGTGAACGTTTCGGTATGTTCCACTGAGTTAAAGATTAATTTTTAATTACATAGGCCAAAAACATGGTGCATAGGATCAGGGATCAGTGATTAAGGTTTCCCATCATGCCTTGCACCTATAGCCTCAGGCATTCACATGAAGCATGGCTTGTTTGCTGTAGAGGATAATCAAAGTCACCAAAGGTTGGTTATTTCCTCCAATCCCTCCATAATAATCTCATGATGGCAGATGTGCAGATATAGCTGGATATATTAGAGTGCCTTAAAGGAAACAAGATTCAGATTCATAGTTGAACATCCCTGGGATCAACCTGCATTCACTCCTGGCGTACAGCGTACAATAAAGGACTGGTAAGGAATGTTTCCGTTCATGAGGAATTAAAAGATGGGATTTTGAACTATATTTTTACATACAGTAAAAAAAAAAAAAAAAAAATCACATGCAAACCTTGCAACCACAAAGTTATTTTCAAGCAAATCCCTTTTTGATCACACTTTAGTTTGGGGACAAGTTATTGTTATTAAATCACTATTAATATAACTTTTGCCTAAGTAAACTCCCAATTTGCTGATTATTAATACTTAGTAAGGTAATTATCAAATTTAGGTATGGGGTATGATTAAGGGATGTAAAATATGGTCATGCAGAACAATACATTAATATGTCCTTTATAGTTATAGTTCTACTATACCTTTATAGTACTGATAAACAGCCAATATGCTGGTAATATTCATGATAATAAGCAACTGGTTCATAGTGAGAATGGGTCCCTAAACTAAAGTGTTACCCATTTTATAAAAGAATAATGATAATATTGTATTAGTATTTGAAGTACTCTCCTAATGCACATTCAACACAATCCAGCACTCTTGTTCTCCCACAAGGGTTGATGCTGCTCCTGTTAGTACTGACATATTATCAATATATATGTTTTATCTTCTTCAGCCTACTAATAAACTGAACAGATTTGAGTTGGACTGTGTAAACATACCATAGAATTCTGGTCTCTAAATACAGCTTGAGTCCCTCATCTGTGTGATTTCTATTGTCCTTTTTTAATGTCCACCAGGAAAAAAATTTCAAGTCTAAACATTTATGAAACAAACAGCACATCATTACATCAACAAGCCAAATGATTTATCATTCATGTCCATAACACAAACAGCATTGGTCAAGTTAATACACGTTTAATACTCAGGGTTTGTTCCAAGATTGAGATTCATCATTGAGCCAGATCATGTTAAAGTTGAAACCTCAAGTCTTCCATCATTTTTACGAACTGCAATAAACATTTTGGTAAAACGGTCATCCTATTTCCAACCACTCCATGTTGATCGTTGGCAGGCAGCGTGCATATCCCACCTCTGACCATAGTAATGGTCACTTTTTATTTCTACACTGGGTTCTGGTGAGTGCTGGCAAACAGAGATACGTTTGTCCCCATAAACTGATGAGCTTTTCACCCCTCAATAACTTTTAAAAATGTTTCCATCCAGCCCTTTATGAACCTGAGCCAAGCGCTAATGGATCTGAGACTTCTCCTTAATAAACCTCTCATGACCAATGACCTGACAAAGCTATAAATGATGGTGATTCAGCTTAGATGTGAAACAACTCTTTAAGCGTTTAAAAGCCTTCCCTGCCGGAGCTTCCGATTGTTCATTTAATTGTAGGCCGAAACAAAGACAAGACGTCTTATTGAACAGACCACAACAACAACTACGACAACAAAACTTCTAAAAGAAACGTAATCTGCTCTCTGAACTTTCCCCACCATTCATCAATACAGAGACAGGGGTTTAAATTGAGTTTGTCCGGGACCGGGGCGGCCAGACATGGCTCTTTTACTGGAGAGTTAAACACAAGCTCCGGGGCCGCTCTCTCTCTGACAGTCAGGTGAAGGTCTCAGCCGAAACCGCAGCTGAGATACTGATGAAGACTGGCTCTGTAATAGCTGTCGCTGGGCAGATGTGGGATGTGTGTTTGTCTTCACTAAAGATTGGATGGGACGGCTGGTGTGCCTCAACAAAAATGTGTGAAGATATAAACTACGGCTAGTCTACACCTGAAATTAACATCTGTCTCAGGTGATCCAGTCATGTAAATTAGGGCTGGGGATGGACACAAATTCAATAACGATTCACAAGATCGTTATTCGATTCAATTCCAAACTCTACTGGTTTCAATTCAATATCGATACACATGGAAATATGTCAGGTCATGACAATCTCTCTCAAATGCTGTAAAATGGACTGAATTCAAAAGCAGAGGCTTTGTTTCATATCAAAAGTATCAAAACACAAAGCCTTTTTATGATTTATTGAATGGAAGGCATTGTACCAATAATGTTTACTCTAGATTTGTTTATATGTCACCTGAAAATAGCATAGACTAAAATATCAATTATTTTAGATTTTTCTTTTTTGAATTTAAGAACCGATATCAAATCATCAAAATGAGAAATCGATTAAAATTAAGACATTTATATTGTCAGGCCAGCCCTAAAGTAAATGGTGTCCCAAACATTGTGTGAACGGATCAAGGGTAGTGTGACAATCTGTAGACTAGACAATGACGAAGGACCATCTACTCAAAAAACTACTATAATATAGCAGCGGCTTTCAATCAGGGGGAGTGGCCTAATAAGAGTCCGTTCAAAATATGACAAAACAAGCATTAAAATACGCTAAAAACAGATCTATTTTAATTCACCCTCACAATAACAATGTTTGCATTGAATAGCCAGGATTCCCACTGAACTGAAATATATAAATATATAAAGAAGAGTCATGTGAAGAGTCATGTGAGATCATTGGCTAAAAATAGTGTATTTTTTTAATTGTGGAATGCTTAAATTTACTATTAATTTACAATTAATTGCTCTCTGCAATTAAATTAATTTACAATTACAATTGTTTTGTTTTATTATAAGTTTTTATCTAAGAGTGTCCAGATTAAAATCGTTTTTGAAGGCAAAACGAATTAGTTCTAGAAGGCCTTTGAATATTGTTGTGGACTTTGCAGGGCCTTGGAGTCGAGACGTTTTAGTTTAAGAACCACTACTAGCTACACAAGCAGCTATAGGAAAAAAATCGCTTGCTATATTGAAGGTCATTTATTTATGTACAATATATTAAAAAAGTAAATGTAATTTGTTCAAAAGCCTGATTATTAAACAAATATGATAACACTTTATGTTATCCGTAGACTAGTGTTTTTTGCACTTGTTTCCAAATGTGCAGTGCAAATAGATCAAGCAAGTTCTAAGGTAGAAAAGCAATTTAGGAAAGCATTTCACCTTGTATAAAAGCACTTCTCCTCAGCCAAGTTTGTCCCAACAGTAACTCCGATTGCTCCAGAACTCCTGGTGTGACTGTGAGCGAGCGGGAGGTAAATACAGCCTGCAGCACTGAAAACAGTAGAAGAGAAGAGCTCCCTTGGTAGCATTCACGCAAGAACAGCTTGACCCAGCACAAGTCTGTTTATAGAGGAGGTAAATACGGCCATGCAAGGACTCAACAATGTTTTGGCACAAATGCATCTGTCACTTGGTAGAAGATGGACAAATTAACCAGACACAAACATGGAAAGTTTACATGACATGCAAAGCGAAGCCAGAGTACACTAAATGTGGCTTCATTTGCAGTGTTGATAAATATGGTTTCATGCAGATGCTTAAGAACACACAGACACATACTAAAACATGCAAACTTCTGTAAAGTTATGGATATGACATTTTCCTTAAAATAACAAACAACTCTGAAAAATAGCTCTGTTCTGCTGTTCTGACAAGGGGAATTATAATGAAATCAACACACACCATATTAAATATTTTTACAGTTTAAAATTCATGTTTTCTAGTTAAATTCATTTTAATTCCTGCTGTGGCAAAGTTGAATATTTAGCATCATTAATCCAGTCTTCAGTGTCACATGATCCTTCAGAAATCATTCTAATATGCTGATTTGCTGCTCAAGAAACATTTATTATTATCTGATAGATTTAGGCTATAGTTCATCCTAAAAGCAAAAATAACTGAAAAGAGAGGAGCATGTGAGGCCAAGCTACTGGGTATTTTTGTGGACCATTGAAAAACAGGCCCAATGAATCGAAGCAATCAGAGAGACCCTTAAAATCCAGCCATTTATGCCGAAGCTTTCCTAAAGACTAGAGAGTTTCAGAACAGACCCAACTCAATGCCCTGAGAGCAGGAACCAATCAAAATCAGTCTAACCCCTGAATGGGATCCAATCAATGGCCCCGGAGAGGGAACAATGACAAATCGAACTCTACCTAGATTAATATCAGAGACCCAATCACCCAGAATGCCACGGCGAGAGAGCGGCATCAGGTGGAAAGCTTTAACCAGGGTCAGCCTCAGAACAAGACGCAAACATCAGGACTGTCGCACATCAAAACAGTCAACACAAAAGCCCATTTCAGGCAATTCTGCCAAATGAGAGCACATCAGACCTGAGAGAGAAAAGAAGATTCAGCCTGACAGATGTGAATGTGTTGAACAGTGTGGATGGAGATTAGGACAGAAGGAAGATGGATTGCAGACAGGAAAAGGAAATAAGAACTCAGGCAATCTTCTTTCTACAGCGCAAATTGCTCACTTTACAAAACAGACTTTTTAAATATCAAACAAGCTAAAAAAGAATATGCCTTGCACACAGTTTTTAGTTTGGACAAAAACAATCAGAAACCAATCTACAGCACCAACCTGATCTCAGAATTATATATATATATATACACTTCATGACATGACATTTCTCTTAATTAATTTTTTATTTTTTTACTTCAATCTCAATATTTTGAGAACTTTGTTCTTGTAAAGGCATATTATGAGATTATTCGCAAAACATTAGGAAACAGATAGATTTTTGTTCTTTTATATATAATCTAGTGTGACACTAAAATGCCTTCATTTCAAATTGAATTGCAAAATAATTATTCCAGGTTCTGGAAGTAAAAAAGCCCATTCATTTTCTCCATAGGGCAATTGGATTTTAATGATTAATTATGGCATTCAAATGACAAAAATGACATTATCTGAGAATCAAAACAAAGAAACATGCCCTAAAAGAGTCCTTTAGCACCCATTCACTCCCATGAAATCAATAGTTTTACATGTATCCATCATTTTTATTCTGATGTCATTCACAACGCTTCATAGGATTGCAGTTCTTGAAATGTTAAGTACATAGTCTTGCACGTTTGTCATTTTATCCAATTCTCAAATACCTTTTTGCTTCAACTCAAAGTTATGTAATGTTGTGATTCGCCTCATGGCTTGTTGTTTTGGTTCATGACCTATAACTCTGAAACAAAGCCTTTTTTAAATCCCTATGTGGAAAAAATACTTCCAAAACTAATACCAAGGCCGCTGAAAAAGTGAGGGAAAAAATAGTGAATACTTCCAATACTACAGCTGCTGAAACAGCGGACATTCACTGTTGCTTCGGTTGTGGTTTAACAACTTCTTAGTAGAGTTAAAATTATCTAGTTATTTGTGTGTGTGGGAGCCAAGAAGCAATCATTTATTTTATTATTTTCATTAAATGATTTATTGAGGAAGCGGAACCATTTAATGGTATTTCATGATTATGGGGAATATTTTCCATACAACCCCCATCGATTATTATCTAAGAATGAAGATAGTGGGAATGATAATAAACAACAGTCATTAAACTAGTGCTGCTGTGTGGGATAAACAATCAGTTTAGCATCAATAAACAACAATATTGGGCCATATAACGCCATGATTGACGATGCAGAATCAAGCACTCCTGAGAAACAACATACAGGACGAGAAGATCAAAAATATTACCGTGATGACCACCTTCACAGTTCTCTGAATCTATACAGGTTGAATGATAAAATAGAAGGCATATGTGTTTAACCATAAACTCTGTTTCAACATCCATTCAACCAATCTAAGTTTGCAGATATGAGACGCTACAATAGCAGCAACATCTAACCTGTTGATTGAGGGGGCTGGAGATCATGTCGCTGAGCTTTTTTGGAGAAAATGAGGTGACCCTCAGCTTCTACACTACAAGCTTTAGTGAACACTGGCAAATTGGCATCAAACCTCAACAATGACAACAAATGACCACTTCCACTAACCTTCACCCATCATTTCCCCTCAACTGGCCTTGATGAGACTCACATTCTTCAAAGTTGTCCTCTATTTCCTCCTGCGTTCATCACACAAAAATCACCTCTGAATATCTACTTTGGCACCATTCAATGAGATTAAAGGAATAAAAAGAAAGAGTAAAAACACAGGCCCTTGGTTCTCTCAATAGCACTATTGAATGTGAGTAATCTGCTGAGTATTTCCCCTGAAGCAGGCAATGATGTTCTACAATGTCTGTTTAAAGTCCCCAAGCAAACAGACTTCTCTCTTCAGCCCAGCCGCTCAACATCAGTTCTAACGAGGCCTGATCTGATGTGAGTTTCCCAGGCTGACTTCATTACCACCCAACTAAACATTTAACTACACGCTGTGTTGATAATGGAGCCCTCCAGAAGCAGAGAAGCATCTTCTACTCAAATCGATATGTGGCATGGTTGAATTAAAACTTCCTGACACTTGGGATTGACTGAAAGAGTCTTATGAAAATCTGTGCACATTCGAGATTTTATGCAAATAAAGAAGTGATGTTCTCTACGGACCAGCTCTGGAATTTCTCTGGAGATGCAGAGCAATGAAGAAAATTAAGACAGATGGTATGCATCTTCCTAGTTAGTTTTCCTTTCTCCTCTTTTAAATCTCCTCCAGATTCTGGCATCTGGAAAAACAGGTGGTCATGCCGCCTTCGAGTCCTCCTGGGAAGTTCTTACTTAAGAGTTCAGAAGTCGTGATTATTGTGTGATATGCATTCCAGATTGCACATGCATATGCACTTTTGGTGTGTAATTCAAGCCTAAATTCATATAGTAGAGATTGATGACTATTTTTTTTTGAAGCAGCCCATTTTCTTAAATGATAAATAAACTGGCTGAATGAGTAATATTTTCTGGGAAGCTTCATCACTATTCTTCATCAACAGTTCAATAATTGCATACAAAATAATTTTTTGTATGCAGGCAATACTGACAATGACAACTTAATTATGACTAATAAAAATGTTCTTCTGCTATGATTCTTTCATTTATGCTCAGAAAGTCAGGAAATCTCCCACTAGTAATTGTGCTGCCATTCATGTGTGTTCAGCTCATTCACGCTTCCTCTAGTCTCTCCCAACTAGACTTTTGACTAAAGTAGTGTCCAGATTACAGCAATTGATAGTTTTCACGTGACGTCACACCCTTAAAGGAACGCCCACCTGGAGGCCAAACGACGCTTTGCTCCACTGACCAGTTATTTTTACATAGTTTGCATCAAGTAGCAACGTAGTAAAACACTGATATTAAAAGGCGAATTTCAGTACACACCTTACTGATGATGCATATTTTGTAAAGTCAAGCAGTTTTGCTCAAGCAGCAAAAGTGCAACATGCAAAGTTTCACATTAAATGGTTTCCCATAGAAAACCATTATGAAGAAAACAGAACCAGTTAGCGCATTAAGTTTATATATAAAGTAAGCATAATCAATAAGTTGTGTATTGAATTTGTTATTTTAATATCACTATTTTAAATACATTAAGGCACTTTTACAACCTGGTCTCATAAAAATACGTACCTTTGTGCACTTTCTGTGCGACACCGTTTTATGTACCTTACTGCACGTTTCACCGCAGGTTCAAAAGAAATGTCCACTGAGTGGTGCTAAAACACAGATTAAATATGTGAACACTGGCACATTTTTATTACGTAGATATAGGTACATATTGCTGTGTTTTATTACGTTGCTAAAGAAATGCATTGCGGCAGTTCAGAATTCAAATATCCGGGGTCTGTCCCTAAAAATTAATGCTCTATCGTGTTGGAAATATACCCTACACCAAACCCAACCCTAAACCTACTCGATAGTGTTAAAATGCAAAACTGATATAAAAACATATTTGTTAATGTAACCGTGCCATTTCAACTTCCTCATATGCAGATTTGAACTGTTTTGTCAAACCGTAGTTACAGAGGATTCGAACCAGAGCTCCTTGCCTCCTAAGTACGTCTCCGTACTCTGTGAGCTACCGAACAAACTCACCGTCTTTGAAAACCCATAGATACGAGGCTGGATATGTGTGATGCTAACGTTCAAAAGCATCAGCTTTCAAATCTCCCAGCTTTTTAATATTGTTTTGAAGTCGTTCGAAGTGTTTTCCACAATGTTTTGTCACGTAGTTTAGCGATTGAAATATTGCGGCAGGTGCATATAATATGGAATGCAAATAGCCTAAACTTGCATTTTGTTCACATATCTTTGTTTTATTCGTTTGATGATTTATTGGTGATCTAAATTTTTGCGGCTTGGAAACAAATGCTGCAGTTCTATGAATGTTTTGCCCTCCAGGTCTTCGAGCCGGTCACATGACTGAAAGGCCAAAATCACTCACCCAGACAAGAAGAGATTGTCTGAGACAAATGAAGCAACCAATCACAGTTTGTGTTATTTTTGGATGTCATATTTAGATTGACATGAAATAGATTATACCACAGCAATAGGCTGCTATGGAGAAAACTTCAATTCAAATAAGCAGTTCCTGCCCTTTATTGAATGTGTTTAATCATTTAGTCACCCTCATGTTATTCCAAATCTATTTTGTTCTGTGGAACACAAAAGAAGAGATTTTGAAGAATGCTGGCAGCCAGTCTTGGTGACCATTGACTTCCACTGTATCTTCAAAAACACTGAGATATTTCTCAAAATATCTTATTTTGTGTTCCACAGAAGTAAGTTAGTCAGGTTTGGAACAGCATATGGGTGGATTTAAAAAAAATCTGTTTTGGGGTTCCTGTAACTCAGAGTTATTATTGTTGTTATTTTACTTGAAACATAATAAATCTTGACTGAAATAAAAATAAATATTAAACAACGTAAACTTATTTTGTTTCAGATAACTGCCAAAGCAACATTTCTGATTTTAGTTTAGTTTAACCTGATAACTAATTAAAATTAGTTTATATAAATAAATAAAATAGCTAAACCTAAGGCTTAAAATAAATGAATTAAAAACTATACAGACATACAGTATTTAAGAAAACTAAAAACAAAAACAGAAAATTACTAAAGCTTTGATAACTAGATGTCAAATCTAAATATTTTTTTAAATTGTAAAATTAAAAAATTGTAGTACTTTTTTAGTACAAATTTATTAAATTTTGTCTTTTGACAATATAATACCTTTTTTAATTCATAAAAAAAAAAAAAAAAAAAAAAACATTTAAACAAACAATTTAAACATTGATTTAAACAAGCATCATCAATTAACACGTGAAACTGGTTAGTGCAATACATAAAATTTGTTTTTTTACAAGTAAATTTGTTGACAAGATTAACACTCGTAACAGCGCAGCACCTTTTAAACATGACTTTGCTTCTAGAACATGCTTCCCCCCAACAACAAGCAGAAGCTGCAACCCAATCACATTGGAACTGACTATTTTAACCAGCGCTTGCTATTCTTGTGCACAGTATGCAGAGAACAGACTGTGAGCCACCCGTACGAGATTACATGTACTCTAGGGATGCAAGTGTTGTCTGTTTACAGTGAGGCTAATTAGAGATCACAGTCTTGCATCTGTGAGGATGTTGATGAGGTTCTGGCAGTTCAGATTCAACACAATAATCTAAAATGAAATCAGGTGTTTTAAAACGACCTTTACGTGTGATACTCATATCTCACCGCTCCTCTTCCTCTACTGCTCTCTATCCACTGACTGAAGATGAAACACTTGATGTGCCACGGGCGGCCCCACGGTCCCAGAGCAGCGGCCCGAAGTGAGAAGGGTATTCCCTGTGCTGTGCTCAGAACTGCTGACAGATGGAGAGCCGCAGACAGAAGCTGCAGGTGTGAGATGGGCCAGACTATTGGCCGATGCACTCCGAGGGCTCTCCGCAGTGTCACAGAGGTTTTTCTCAAGCGACTCGTTCTTAAAATATTTTTGCTGAGGAAAACAGTTCGGCCAGAGAGGAATTATTTGTCTCTGTCTTTTCTATTGTTAGTCATGCACCACCGAAAACGAAAGCCCTATACAACAATTCCGTGGACTCAGCCAGCGGGGAAGTACATGGGAACTATAGTTAAGCATTACCTCTGTGCAGCCTACGGGGTGCTTCACACTTCTCCAGTATTTACAGTCCATCCGAGAGCTGTTTTACAGCTTCTGTAATACACTCACATTGATTCATGGACACCCTCCCAAAAGAGGCGTATTAGCCAATTACAGTGGTTGGTAGCTCATCGATCTCCCCTCTCCAATGACAGCGGGTCAGAGAAGGAGAGCTGCTCTTATAATTCACATCACTGAGATAGGTGACACTTTGCCGGATTAGTACTGACCCTTTCTGAGGTCATGGCTTATGTAGCTTGAGCAGAGGACAAAAGCAGGCTGGTGTTAACGGAACGCCAAATGAATGCAAACCGATGGCCATTAAGTGTGAATGCTCATCGTTTAAGGTCGTGTGATTGGAGGAAATGGCAAAGCTGTCTTTTCTTCTAAAGCATACAAAGAGAAGGTTGTGATGTTTGGTTACGATCTGATTTGAATTTGGCTCAATTTAAATTCATGAGTGTATCTTTGAATTGCCTTAGCCACACCCCACAGGAAATTGAATTAAAATATGAAGAGCAGAAAGAGAGATTTACTGCATCTATCCAACTATCTAACCATATCCATCTCTCTGTCCTTATGTCTGTCCTTATAGCCATCCATTCTTACATCTATCTATCTATCTATCTATCTATCTATCTATCTATCTATCTATCTATCTATCTATCCTTATAGCCATCTATCATCTTCTATCTATCTATCTATCTATCTATCTATCTATCTATCTATCTATCTATCTATCTATCTATCTATCTATCTATCTATCTATCTATCCTTATATCCATCCATTCTATCTATCTATCTATCTATCTATCTATCTATCTATCTATCTATCTATCTATCTATCTATCTATCTATCCTATATACATCTATCTATCTATCTATCTATCTATCTATCTATCTATCTATCTATCTATCTATCTATCTATCTATCTATCTATCTATCTATCTATCTATCTATCTATCTATCTATCTATCTATCTATGATCTACTCTGAGAAGAATCTATCTATCTAGTTTGACTACTCTGAGAAGAAACCAATTTTGTTGCTACTAAAAATGAATGCAATGCCAAGGTCAAGGTTCTTTTATTCGTCACATACTCAATTATACAGGATATAATCAGTAGTGAAATGTAGCATGGATATTATGTAACAATGCAACAATATGATAAATGTAGCAATGCAGCATGGATATTACACATTACTCTACTCTAAGGAATTTTGAACAATTTACACAGAAA
Organism: Schizopygopsis malacanthus; assembly: GCA_027474115.1. Classification (NCBI taxonomy): domain Eukaryota; kingdom Metazoa; phylum Chordata; class Actinopteri; order Cypriniformes; family Cyprinidae; genus Schizopygopsis; species Schizopygopsis malacanthus. Next base: position 6,098,585 of record CM049873.1, read on the forward strand.
TGCATTCAAATTTGAAATGTGTAAAAATAAATGTATTTAAATTTAAGGCCTCAGTTTTGCCACATTTGTTACAGTCCCACATCATGTTGACATCACGCTCGCTCGTGTTGCCTAAGAATTACCAGGTCATTGAGAATGAATGGCTTTCGGATGCTTCAAAACGCTGTGAAAACCCCTCGAGTAAAACAATGCATTTTCATGAAACATTTGCTGAGTCCTCGCACGGCTGCTTACGGCATTTCTTCTGACAACACAGAAATCAGCTATTTTCAAACGTATGTAAATAGAAAAGCCCGAAATGGCTCTTTCCTCACACAAGAGATGTGAATATGACAGCATCTGACTAAACCGTGACAATTCGCCTCCACCCGAAGCATAGAAACAGAAGGTCTTCAATATGCTCTGTGCAAAGGAGACAAAAAGACACAGTGTCACACAGCATGATGGCCGACACAAACCTAGACAACAGTTCAGTTTGCTTCCATCCCTGTGAGAGAGAGAACAAAACAACCCGAAGACAACAACCAGAGCAGCCCTGTCATTTACTGGATCGAGTCAAGGTGCTGGGTGAAGTTTGTGATTGATGAAAACATCTCCACAGCTTCTGTCAGCAAACAAACGGCTGAAAAACACGGCTCCAGACCCTGTAACGCACAAACACAAAGATGCGAAACCTGTCAAAAACATGTTAAAAAACATGTCTCAAAGCTCTGCGTGACTGTGGAATTGTAATATGATGAATTAATATACTTCTCACACAGCCTAGGCCAGGAGAGCATGTGCTGTCAATTCCTCTTTTTACATTTTCCCACAATTCATGAATAAAGCAAACTCCTTAATCAGCCGTTCTCTCACGTACACCGCTGATTACTGTCTCTCTCACTTCTACTGAGTAAAGGCCAGAGTAAATTGTCGGTCTTAATACCTTAAGCTCTGTCACACTATGGAACATGTGGACAGTCAATGGAGTGATTTGCCCGGCTCTTAAACCTACAGCACTTTTAAATGAACTGTAATCCCTTTAGTTCAATCTTACACCTGTGACGAGTTCATGGGCCAGACACTGGGTCGAAACAGGGTCTTTGTCAAATTAAAGAGTATAGATTTCCAGTTATATTACTGCAGTTGATCTAAAGATATCTATTTTGAATTTGTATATGAATGGGCAACTTCTTTATTATGACATGTAGTACAGTTATTAACATTATTTGAAGACCAATTACTTTAACCCTCTGGTGCTCTTCTGTCTTTTTTATTATTTTTCTTCTACCTGCAAAGCTACAGTATTGTTAAAAGTTTTAGGCACTTGTGTAGAAATGCTGTAAAATTAGGATGCTGGATAATTCCAGTAACTGTTTGCATGAAGCAACAGAATAAATAGTCCCAACACATATATTTGATTTAGACAAATTACAGCTCAAATAATGAACATTTTTAAGTGTTTTACCAAAAACATAAGCTCTACTTTTCTGCACATAAACTGTCCGGTACAATTGCCAGAGAGACTACAATTGTAAGTGCATTACCGAAAAAAACTGACATCTGAGAGAAAAGTTTAGATTATCTGCTGGTTAAGTGTTAACCATGAAGGTCAAACACTTCAAAAAAGGTCAATGTTGCTGATTTGGACTTGAATGTCATAAATTAACTCTGAAAATACTCTGAAAAGTTTGTGTTATAAAACAAATGGAGGTATTGGGAAAATGAGAGCACTGTGGGTTCAATAATGGCATAATAGCAGCATCAACAGGCTTGCTGTAATTTTCTGAAAAGGTTGTTTCATCACTCTGAAGTATCCATGCACTGAAAAGTTTCTATAATGCAGAGGCCATACTAGCTGTTATCTTCCCGCAGTAATTATCCCAAAGGTAATAATGTTATCAAAGTGTGTGAGAGCCACATGTCAAAATGATTTATATGGGCCACCGTTCTTATTCTTCCTCCACTCATTTTACCACACACTTCAGAAATCACACACACACACACACACACACACACACACACACACACACACACACACACACACACACACACACACACACACACACACACACACACTCACATAAGGGCTTTTACAGACTATTTTGCCCTGCTGAACACTGAAATTCATCAAATTGCTGAGATGGGCCATTTTCCTTCTGAGGCCCGTTGTTAATCTTCCAAACATTGCAGTCACAGATGTGAAGATGTAAGTTTGGCCTTCATATCACAGACTACTTCTCATGTTTGTTTAAATCAGATATCTTGAGTATTCTGAGTTTTAGTGGTATTAGCACTGCAATGAAACTTGTAAGAAACTTGAAATTCGCACAGAATATGCACTGCTACAACAATTCTAACATGTCTTTGCCTATTCTCTGTTTTGATTTATCAACTCCTTCAACATGTTCAATAAAAGCCCTAACTTATTACATGGCACACTACGAACACTTGTTAAAATACAAGCATCTGGGGCCTCATTTACTAAAAGTTACAAAGAAATCGTCCTACAATTGATCTTACGATCAGTTTTCAAATGTGAGAATGTGATTCTGAGAACGAACATATACACACAAAAAAGCATGCATCTTTCAGAGGTGAAATGTGTAAATCGCAAATGAAATTGTGCACAGCTAAATGGTTTCTGATCTCCGCCTTGTAAATGCCTACTACTTAATGTTATTGTAATTATGCTATTGTTAATGTATATAAAAGAGCACCAAGTACTGCAAAGCCCTGCAGAGAGTCGTGCGCTTAGCTGAGCGCATCTCAGGGTCTGTTCTCTCCCTCTCTGCAGGACATCTACCTCAAACGCTGCAGAAGCAGAGCTGCTAAAATCATCAAAAACACAACTCACCCCGGTAACCATCTTTTCATGTTTACTGCCATCTGACAAGCGCTTCAGGAGCATGATGGCAAAAACTGAGAGACTGAGGAGGAGCTTCTTCCCTCAGGCCATCAGGCTCCTAAACTCAAACATCAACATGACTCCAAATTCAATGCACACAGACTGAAGTAGTTTAAGTCTTTGGTTATTTAAATTGTGATGATTTTGTCTCACATTTAACAAAAACCCACCAATTCACAAACAAATCTCAACAAATTAGTATACTTCATAAGACCAATAAAAAGAAAAAAGATTCTCGATGGGGTTCAAGTCTGGTGAGTTTGCTGGCCAGTCAAGCACACCAACACATGGTCATTTAACCAACTTTTGGTGCTTTTGGCAGTGTGGGCAGGAGCCAAATCCTGCTGGAAAATGAAATCAGCATCTTTAAAAAGCTGGTCAGCAGAAGGAAGCATGAAGTGCTCCATACATTTCTTGGTAAACGGGTGCAGTGACGTTGGTTTTCAAAAAACACAATGGACCAACACCAGCAGATGACATTGCACCCAAATCATCACAGACTGTGGAAACTTAACACTGGACTTCAAGCAACTTGGGCTATGAGCTTCTCCACCCTTCCTCCAGACTCTAGGACCTTGGTTTCCAAATGAAATACAAAACTTGCTCTCATCTGAAAAGAGGACTTTGGACCACTGGGCAACAGTCCAGTTCTTCTTCTCCTTAGCCCAGGTAAGACGCCTCTGACGACAACTGTAGCCAAATTCCTCGACACGTCTGTGTGTGGTGCTCTTGATGCCTTGACCCCAGCCTCAGTCAATTCCTTGTGAAGTTCACCCAAATTCTTGAATCGATTTTGCTTGACAATCCTCATAAGGCTGCGGTTCTCTCGGTTGGTTGTGCATCTTTTTCTTCCACACTTTTTCCTTCCACTCAACTTTCTGTTAACATGCTTGGATACAGCACTCTGTGAACAGCCAGCTTCTTTGGCAATGAATGTTTGTGTCTTACCCTCCTTGTGAAGGGTGTCAATGATTGTCTTCTGGACAACTGTCAGATCAGCAGTCTTCCCCATGATTGTGTAGCCTAGTGAACCAAACTGAGAGATAGTTTTGAAGGATCCGGAAACCTTTGCAGGTGTTTTGAGTTGATTAGCTGATTGGCATGTCACCATATTATAATTTGTTGAGAGTGAATTGGTGGGTTTTTGTTAAATGTGAGTCAAAATCATCACAATTAAAAGAACCAAAGACTTAAACTACTTCAGTCTGTGCGCATTGAATTTATTTAATACACAAGTTTCACAATTTGAGTTGAATTACTGAAATAAATGAACTTTTCCATGATATTCTAATTTATTGAGATGCACCTGTATATATATGTATATTCTCTTGTGTTTGTGTTACATGTAATTGCACTGTCCATGGAGCGGACATGACTTACATTTCACTGCTGGGTATGTTCCATATAATTATGTATGTGACGAATAAAAATCTTGAATCTTGAATCTTGAACTTGAACTAGTCAGCATCCATATTCTTTACTTGAGAATGGCAAGCTACAAGAATTGCTTAGATGGAACACATTAATGTGTCTGGAGCAGTCGAATGTGGAATCTACACATATCTATGCGTCTGCTTAGAACCTAACATGGTGCTAAGCACTTTTCCACATCGAAGACAGTATATATAATTGTGAACATTAGCATGGATTTTTACATATGCACACTCTAAGATCAAATCTGTGTTGTTTTATAAATGAGGCCCCTAGTTTACTCGTCTTGCTTCATATCAAGTCTGTAGCTGGATATGATTCAGAATTCTACCGGTATGCTGATGGACTGTGAAAAAGTCCATCATTTTTCAAAATTGGAATGTTTGAGGAAATTTTAAGGACTCATAAAATGCAATTTGCCTCCTTTGAGTACAAATGAAAATCCAAGTCTACCACTCTGTGAACTTCTGTTCCTGCAAAAAATCTGCAGCACTGGGACTTGAGAAAAATTGAATGTTATTAGGAACACCTTGCTTATACCAGATTGGATCCACTTTTGCTTTCAACAAGGTGCTGGTAATATTCCTCAGAGATTTTAGTCTCTATTGATATGATGGCATCATGCAGTTGCTGCAGATTTGTTGGCTGCACATCCATTGATCTGAATCTCCCGTTCCACCACATCCCAAATGTGCTCTATTGGATTGAGATCTGGTGACTGTGGAGGGCGTGTAAGTATAGTGAATTAATTATCATGTTCAAGAAACCAGTTTGAGATTATTTAAGCTTTGTAACATGGTGTGTTCTCCTGCTGGAAGTAGCCATTGCAAGATGGGTACACTGTGGTCATCAACAACACTCAGGTAGACTGATTGATGCTCAATTGGTACTAAGGGGCCCAAAGTGTGCCAAGAATACATCCCCCTACCATTATACCACCAGCAGCCTGAACCATTGATACAAGACAGGATGGATCCATGCTTTCATGTTGTTTACACCCAGTTTTGACCCAACCATCCAAGTGTTGCAGCACAAATCAAGACTGTTCAGACTAGGAAACCTTTTTCCAGTCTGCAATGTTGGTGAACCGTGTCAATTGTAGTGTCAGTTTCCCATTCTTCTGCTGTTGTAGCCCTTCTGCTTCAAGGTTTGATGTGTCAAAGATGCTCTTCTGCATACCTCTATAATTAACGAGTGCGTATTTGAGTTAATGTGGTCTTTTAATCAGCTCAAACCAGTCTGACGATTCTCTTCTGAGCTCTGGCTGAATGTGTTGGGTTGCTTCAGCGGGACTGTCACTAATTGCTATTGAAAAAGCCTCTGCTAAAGCTGTAGTTTTCTAATTATAAATCTGAGACTGAACTTGATATTGACCATTATCTCTATGAAATTATATGCAGAAATATGTTCGGTATAATTGCATTTAAATTTTATTTAAAAATAGCTATATTAATAGTATATAAAAAGTAATTTAAAAAATAAGTCCCTTTTAATATAAAAGCCTAATTATTGAGGGAAAATTTGAATGATTTCCAGCACAGCTGATGGCTTATGGTTCAATTTAATGGCTTTACCTTTATTAAACACTGCAGTCTGCTAGAATCCCTCCTGTCAGCCAATCAGCTGATTGGCCAGAACAGGCGTCTCTGTCTTCATTTAAATTAAACAGACACCTGCGGGGAAAGTTGTGCCTTGCATCAGCTCCTCTATGGCCTGCCAACATCGTGGTGTCCGGGCCCATCTCCATCCTCCTTGGCCCAGGTGTGTGTGCGAGCAGCCTTCATTACACCAAGATTGGCCAGGTGGATGTGTGCAAGCGTGATTTCATTACCGTGAGATTGCTTTCTGAGACCCACACATAGCAGACAGAAAGGGGATAAGAAGGGAAGTGTGCAGCTGTGGTTGTCCCCAAGATCCGACGTGCTTTTCCATCTCTATTTCTATTGCGAAAGAGATGCCAGAGAAAACAACACAGACTACTATCTGCATGAGAAACGAGACAGTGAGGAGAGAGAGGAGAACCAGACGCTAACAAAGACCCTGGCATCGGGGGTCAGCTAGTATTGAACTAAACTAAGCGCAGCTGCTTTGAAATTGATTTTGAAAATATACTTTACCCTTTGTTTGTCTTACACTGCTCTAATACATTACTGGGTTTTTCTCAGGAAACTGTGCCATTTGTATCTCCATGACTTCCAAGTTATGATTACATTAAAAGAGATGAAATTGTAACATAAAATATGATAATTTATAATAATAATTCTAATGGTATAATAATAATATATAATAATTTGGGATTATTTGTGATGCAAGTAGCATCGCTCTAAACTGGCTGCAAATGGAAACATATTTTTATAAAAAAAATAAACAAACACACACACAGACACACACACACACACACACACACACACACACACACACACACACACACACACACACACACACACACACACACACACACACACACACACACACACACACACATAAACAATATATTTATGGCATTAAAACATGACTTTTTTTCTAAATTAACTGTGAGATTTATTAAGGCATGAAAAAAGTGTAATTTTAGAGAAGGATAATTTTTTTTATTTCAGACACACATATTTATTGTTTTGCCCCTAAACATTGATTCTGCTGTACAGCAGTGCAATTAAAAATAGACCAAAATAGTGTGTTTTGTGGTTAATATTTAATCACTCCACTTACTTAGACTTATTTGATTAATTATTCACAAAAGAGGAGTATACCAGTTAAGTCTCCTGCCAATCAATGGGCTCCCTGGTGGGGTGGGCGGCATCCTCTTTAAAGTCAAGCTACAAAAAAATCTTCAACGCCCCCCGCTGCCAGCTGTAGAGTAGATCACATGTAAACAATATGGGACTCTATGGGACTCCATGCCGCTGGACATTTACACACCACCATAGCCATGTTTTATGAGAGCTTTATAGCACAATTCCTCTGAGAGTGATGTTTCAATTCATTTTTTTATAATCCACTGAATGTATTATTTATACATCCAAAAAGATTCATATGAACCTCTCTCTCTCGTTTATCCAGGGTACATGCATCTGAACTCTGTCACAGTACACAATAAAACACCACCACACACTGGAAGTGTGTAACATCTGTGACTGAGGACGTCTCACAGAGAAGATCGTGTACAATACAGAACTACAGATACGAAAACATGCTCTTCTTCGGGACACTGGCTCAGTGTCAGAAATGAACTTCTATGTTAAGTGGCACATTTTGGAACATATTTTGAGGAATAAATGTCTTCCATCGTATCTGTACTTTATTGTGTATGATGAGAGAATTTGCAAGAATTCACATTCAGAACTCAATCTGTGAGCATTTGCAGTAAACAAAACTAATCTAAGCGCCTCTGATTGAGCTTTACATTTATACGCTTATGACTGGTTATAAACACTGTAAAAACAGATAAAATGAAATCTGATGCAACATGAGCTGATCCAAATGTAATGCCACAGTCACTTTTCCTTCACTTTCACATTTCACTTCAATTGCGACAGGCTTAGTAGATTGTTGAATTGTGCAGAGGTATGTTTGGCATCCTTATCTTGAATTTGGGTGTAGTTCTGTTCATTTTCACTGCGTTTTTCTGACCTTCTGACACTGCACTGGCTTCATAGGGCTAGCTTTGCTTCAGGATATCAATCAAACTGGATGTCAATTAAATTATCAGCATGTTTGTTTTAATGAGGAAAGCTCCCCAGAAAGGTTTCTCTGTGATAAAGCAGGAGGTAATTGATTTGCACATATTTTGACTTCTGCTTTGAACACATCGGTTGACAGCTCTCAAAGATGAAGGCAAAACCATGACCGAAGATGGCAAAGAAGACTGAGATTAAAGTAAAGAGCTGAAGAAAATGCAAGGAGCGCTTGCCCAGACCAAAACAGAACCGATCCAGGGAAGCTCTGAGTGGAGAGAGGGATGTCTAATCTACACTCGTTCCCTTCATAAGCATCACTCATGTCTGACGAATGACCCTCAACGGAGCGCCGGTGGGACAGAGATGTCATCAAACTGCTGTGCTAAATCATGAACACCATCGCTCACCGTCAAATCTGCAGACCACAGGCTAACGGGAGCCCGGGGGAAAGCCCTGGCTTCATGGCACTCGATAAGAAAAATTAGATTTTTGACCCCTCTAATCTTCAAGGGAAGCGTCTATTAAAGTGTATCCTTTCCCTCCTAGAGGTAATGATGAACCTGGCCCTTTCATCTGATCTAAAGATAGACCGTAGCCATTTATTTCAACAGAGACTCAGACAGCTTTTAGATTTCATTTGAAGAGCTGCCGCCTGGTCGTTCAGTGACATTTCAAGAGGTCGGAGCATACATTTGAATTTATAACTTCTAATAAATGATCTTTTTGGAAGTTTTGAGCTCTGATTAAGTGGTTTTAGTTAAATTGAGTTTTAGTTTTTGGGGATGCACAATATTAAAATTCTGATTGAAACTAAAAAGCATAATTTTTGACAAATGTTATTCATGTTTGGCTTAAATAAAATAAATTCAGAAAAATACAATTCAGTAATAATTATTAATAATTATAAAAAAAAAATGAAAACACTAAAAACTAATCGTATGAATTTAGGCACCACAAAATTATAACGTACATACAGTATGAAATTAATTTTAATATTTGCTAAAGAATCCATTTATTTTGAGCTCTGATTAAGTGGTTTTAGTTAAATTAAGTTTTAGTTTTTGGGGATGCACAATATTAAAATTCTGATTGAAACTGAAAAGCATAATGTTTGACACATTTTCTTCATGTTTGGATTAAATAAAATAAATTCAGATAAATTCGATACAATTTAGTAATAATTATTAAAAAAATGTAAACACTAAAAACGAATCGTATGAATTTAGGCACCACAAAATTATAACGTACATACAGTATGAAAATTTGACATGTATTTAAATATTTGCTAAAGAATCCATTTATTACTGTTTTTGGTGTGTTTCAGTTCAGATATGTCAGCAAAGGTAATCAAAAATAAATGTAGAAAGAATAAAATAAAAATAAATGAGCATGCACAAATAAATGCACAATATTGACCAATACTGATAAAAAAAGAAATGAAACCTTTATACTGGCCAATACATATGGCACTAAATTATTCTGCATTTATTGTGAAAACATCATGGATTCCAAAATGCATTCCTCGTGATTCAACCTTTTTAAAGGAAACATGAAATCAAATGAAGCCATTTGTCTTTCTTTACACATGGTCTTATTGTCTATTCATTGATTCATGTTGCATGTTATTCAAGAAGACATTTAAAAAATTGAAATCGAATCAAAATTTAAACTTGCTCAGCCTCTGAAATGACATTTATTTTCAGCTGAAGGAAGTCGTCTAAGTGACATGTAAACTGTTTCTGTGGTTAGACTTTTAAATGACTCTGTCAAAAAAACATCCTGATAAAGACCTGCTCGAGCGCTTAGAATGTCCTCTTCATTCTCTCGCTATGCATGAGGGATATAACAGAGAGATCAAATACTAAATTAAATCTGTATGTTCGATTAAGACTGCATTAATCATCACAGGACAGCGGTGAACCGTGTGCCAATCAAATTCAGATTCCATCAAGATCTTACAATTAAATTCAGAGAGGAATTATTTTAAAACAGACTCTGAAATCTATCTTAAAGGTTTAAAAAAGAGAAAGAGTATAAGAGAATATGCCTAAGAATATCATCAATGTACATGTGCAAAGTGAATCAACTCCCTCTAACTGTGTCCTGTCACATCACATTATTTCATAATTAGCCTAATTAACTCATAAAAGAATCTTGTCCTTTAGTAAATATAGCTGCGAATGATTTTTACACACAGTGATCTAATAAACATGAATTAAAGGTATAGTTCACCCACAGGTTAAGGTTCTGTCATTGTGTGTCTGTCTGCACTTTATATATATTATTTAGATATATATTCAAAAATGTATATATTTCAGTCTTTGGTTTCACATGTTCAATCAGAAAACGTCCTCCTATTATTATTATTATCCATGCTCAATTATTAATAATGGTTCTTATAATTAATAATTGAGCTTATACTCTTATTATTATTTTAAAATATTGCTTTTTTGTGTTTCTGTATTTTTCATCAAATACATGCAGCCTTGGTGGTCTTCTTTCAAAAGCATAAAAATATCTTATTTATTCCAAACCTGTTATCTATACTATAAACATCAAGTTATTGTATAGAAAATGTATTTGATTTTCTAATAAAAATTCTAAATATTTTTTTGGGGTGTGTTTCACTCACAATACATAAATAAATAAACAGTTTGAAATGACAAGATAGATGGAAAATAATTGAAAAACATTTGATATTTCTCCCCATTTTAAATTCTTATTATCCAATAAAAGGTTAGATTTTTGTGATTTGTTTTATAAAAGATTAAAAGGGTTAAGAATGCAGATTAATTTTCACAGCCTTCTTTGATCATATTTACCAAGGGTGCCGATATTTTTGGCCATGTATATTCAAAACTAATTCATGTCTATAAATAAGATGAGGTCTCGTTCTCTCTCACAATATCAAATGCCTAATCCACGCTTCTAATGTTATCCTCTTTCATCCATCAGTGGATCTGCAGTGGTCTTCATGCCTGTCCACTCTGCCCATCTCTAGATGCCCAGCAGTGCCCGCTGGGCCTGCTTTCTGTTGTTCTGCCAATAAACACATGCCACGCTCTAATGGTGATGCTTGAACTTACTTGTGAGTCTCTGCAACCTCTAGTGTTCAGTTATTAACATAAAGACAGAAATGGATCATTAACCTTTTAAAGAAACGAAAGTGGATTGCTTCTATAAACGCATATGCTCAATTAATTCCAGTTCATTTGAAAGCGCTGATGATGCTTGTGGGCTATATTCAATTTTTGGGTCATGCATCAAGAGGTTTTCTAATCCCTGTCTGTGCTGTTGACCCGATGAAGAGGTTTTAGAAGATTACCGGTTCAAAGAGAGAACATGTTCAGACATGCATACTGCTTTTTTGCATCCTAAACACTGTACAATTAACTAGTCTTAAAATCAGCATGTGAAACAGTATGTATTATGCAACAATAGCATGCTGCACTGTTGTTACATAAACACATTCCTAAGGCAGTTCGGTCAAATAACTAAACAAGATCAAACCGAGCACGTCATAGTCATCATGATGATAGTACTCAGTGTAGTATGCTCTTTTGTACACTTCACATTTACACGCAGCATCAGGGTATTTCATGCACTCAGAAAACGTGCATACTGTACACAAGTAATATAAATATGTTATGCATGCATTACAGGGTGGGATACGATATTCCACGCAGTGTGTCTGAGTGAATACTGCTATATTTAACAAATGTAGTACACTGTAAAAAAAATCTGTAGTTTTGACAAAATAGTTTTAGCAGCTGTGGTTGCCAGAATAATTTTGTACAAAATACAGAATAACCGTAAACACATTTACAGAACAAAACTGTAAAATTACAAACAAAGACATTTGAATGTAAACCACTATATTCAATTAAATTCTGCTATTAAAATCTGTTTTGTACCTATAACATACTGACACCCACCAGTTGTATAATACATCTACGATGCTCACATACACCCATTTCTAATGGATAAGGCCTTAGCCTGGAAGAGAGGTCTTCAGGTGGTCCCTAACCGTCTCTGGGTGTTTCGACCTTTAACCCCAACACCCTTTAGTTGGCGGGTCAGCCGTGACAGGCCAGGTTACTGCCCCTCTCCTCCAGGCGTCCAGCTCGTGCACTCTCTCTTGTGCCAGAGCCAACAGGAGGCTCTCTCTGACGCTGCTCCCAGCCTACGAACGGCTGCTTTCCTCAAGTGGCCTCTCAGTCCAACCTTCGTCAGTAGACTCCACACAGATTGTGCTGGGAATCCTCGACATCCGACGTCCACCGTCACCAGCCATGTTGTCCACCCCTTGTCCCGGCAGTCTTGGACAAGTTGCTGGTATTTGTCTTTTTTCCTCTCTGCAGCTTCCTCACTGTACCTTCAGCTCCACCAGGATGACCTTCTTTCCCTCTGGAGACCACATGATAACGTCGGGCCTTAGAGATTTAGACAGTACTGCCTCGGGGAAGTGGAGTTTCCTCCCGAGGTCAACCTCCACCCCCCATAATAATGCAGGTGGTAAAAGAGAAAGCTACAGGAGGAATCAAAGCTCATCACAAGTAGCTTCGCCACAAGCAGAAGTATATACCAATATATAGAAGGTGCACAGACTCATGCAAACACTAAACACCATCATGGTAACACACATGATGCTTAAATAATGCAATAAACTTTCATTAAACAACAGAAGATGTAACATAAAGCCCAAATGTACATAACTGATAAAAAAACTATTAAAAATATGATTATTTAAACAAAATACTTTCAAATGTGAAGGATCACGAAGGGAATTCTGGGAATATCAGTTTACAGTTTTTGACTGTAAATTTTACATCGATTTGTTAATTTTTTACTTCTAAAAACGGTACAATTAACAGCATTTTACTGTAAAATTACATGAAATGTCTGGTTAGATCTTTTACAGTTTTTCCCTGTATATAGTATGGAACATAAAAAAGTAAAAAGTAAAAGTAAAAAAACTGTTAACCTATTAACAGTTCATTTCAGTAGCGTTTTTACAATTTTACAGTTAAAATTACACTTATTTTTTACAGTGAGGTCATCCTGATATTCTAGGCGTGTGCGTAGTACACAGGGGTTTATCAATACACCCACGTTACGATTAGGGTTTGATACACAACATGACACTTTAAACATTTTATTTATTTATTTATTTTATATTATATTATTTAAAATTAATAAAAAACTGGTAGGTTTAATTTTTACTCTAAATTATTTTTTTAAAGTACTGGTCAATAAAATGTTAAATGCATATATATATATTGGACTCAGACTTGGACTTGTCCTCCATGCATGAACAGCCGTGACACCAGAATATAAATATTCATGATTCTGCTTAGCAAAAATACAGAGTTATGTTAGACACATATGCTTGCACTCTGTCCTTGACTATAATACATTAAATCTGTCCAAACTTATATTTCGGGTGAACTAAATGATTGCATATTGCTGATACAACCATATAATACTGTATAGGTTGCTGTGAAGCATTATTCTATTCTGAGCACGGCAATTGTTCTTAAAAATTACAATTACTAATACAAGTAATAATAATAATTAATTAATTAATTAATCATACAAAATATTTGTGGTGAAAACCAAAATACCAGAAAATAAAACAAAAAACAAACAAAAATAAAGTTATAAAAAGAACAAAATCATACACACTCACTGGTTTTGATGCTTTATAGAGGACAACCCATAGGCGTAATGTTATTATAATGTATAAACTTTATTTTCTATCCCCTTAATCTAACCCGCAGTGCTTACATTGTTTAGATTTTCAAACATCTTCATTCTGTATGATATAAGCTGTTATAAGCCTCATGGGGATCAAAAAATCCCAACAAGGTAAAAAGAAATACTGGTATTACACTATCCTTGTGGAGACAAAATAAGGGCATACCGGGCACACACACACACACACACACACACACACACACACACACACACTGTAGTAAGATCACAGTTGTGTAAACTGTTCAGTAGGCCTGTCATTACAGTAGGCTATTATCTGAAGGAAAGGCTTCACATTCCCATCAAGGGTACAACACCTGTCTAGGACTGTTTCATTACTGTTTCTCTCCTGCTGCTCCAGAGTGATTCTTTACACGGTTCAGGTGATTGGCATTGATTTAAAATCACACATTTAGGAGTGTTCCTGCCTGTATCTGCTATTGAAAATGCTAACAGACACATTTCTCAAGGTATACAGACACACTTAGGCACACTAACGTCTGTTCATCTTAAATAAACCGCTTTGTTTGTCTTACAGACGCAAACGAAAATAGAATTACTGCGACTTTAAATGGCGCTCGCGTTCGCCGAACAGGAAGTGGCGTCAGAGGAAGACATCTGCTTATGCGGAAGTGTCACTCTCCGTGTGTTTTCTGCGATGTGTTGTGTGTGATCGGGAATTTATTCATTTATATTCTGTTATGATGTCGGTGCTCTACATGGATAAATTAATTCGCGTGTATGAGCGTTATCAGGAGTATGTGAGGTCGAACCCTGCAGCCGCGTCTCATCTGGAGAGCACAGTTCGCGCGCTGAGTTACCTGATCGCAGGTGAGAGAGTCTGCAGGTCAAAGTGAAAGTACACAACCACTCACGTCTGATTAAACACCAAAGTTAGATGTAGCTTTATGTATTATGCACATTTCTGTATTATGTTGTTGTCTTCTGTATCTGGTCAACGTTTGTTTTCTTCCAACAACATTAAAATGTATGCGGGAGGTGGATTTTGCATGTTTACGTAAATACATTTCTACTAGTGCAAATATTTAATATAGCCTAATAAACTGGAGATTGTAAAATCGCATAAAAGTTAGTTTTAGATTAAGATAGCATGCTGCTGTGTGGGACATGACTTGTCATGCCAACCCGTTTATTGTACAATGACTTCTTTATTAATTTGGACATTAATTTTATGACAATAAAAGTCATACAAAACTAAGAAATAACAGGAACTGAAGTATGGAGACTTTACACTAACTAATCAGAGAATTCACCATGTTCTTTCAGCTAATTAGGAGCCAATACATGTATACACAGCCCCCAAAAATGTATAAAATACAAAAAAACAAAGTCTGCTTTCTAAAAAGTATGTATTGAATACAGTATTTCTATGCAGACTTGTTTGGCACTGACTACAATGTAAAGCAAATCTGTTTAATTCTTCTATATTTACGCTCTTCAGAGTAACCACTCTCTAGATTACAGCTCTAGGCGCACACCGTGTTGGGGTTCAATTTTACTCTCTCGCACTTGCTGAACTTTGAAGAAGCTTTCATCATTTTAATTATATAAACGTATGACTTCTCTCATTACAGGTCGCTTCTCAGACTCTCATGAAATCTCAGAGTTGGGTAAGGATTCACTGCTTTACATCGTCATCTTTTGATGATCTAAGAGCATATATGAATTCTGTGAATTATGTGTTTCTGTCTTTGGTTTGCAGTTTACTCCGCATCTAACCTTCTAGTGCTGCTGAACGATGGTATCTTGAGGAAGAATCTCTCTCGGGCATTGCCTGTGGTAAAGGGTTTTATTATAAATTATTAGTATATATTTTTTCATCTTGTAATGTTAGTAAATGGCCTCACTAGCATTTTTATCTTCGCACATCCACTCATAAATACAAATAAAACAATCCACCTTCTATTGCATCATGCAAACAATTAGACTGAAATGATCAGGGACTTTGTTAAAAGTACATTTTAATCACTCTTTGATGCCAGAAAACTTCTTTTGGCGTAGTTTTAAATGCTCTTTTTAAACTAGCGAGTTCTGACAGTTACATTATGTTTTCATGGTACATCAAGCCCTCTTATCTATTAAAAGATACAGGCAGCTTTGATTTTCCATAAAATGACCCGTATTTTTTCCTTTTATTCCCTACTTTATCATCAAACTTGCATATGGACTGATATGTGCATGTGCAGTTGGCATGGCAACCACCATAAAATGATCTACGAATGAGTTTTCTATTGTGAAGCTTTAGAGACGGCAGCACGGCCTGTTTCTGCTTCAAGAGAGAAGATTCAAAGTTGTGTGTTCAAAGGCACAGCCTGCTGCTTTCTTTGACTCTACATTGTGAGAAAGGAGACTTGTTCTGCAATAGACTTGTTGATATCCACCTTTTCCCCCTGCCGAGGACAGCCAGGTATTTCTCAAAATGACTTTGAAATGGACAGCGTGTGGAAACATATGTCTGACCCCTTCAGACAAACACATTCGTTTTTGGAGCAAGCCAAGTTTACAAAGCTCCTTCGTTGTTTTTTTCCTTTATGTTTGTACTTGAGAGACGTATTTATCTTTGCGTGTTGCATTGTCAGGAATAAACGTTTTAAAGACCGCTGCTTTCAGGAGGAATGCGTTTGCATTTACAGCGATGGGCGTTTGAGCCGTGACCTTAATGGACTTCCTCAGAGGCTGTTTGACTTTATATTGAGAGTTATCGAGACGGTATAGATATCGAGTTATCTAGACCGTCTGCTAAATGACTAAATGTAAATGAGAGTGTGATAGTTCAACTAGTCTCCAGTCAACAGCATACAGTCTAGTCCTCATTGCAGCTTATTTTAGCCAAGAACCGCCATTTAGACCATCTGACTGACATGTGAAGCTTCCAGTCTCAGTCTATATTAGGGATGTCCCGATCAGGTCTTTGTGCTCCTGGTCCAATCAGAGTCATTGCATATCAAGTATCTGCTATACCGAGTCCTGATCTGATACTTGTATTTTCCTAGTGCTTGTTACACACATTAAGATTATGAATATGGGACTACTGATATAAACTTGAACTTTATGTACAATAATCAGAAAAATTGCAACATAAATGGGGAAAAAAGTAGAGATAAGGTAAGGAGCCATGTGTATTCAGTGAGATTAAAAGCATTACCCTTCATTTATGTGGCTTTACATTCATTTATGCAGAATTTAAATCTAACAGTAGTAAAGCATGTAGCTTGCTGTTTCAGACTGCCAGTATGACAGTCAAGTCCAAAGCAAGACGCAGTCTTAAGGGGGTCACACACCGGATGCGCAGCGCCGCGTCGCGTCGCGCCATGTCTTTCAAATTCGAACACATTGTTTTTTATGGGTGTATGCACACCGGCGGCGTCATTCTGTGTCTGTCCGCGGCGCCCAGCAACGACTCAGGACACTGTTCAAATTTCTGCCGCGCCACAGAGCGCCATCGGCATTGTTTTATATTAAATAACATCATATTTGTCTCAAACCGTTGTTAATACATTACACCAAGATACCACTGCTGCAAAATACTGTACACATTAGTTTTACAGCTTGAATAAAATGTAAACATATAAAATTAAATGTATAATAAACGTAATCCTTTAAATGTTTTTATATTTCTCTTGAGACATTTTTACATACACAAAATATTACAGCATAGACCTATGTAACAATTGTCTGTCGTGATTACATTCACTGTCGTCGGTTGCAACCTACTGAATTCACCAGGACACAACCGTTACAACACACTTCAGGTCATTTATTTGTATAAATTGTGCGCGTCTGGTGTGCGATACCTCGGGTTGTTCTAGACGCGACACGGCGCTGCGCTTCGCATCCGGTGTGCGACCCCCTTGAGATCTGCACTCTTAGATCAACAAGATGCAGCGCTGTATAATTTACATTTAAAATGAGACTATACTACAGCTAACCTCTTTCTGAGTTTAGTCCTCATCTTGTGCTTCTGTGTGCTTGTGTAGTCTCTCTCTCAGCAGAGGCTGTTGACCTGGTTGTCTGTCCTGGAGTATGTGGAGGTTTTCACTGAGATGGGGGCCGCTAAGCTGTGGGGAGAAGCTGGACGCTGGCTAGTCATTGTTCTTATTCAGATTGCCAAGTAAGGACCCTGTTTCAGTATACTAACAGGGTAGTTCACTAAGAGGACATTATCATCATTTACACACAGCCGTAGTTCGTTGACAAGCTACGCAATATCGTGTTCGAAGTCGATTTTGAACGTGATATTGCGTAGCTTGTCAGCGCATTACGGCTCCGCTCTATCTGAAAGCACGTGAAGGAGATTATCTACTGATCACAGAACCGGCTTTAATGACTAGATGCACGTGATCATCGCATTCGATTATTTGAACCGCCCTGAAAGCTGTATGACTTTGTTCTGTAGGACATAAAGGAGAAGTTTAACAGAAGAGTGTTATTTTCTGTACAGTGAAAGTGAATGAGGGCATGCACTCTGAAAGAAGAACACAAAACGCTCCATTACAGTCGCATAAAAACAGTCCATATGATTCATGCAGTTTTCTGAAGCTTTTTTTTTCTCAAAATGATGATTATACACTTGTCATGATCAGTTGAACTAATAGTTAATCTGATAATCATTGCTGTATTCTGGTGTCCGGCCTCCCATTTGTCCATCGTCTCCTGTGGTTTTAGAGCGATCCTGCGTTGTCTCCTGCTGTTCTGGTACAGATCGGGCGTCCAGACGTCACCGCCTGTGATTGCTCTGGACAGGGATTCTCTGCTCTGTAGTCAAGGTGAGAGATCGTACACGAGAACCACGAGGGTGGTGATATTTGAAAAGATGTTTGCAAAAACTTGAAAACAAACAATGGAATGTTGACTTAAAGTCTTGTCTGAAAATATGTTTTATTTGCAAGAACAAATGCTAATATTTGTACATTTAATATTATTCTCTCCCCAACCGACCTAGAGCAGACTGCCTTAGAAGAAATTAATCAGCTGTAGTTATTACAAATTATTTTAGTTAATACTACTCATCTAATTAAGAGTTTAATAAATAAATAACAGATAATAATAATCAAATATATTCATTTTGACCTCAGTAAACTTCGAAGGGCTCCACAGGATGACTTAAATTACTTTAAAAATCAATTAAAATGCTAAAAACACATATTTTGTAACTGTTATTAATAACATACAGAATCAGAATATTTTGGAATCAATAAAAATGAATCTCTATCATCTTTAAAAAACGTGTTGAGGGGTTGAAAACAAGCAGAATGGTCATCATTTCAGCGGAAATGTCTGGGAAACACTGCTTTAGGTCTTTTTTATTCATGATATTTCTGGCGATATATAATTTAAACACATTGTGAATTTCCAGTTAACGAGACCTGCAGAAATAAAGCACTATGTTTTATTTCCTAAATAATGCGAGAAGTGTATACCTTCGATGCAATGGAAGTCTCTTTGAGTAGTCTGGTAATTAAAGGTAATTATACTAAGACAGAGGTTTCAAACTTAGCAGTTAATGTATTGCTTTTTTCACTGCATGACAGGAAATGAAACAAACCGAAGCATCTCTGGAAACCACCATGCAGGACATTTAGCTCAGCCACAACAAACAATTAACACTCAGCAATAAGTACAAACACACTCCCGCTGATGACAATAACTAAACAGTGTGTGAGACAGCAAGTACAAACACACTCCCGCTGATGACAATAACTAAACAGTGTGTGAGACAATAAGTACAAACACACTCCCGCTGATGACAATAACTAAACAGTGTGTGAGACAATAAGTACAAACACACTCCCGCTGATGACAATAACTAAACAGTGTGTGAGACAATAAGTACAAACACACTCCCGCTGATGACAATAACTAAACAGTGTGTGAGACAATAAGTACAAACACACTCCCGCTGATGACAATAACTAAACAGTGTGTGAGACAATAAGTGCAAACACACTCCCGCTGATGACAATAACTAAACAGTGTGTGAGACAATAAGTACAAACACACTCCCGCTGATGACAATAACTAAACAGTGTGTGAGACAATAAGTGCAAACACACTCCCGCTGATGACAATAACTAAACAGTGTGTGAGACAGTAAGTACAAACACACTCCCGCTGATGATAATAACTAAACAGTGTGTGAGACAGTAAGTACAAACACACTCCCGCTGATGACAATAACTAAACAGTGTGTGAGACAATAAGTACAAACACACTCCCGCTGATGACAATAACTAAACAGTGTGTGAGACAAGAAGTACAAACACACTCCCGCTGATGACAATAACTAAACAGTGTGTGAGACAGCAAGTACAAACACACTCCCGCTGATGACAATAACTAAACAGTGTGTGAGACAGCAAGTACAAACACACTCCCGCTGATGACAATAACTAAACAGTGTGTGAGACAAGAAGTGCAAACACACTCCCGCTGATGACAATAACTAAACAGTGTGTGAGACAATAAGTGCAAACACACTCCCGCTGATGACAATAACTAAACAGTGTGTGACAGTAAGTGCAAACACACTCCCGCTGATGACAATAACTAAACAGTGTGTGAGACAGTAAGTGCAAACACACTCCCGCTGATGACAATAACTAAACAGTGTGTGAGACAATAAGTACAAACACACTCCCGCTGATGACAATAACTAAACAGTGTGTGAGACAATAAGTACAAACACACTCCCGCTGATGACAATAACTAAACAGTGTGTGAGACAATAAGTACAAACACACTCCCGCTGATGACAATAACTAAACAGTGTGTGAGACAGTAAGTACAAACACACTCCCGCTGATGACAATAACTAAACAGTGTGTGAGACAATAAGTACAAACACACTCCCGCTGATGACAATAACTAAACAGTGTGTGAGACAATAAGTACAAACACACTCCCGCTGATGACAATAACTAAACAGTGTGTGAGACAATAAGTGCAAACACACTCCCGCTGATGACAATAACTAAACAGTGTGTGACAGTAAGTGCAAACACACTCCCGCTGATGACAATAACTAAACAGTGTGTGAGACAGTAAGTGCAAACACACTCCCGCTGATGACAATAACTAAACAGTGTGTGAGACAATAAGTACAAACACACTCCCGCTGATGACAATAACTAAACAGTGTGTGAGACAGTAAGTGCAAACACACTCCCGCTGATGACAATAACTAAACAGTGTGTGAGACAATAAGTGCAAACACACTCCCGCTGATGACAATAACTAAACAGTGTGTGAGACAGTAAGTGCAAACACACTCCCGCTGATGACAATAACTAAACAGTGTGTGAGACAATAAGTACAAACACACTCCCGCTGATGACAATAACTAAACAGTGTGTGAGACAATAAGTGCAAACACACTCCCGCTGATGACAATAACTAAACAGTGTGTGAGACAATAAGTACAAACACACTCCCGCTGATGACAATAACTAAACAGTGTGTGAGACAATAAGTACAAACACACTCCCGCTGATGACAATAACTAAACAGTGTGTGAGACAATAAGTGCAAACACACTCCCGCTGATGACAATAACTAAACAGTGTGTGAGACAGTAAGTACAAACACACTCCCGCTGATGATAATAACTAAACAGTGTGTGAGACAGTAAGTACAAACACACTCCCGCTGATGACAATAACTAAACAGTGTGTGAGACAGTAAGTACAAACACACTCCCGCTGATGACAATAACTAAACAGTGTGTGAGACAGTAAGTACAAACACACTCCCGCTGATGACAATAACTAAACAGTGTGTGAGACAGCAAGTACAAACACACTCCCGCTGATGACAATAACTAAACAGTGTGTGAGACAGCAAGTACAAACACACTCCCGCTGATGACAATAACTAAACAGTGTGTGAGACAGCAAGTACAAACACACTCCCGCTGATGACAATAACTAAACAGTGTGTGAGACAGCATAAGTACAAACACACTCCCGCTGATGACAATAACTAAACAGTGTGTGAGACAATAAGTGCAAACACACTCCCGCTGATGACAATAACTAAACAGTGTGTGAGACAGTAAGTGCAAACACACTCCCGCTGATGACAATAACTAAACAGTGTGTGAGACAATAAGTGCAAACACACTCCCGCTGATGACAATAACTAAACAGTGTGTGAGACAGTAAGTACAAACACACTCCCGCTGATGACAATAACTAAACAGTGTGTGAGACAATAAGTACAAACACACTCCCGCTGATGACAATAACTAAACAGTGTGTGAGACAATAAGTACAAACACACTCCCGCTGATGACAATAACTAAACAGTGTGTGAGACAATAAGTACAAACACACTCCCGCTGATGACAATAACTAAACAGTGTGTGAGACAATAAGTACAAACACACTCCCGCTGATGACAATAACTAAACAGTGTGTGAGACAATAAGTACAAACACACTCCCGCTGATGACAATAACTAAACAGTGTGTGAGACAGTAAGTGCAAACACACTCCCGCTGATGACAATAACTAAACAGTGTGTGAGACAGTAAGTGCAAACACACTCCCGCTGATGACAATAACTAAACAGTGTGTGAGACAATAAGTACAAACACACTCCCGCTGATGACAATAACTAAACAGTGTGTGAGACAATAAGTACAAACACACTCCCGCTGATGACAATAACTAAACAGTGTGTGAGACAGTAAGTGCAAACACACTCCCGCTGATGACAATAACTAAACAGTGTGTGAGACAGTAAGTACAAACACACTCCCGCTGATGACAATAACTAAACAGTGTGTGAGACAATAAGTACAAACACACTCCCGCTGATGACAATAACTAAACAGTGTGTGAGACAATAAGTACAAACACACTCCCGCTGATGATAATAACTAAACAGTGTGTGAGACAATAAGTACAAACACACTCCCGCTGATGATAATAACTAAACAGTGTGTGAGACAATAAGTACAAACACACTCCCGCTGATGATAATAACTAAACAGTGTGTGAGACAATAAGTACAAACACACTCCCGCTGATGATAATAACTAAACAGTGTGTGAGACAATAAGTACAAACACACTCCCGCTGATGACAATAACTAAACAGTGTGTGAGACAATAAGTACAAACACACTCCCGCTGATGACAATAACTAAACAGTGTGTGAGACAATAAGTACAAACACACTCCCGCTGATGACAATAACTAAACAGTGTGTGAGACAATAAGTACAAACACACTCCCGCTGATGATAATAACTAAACAGTGTGTGAGACAATAAGTACAAACACACTCCCGCTGATGACAATAACTAAACAGTGTGTGAGACAATAAGTACAAACACACTCCCGCTGATGATAATAACTAAACAGTGTGTGAGACAATAAGTACAAACACACTCCCGCTGATGACAATAACTAAACAGTGTGTGAGACTAAGTACAAACACACTCCCGCTGATGACAATAACTAAACAGTGTGTGAGACAATAAGTACAAACACACTCCCGCTGATGATAACAACTAAACAGTGTGTGAGACAATAAGTACAAACACACTCCCGCTGATGACAATAACTAAACAGTGTGTGAGACAATAAGTACAAACACACTCCCGCTGATGATAATAACTAAACAGTGTGTGAGACAATAAGTACAAACACACTCCCGCTGATGACAATAACTAAACAGTGTGTGAGACAATAAGTACAAACACACTCCCGCTGATGATAATAACTAAACAGTGTGTGAGACAATAAGTACAAACACACTCCCGCTGATGATAATAACTAAACAGTGTGTGAGACAATAAGTACAAACACACTCCCGCTGATGACAATAACTAAACAGTGTGTGAGACAATAAGTGCAAACACACTCCCGCTGATGACAATAACTAAACAGTGTGTGAGACAGTAAGTACAAACACACTCCCGCTGATGACAATAACTAAACAGTGTGTGAGACAGTAAGTACAAACACACTCCCGCTGATGACAATAACTAAACAGTGTGTGAGACAGTAAGTGCAGTGTATGGCCTGTGCAGGTGAGCTGTGATTGGCTCGTTCGGTTGAGCCGGAGCCCGTGGAGTTTCTGAGACGTGCCCTTGAGCTTAACACTGCGAGACTCGAAAGGAACTGTCTGTTCCTGTCAAAAAGTGATTCCCTGTGCACCTCTCTACACAGAGAACAATGCAGAAGAAGATGATGACGACACTTCTTTCGTGGGCCAGCGTTCAGGAAGAGTGGTGAGACCGCTGGGAAGCGGTAAGACCTGACAATACAACCCAGTGTATCGAACCCAGTGCTCTGTGTCAGTGGAAAACTGTATTGTGTACTTCTTTCCCACAGCTCCATCATTGCAGTCTCGTCTTTGGGGTCTTCCTCGGAAAAACAATAAAAGTAGAGCTCGAGAAGAGGAGGTCGACTCAAGCCCCACACCTCTGGGTCTGCAGGAAACCATCGCAGAGTCCCTGTACATCACAAGACCGCTCGTGCATCGTATCCTTTCTGATCATTTTCTAAATATTATCAGTGTAATATTGTGCCAGCATAGCCAAAAGTGTTTGTTTATTCCCAAGGACGTGTTCAGTCCACTGCTCATGCTCATGATTGGTTTTTAAGAGTACTTTTATGTGAGACTTCACTGTTTTTATTTTCACAACATGGTCAAACAAACTCTTAAAATAAAATCCAATACAATTATTATTTCTTTAAAAAAATGCTCCAATGCAGGGGTTCTCAACCGTTTAGTCTCCAAGGCCCTCTATTGTCCAAAACTATATTTGAAGGTCAACGCTTCTGGTTTCTGTAAATACATTTCAGGATTGCAGAAGTTTTAAGAGCTGAAGGATTTTCAAGGCTTTTAACAAGTGGCTTCTTCAATCGGGAATTTCTGGAAAAGATTTCTACCTTATAAAATATTTAAAGTATTGTAATTATACCAAAATGTATGTTCATTATAAAATGCCTTTGAATTTTTAAGATTTAATTAGTCTATTCGACCTTTCCAGGTCTATAAATCAAAAAAATTGGGTTTCCTCATATATCCAGAGTTATTTGTTTAAGGGGGTGAGATAATATAAGACATATTTCGATTTTTTGTCTTAGCTTATTTTATGTTTATTTTATATCTTAATTAAGTCATATTAAGGCCTCCACAGAAGTTTGCATGATGCCGTGCCCATTTAACATAGTCTAGCATGAATGTTGTGATCTGAAGTATACATGAAAATAAACCTGTAATCACTGTAATATATTTTTATCACAGTTGTTCTTGTCTTAACATTCTTAAAACAAGATGCATGTTTTTTTTGCATGAATCCAACCATTTTTTTTGCTGTTAATGCTTTAAAAGTAATTTCATTGTGAATTATATTGTGTGATGAGGATGTTAGTGATACCCAGCCCAAGCTGTTTCTTTTTCTTTCTTTATTTTTTGTAGAAAAAATGTATTAACTTGGATTTTTTTTATTTCCTCAGTGGTGATTGAACCTCAGTTATTTGAACATTTTGACATCTATCATCCTTAACACTTGTTAAGTGGCCAGTCTTGGGATTTGTGGAAAACGTTCCTGGAAACCTTGGATCATCTCTGGTCTCTTAGAGATAACCAGGTACAGAGTGCTTTGCATCTCTCGCTCTCTCTCTCTCTCTCTCCGTCTCTCTCTCTCTCTCTCTCTCTCCGTCTCTCTCTCTCCGTCTTCGTCTCTCTCTCTCTCCGTCTCTCTCTCTCGCTCTCGCTCTCTCTCTCTCTCTCCGTCTCTCTCTCTCTCTCTCCGTCTCTCTCTCTCCGTCTTTGTCTCTCTCTCTCTCTCTCTCTCTCTCTCTCTGTCTCTCTCTCTCTCTCTCTCTCTCTCTCTCTCTCTCTCTCTCTCTCTCTCTCTCTCTCTCTCTCTCTCTCTCTCTCTCTCTCTCTCTCTCTCTCTTCGCTGTCTCTCTCCGTCTCTCTCACTCTCTCTCTCTCCGTCTTCGTCTCCGTCTCTCTCTCTCTCTCTCTCTCTCTCTCTCTCTCTCTCTCTCTCTCTCTCTTCGCTGTCTCTCTCTCTCTCTCTCTCGCTCTCTCTCTCTCCGTCTCTCTCCGTCTTCGTCTCCGTCTCTCTCTCTCTCTCTCTCTCTCTCTCTCTCTCTCTCTCTCTCTCTCTCTTCGCTGTCTCTCTCTCTCTCTCTCTCTCTCTCTCTCTCTCTCTCTCTCGCTGTCTCTCTCTCTCTCTCTCCGTCTCTCTCACTCTCTCTCTCTCTCCGTCTTCGTCTCCGTCTCTCTCTCTCTCCCTCTCTCTCTCTCGCTCTCTCTCTCTCTCTCCGTCTCTCTCTCTCTCTCGCTCTCCGTCTCTCTCGCTCTCTCTCTCTCGCTCTCTCTTTCTCTCTCTCTCTCTCTCTCTCTCTCTCTCTCTCTCTCTCTCTCTCTCTCTCTCTCTCTCTCTTCGTCTCCGTCTCTCGCTCTCTCTCTCTCTCTCTCTCTCTCTCTCTCTCTCTCTCTCTCTCTCTCTTCGTCTCCGTCTCTCGCGCTCTCTCTCTCACTCTCTCTCTCTCTCCGTCTTCGTCTCCGTCTCTCTCTCTCTCCCTCTCTCTCGCTCTCTCTCTCTCTCTCTCCGTCTCTCTCTCTCTCTCTCTCTCTCTCTCGCTCTCCGTCTCTCTCTCTCTCTCTCTCTCGCTCTCTCTCTCTCTCTCCGTCTCTCTCTCTCTCTCTCTCTCTCTCTCGCTCTCCGTCTCTCTCGCTCTCTCTCTCTCGCTCTCTCTTTCTCTCTCTCTCTCTCTCTCTTTATCTCTCTCTCGCTCTCTCTCTCTCTCTCTCTCTCTCTTCGTCTCCGTCTCTCGCGCTCTCTCTCTCTCTCTCTCTCTCGCGCTCTCTCTCTCTCCGTCTCTCTCTCTCTCTCTTCGCTGTTTTCCTCAGTCTGTCTCTGAAGATGTAAAGAAGTTCAGACTGATGCTGTTTTCTGCCCAGTTTCAGTTTGTTGAGCGACAAGACGCTGAACCGCAGAGAGAGGGCTGAGATGAGGAGACGGGCTTTCCTTCTCCTCTACTACCTGCTCCGCTCCCCCTTCTATGACCGATACTCAGAGTCAGTGTCTCCTTTATTGCATTCATTTCATTTGTGTAGTCTTCTCATGTGATACACTTCTGGTAGTGTTTCTTTTTTGTTCAAAACAAAAAACAATCTCAACTCATCAAGGTTACAATCTGCACCTGCCAGACAATGAAATTAGTCAAATAACATCTGATTTAGACCGAGCAACCAATCAGAACACCCTACCAATCTCTTATCCACTTGGCAGCATCACAGCTGGCATCGCACCGCTATATTTTCTCCAGGAAATATAAAAAAACGAGTTTTACAAATGATTTCATAATGCATAATGGTGATTTTTGTTCCCAGATCTAATGTCTCTTTTACACTCACAGGACAAAGATCCTCTTCCTCCTTCACTTCTTGGCAGATTATGTTCCTGGAGTCGGTTTGGTTGCGCGTAAGTGCCGTATCCATCTCGCCCAACGGATGTTCAATGCTGTCACACTAAAAGCTCAGAGATATGTGCTGACTGGATTTCTTTTTGTGTCCTCTCAGGTCCACTGATGGAGTACTTGCCCATTTGGCAGAAGATCTACTTTTATAACTGGGGCTGACGTCAAACTGAATCTTTCACAGGTCAGCGTCGCCAAAATGTTAGCAGAATGAGAGGAAGCCATTTAGAGGACGCGACAGTGACACTCGAGGACTCAAATCACACCTGTGCCAGAACATTACCACAGTTATTGAGGAGTTGAGCAGTCGGGGGGGGCGTATGAGAATATATATCTGGATAATGAATCTCCGAATGCTGTTTTTGTTTATCTTTTAGCTTTCGTGATTTTATGCATCTGAGCCTTTTTCTGACACATTTGTTTGCACTTATAAACATCTGTTATCGAATGACTTTTGGCCGAACTTCAAGCTCTCCTCTCCCATAATCAACACGAATGCCTTCCTTTTAATCTAGTTGTTTATTTCCAAGGAGGACCGTTTTATTGAACGCAATAATTGACTGGCTGACATGAAGTCAATTCGACAGATGTTTGGTTTTTTTGTTTGTTCTGTTTTGTGCCATCGATGAGATGAAGCTGAATGTGATGCTTTTAATTGTAGCTACAGTGAAACGATCCATCAAATACGTGTAAAGTTCCCCCGTCGTTTCACAGGTCTCAATGAGAGTTTCTGTACGTAAACCAGCATTACGAGCTTGTTCTTTCACTGTGTGAAATAGTCATTCGAGTCTCTATTTTAAACCCATCTTTATTTTGACTGAAAGACCTGAAGCAAAAATTAAAAGCATGACTGTTGTGAAATGCTGAAAGTGTGAAATCGGATAATTGCTTTTGTATATACCTATATGCATTTAATAAATCTTTACATAATAAGAGTCCTCATGCCTCAAGTGTTTTCCGTCAGAGTGTAATTTATAATGCTGCTAAAAGCTGCTCGTACACATATGGGCCATAACTCAAGATCTGATCTCACAATGTTTTTCGTTTCAAATCAGTGTTTGAATTAAACATAAACGTGAAATATGTCCTCCAGATTCACAGTCCCAGTCTGTATTGTATACGCTCATGAAAAAGCCCTGAACTACAGTATCAGCAGTGCTGAAGATGATAAACTGCTTCCTAAAGGAAGGCCAAAACATGTCCTGATGGACCCCAGAGTTAGGAACAGCCAAGCTATCCGTTATACGTCCCCGTGGGGTTAAGAGATATCTCTCTTGAATTGTGCCCCTAGATATTCACTAGCTCCCCTTTGCAATCCATCTATCACTTTTGCTCTTTTCATTTCATGCTGAGTTCACATATTGTGGGAGCCTCGGTGGTTTTGTAAGATTACTTCAAATAACATAATCATGTAATCTGTGTAGCCACGATATAATGCAATTAGTTTAATAAATTAAGAGCCTTTTCACCACTAGCAAATTACCTTCTGTGTTGGGAAGGGATCAATATCTAGATCAATTTAAAAACAATTAAACCTTTCTAGAGTTCGTTAATCACGCCTTGCATTGATTTCCTGATCAAATGCAATTGCTTTTGTGGTGTGCTTTAAATAATTTTATTGACAAATGAATACATGTAAAGTAACACATAGGCTTTGTCAGGTATGTATTATACTTGTAGATACATTGCTGAATGGGCCAAAAAGATCTCATAATAGAAATATGTAATGGATTGCATAGTTCAAACTTTCAAGGCTTTTGCACAATTCCTGTTATATGTTTTGGGGCTGAACATTATATAAGAAAAATATACATAATACATATCTATCTATCTATAAAATATGATAAGAAAATGGTTAAAAATTATTTTCATTAAATTTAATTTCACAAATGCTTTCCCTTGTTCTTTTTAATAAAATAAATGAAATGGAAATATTTTTTAAAACGTAATATTTGCCTATTTGGCTACTTACACTTCAAAATGTGCATTATAAAGTATTCATTACTATTATTGCTATTATACAAAATAAATAAAAAGTAATGTATACTTTATTAATGGTTTGCATTATTATTGATACTCGGTGGTTGCTGTGTAAAACTCGAGTTCTGGGCGGAGCCTGAGACATAAGCGTGCGAGGTTGTGTTGTCCGTTACAGAACGCGCGTGCACGAGCTCTGACGTCACAGTAAGTACATTACATGCGTCATTTCGTCTCCGTTTTTGCTTTTCATATTATATTCAGGGTTTGAAATAATAGCTTGTTTCAAGAACAAGCTATTATATTCAGGCTTTGAAACAAGAACAAGCTATTATGGTTTGGTAAATAAATATGAAATGTCTCTTTGAGTGCTTGCGTCGTCGTTGCGCGATTTCAAGTCACTTTCTATCGACGTTAGCAGGGCAAAACTTTTTTAGTGTTGATTTATTTTTGTTATAATTTGTACAGTTTAGCACACATATAGGCTATATTTGCTGTGCTAAAACGAGTTCTCCGAGTCGAAATCAGTAGTTGAAATCAGTTTCTCAGACAAGTTTTTACACGTTAATATTGTGTTTCTTCTGTAGCCTCGTTCAGTTGAATCAGATGATTTGTGTGGTAATATTTCAACTTTCACCTCATAGAGAAATGAAACCGGGAAAGTGTGTTTTCCGCTGATTATTCGCCTCATCCTGCGTCTGTCACGAGCATACACACTTCATGCATAAACAACAAACCACACACTGAAGCCTGGATCTAAGGCATTATAGTGCTTTATAGTTATGGTAAACACAGGCATGCTTTATAATACATTATATGTATATTCACAACACTTCTGTTATGCATATATACTGTATATGACTATATGCACCTAATAACTACTGATTGAGTATAGTGCATTAAACACATCATTACATTTCACGAGTTAGAATAGCATACATAATGAATTCTACAGGTGCAATCTTGAATAGGTTTACTGTCATCATGTACAATAATTTACTTCTGTATTTTGTACACTGATGTACTTTTGTACATTATAAGGCTGTTACAGTTATATGTTTATTACATTGTATATGTATTGCACAGTATATGAATTGCAATGTGTATTATAAAGCATTAGGAATACAAGCTTCACAGAAAGTGTTTGCATGTTTTTGCTTCCATCTGAAAGTATAAGATCACAGTGTAGCCATGAAGAAAATGCAGTTACATTTTATTTTAAGGGGTCTTTGTGACAGTGTAATTACAAAAATAAGTTCTGTGCAATATTTAAAAAAATATATATAATTACTGTAAGGTTTGGGTTTAGGGTTGGTTGAAATTTACTGTTATTAATATAGTAAATATACCCTACCTCTCAAAAGATTTTTCAGTAATAATAATTCATTAGCCTAATATGTGTTAATGTTTTTGAAATAAATCTATTATACACAACAAGGATGTATTTATTTGATTAGAAAAAGAGGAATGTTCAGCAGCCATTTGTCCAGTCTTGAATCTCACACAATAAATCAATCCAAAATATTAAAGTAGAAATGTAAAAAGTTATTTTAAATGGCAATATTTCTAAATATTTCTTATTATTGTGGTTTTGATCAAATAACTTCAGCCTTGAGCAAAATACTTTTTTCAAAATCTGAAAAGCTAGCAAATGAAATAAAATAAGTTCATGTACTGTATCTAACAGAAGAGAGTACACCCCTCACATTTTTGTAAATATTTGTTATATATTTTCATGTGACAACACTGAAGACATGACACTTTGCTACAGTGTAAAGTAGTGAGTGTACAGCTTGTGTAAACCGCTGGCCACAAAAGTGAGTACACCCCGAAGTGTAAATGTCCAAATGAGAGGGGTGTACTCTCTTCTGTGAGATACTGTATATTTAATTGATTTCAGTTAAAGTTTAGTTTAACGATTATACGCCTGAACATTTGGGGCTGCCTGAGTGATTTTTTTTAATCTGTTTTTTTACAAAATTACGTTATCAGGATTAAAATGTTTAATTAAATGTGTACAAAAGAGTTCACATAATCAATGTTGTAAATGTACTTATTTTATTAGTGATCTTGATTAATTTATAATCTGAACTAATAGTTCATAATCTGTGTTATTTTTCACATTTTTCATTTTTTTTCTAAATCCTTTATGCGGATTTCCATTTAATGAAAGAAAATCTCAATGTGGTTTCTGACATTCGGACCTCTCTATATATGGTAAATAGAAAGTTGACCCAAAAAATATGGCAGTGTCAGAAATGCAATTTGTTCTTCCTAGATGAACAGGGAATTGACTTGCACTTGTTTTCTCTCTCTCACAGAAAATGAGTGAGGACGTATATGAGGTCCCTGAGGGGGTGGAGTATCGTTATCTAGTGCAGGACGAAGAAGAGGAACAGATACAGTATGTCCGCCGCCACTATGTCAGTCCATTCTTGCTGGTGTCACGCAAGTGCATGTTCCTCATCGGCTGCGGCGTGATCGCTCTCCTCTCTCTCGCGGGATACCTGGCTTATGTGTCTGAGACTCCGCCTCCAGGGGTGGCAGAGGTGGAGACGGAGTGCGGTTGGCTGCGTGGGAGCTGGAAAGACGGCGCTTACTCTTTCAAAGGCATCCCGTACGCTGTACCACCGGTGGGGGAGCATCGCTGGCGACCCCCGGTGGACCTAGTGGAGGTGAGACAGTGTTGGCAGGGCGTTTACGATGCTACTCGATTCCGTAGCATCTGTGCGCAGGTGCAGCCCCTCCGAAAAGACGGGCAGGTCATGGGACAGGAGGACTGTCTGCATCTCAGCGTGTGGACACCGAGTCTAAAGCCTGCCAAACCCCTGCCCGTCATGGTGTGGATCCACGGAGGGTACCTCCATATGCTGAGTGGCCAGGAGAGAGGATACTCGCCCACTGAAGAGCTGGCGGCCCGCACGCATACGGTGTACGTCAGTCTGAATTACAGGCTCAGTGCTTTCGGCTTCATGGCTCTGGAGGTGCTCAGGGAAGGCTCTCCCACCAACTCCTCAGGTGAGGCCCGTACCTGTCCAGTTCACTCAGGACTGCTGTCCATCTCGTTAGCTCTCAGCTTGTCATTACAGCTTACTGAAATTGATCAAATGTCATGGCATGAATGTTCTGAATAGTAGTTCATTCTCTGGTGTCTTTCTGTTTGCTGTCAAAGGGAATTATGGCTTCATGGACCAGATCCAAGCACTTCAGTGGGTCCAGAGAAATATCCATAACTTCGGTGGTGACGCTGGAAGGGTTACCATATTTGGTCAAAGCTCAGGTACAGCATATAATGACACCGAAAAGTATTTGAACACTTGAAATATCTAATGGTCATCGCATAATTTTCAAGCTTTTTGATGCCATGGACCACCAAAATATAAGTTTACTATCCTTTTAGAGAATGTGAATTTATAAAGACAGCATGTTTCTAAAATTCTAGATACGTTTGTAACTTTATTTTATTACTTATTTATGCTGTCTCTTTGAAGATATAATTAGAATTTTTCTTTAAATATTGTATGGAAAATATTTACTTTCTAATAAGCTAGACGTTTCACATTACTTACTAATAAAACAGTATGTATTGTTTTCCACCCACTTGTACAATTAGTAAACAAGTCAGTGACATGCAACAGAACAAATGCATTCATTAGAATAAAGATTCAACTGAAATAAACTGTGTCCTCTAAGCTGCGCGTGTGAACAATATGAATTCTACTCTGCGTCTCAATGTTCATACTATGCATCCTACATAGTATGGAAGATTAGAATGAGTGTCTCGCAGAACATAGCATGTTGAAAAGAGGATGCCATTGGAACGAGATATTTAATCCTTTATGAATGTTCATAGTAATAGCTTTAAAGCTTAGACATCTGTAATGTTTTAAAATAAATCCTATTTTCTTTCTTATTCACCCTTTTGGACCACTTACTCTATATGTGAAACTTGTCAAGCACATTTATAAGATTTTAATACTCTTAACTCTTAACTGCATTATTTTTATCAAAATAGAAAAAATAACCTGTTTATCTATTAATCTGAATTTTTTATCCCACTTAGCATTTCGAATATAGTGGTTTTCATCAAGATCACTCCAGAAGAATTTTACATAAATGAAGTGTTTAATTGTAATGTATATTTCACTAACTTTGTCGTTGACACAGTATTTTGTATTATAGGTCCATGTCACTTTCCAGTTAATATTCTCAATATGGTTACTCCAATAGTGTTTGCTATGAAAAAATGAAGGACAATGAATCAAAAGTAAAAAATAAATATTTGTGCATTATTGCTTTTTCTTATACCAACACCACTGAGACATTTTATTAGCATGGCGCTCTTATCTGATGAGACCAGCTTAACAAAGTGCATTTTTAACAATATGTATTTTTAACAAAAAAGAAAGCAAAGGGAAAAGCCCCATTTCTGCATACTGGCATTATGTGGTTGGTGTACAAGTTCTCATGGAGGGAAGTCAAACAACATAATGTTTGCACCTGCAGGGCCAGATCATTTACAAATTATTATTTATACTACAAAAAAAATAGTCTTAGATGTTAGATATCAAGTATTATTAGCTCCATTGTTGATTTTACCAGCCCTTCACAGGTTAGCAAAATAAGTGTAGTAGTATTGATACTTCACTGGCTTTATTTGAACATAATATATTTGTTTACAATTTTGAACAGTTGAAACCTGTGAACCCAAGAAACCCATGAACATTGTGAGGAGATGTTAAATATGAACTAGCAGAAGCTCAATAAATGGCTAATCTGATATAGAATATAAGTATACAATATATATATACATACATACATAGTAAAGTAATACATTTGAGCAAATGATTGTGTATGTAACATTCAAGTGTTAATCAATGCTGAATATCTCAGAAAGAAGAAGGGAAGGAAGCTGGCGATTATAGATTGATAAAAGAGAAGCACAGCTGCCTCGGTTATCTCTTTGGAAGCACTCCATCCTGTATTAGTACCATAGCCGTCCCAGTCCAAGCTCGTAAAGTCCCCACGCTGTCTAGGGACGGCCTGAGGAAAGTGGCCAACTCCACCAATACTGAACTGCAACAATATGAGTACATTACAAACAACAAAACACACCTACAGACACTTCATTTCCCTTGTTAATGTATTACTATCACTGCATTATGTGGTGATTAACATGTCACAAATACTGTCCATAGATATCGATTTAAATCATAATATTTTGTTAACTCACATGCTCGGTGTGACAGGCGGTTGGTTTGACACCTGAACAAAAAGCCATGGCTGCCCTTTCAGTATTAAAGACGATGAATGCGATTAATCCAGGCGTTGAAATTGAAAAATACTGGCTCAAGAGAATTTGACATACGTCTTGAATTGGGACCATACACATGTTTCTTGTAATCCACATTTACATGTCAATAATATCATACAATATTGGAATAGCAGGTCCATTATCAGTGATGCATGCCCCTAATCCAAACCTCACGGGGAATTTCTAAGAAGATGGAGATTGTAATGAAATAAACTGTGTAAATAAATTCTGTATTTTTGTAATTTCACAAAATTGTAGTTTTTGACTGTATTTGACTATAGAGTGTTTCAAACTCTAAACTAGTATCTAAGTTCATCTGACCTTGAATAAATACAAAAGGTTTCCTCCGTAGAGGTTTAAGAAGTGATTTTCTGTGTGGTATCGCAGAATGGAGGTAGTGGACCACTGTTCCAGATTAATATTATTAGGAACATGCCACACAGACACATCTTGTGCCGCAATGCCATAATATACAGGGTTCTGTGACATAAAGGAAACAGACTGTCATTTCAAATTCCACATAAACATATATTGATTGTCTGTCTAGTGTCTCAGTGTTTGCTCTTATTTTACTAGGGTTGTAAGACCATAAATGTAATACAAATACCTTATAATCATCACTTGTCCGAATGTGACTGTGTTCGCCCATGTCCCCTCACCATCAGGCCGGTTTGGGTCACTGCCCTGCTGATTAGACCAGCGATCACTAAGAGTACACTTTCCGTACATGTTGTTTTCATAAACACTGGCAACCAGCGTCCAGCTGTGGTCATATCACAGAACGTCTGGTAAAGGACTCCTCTTGATGAGTTCAGATCTGCATGAACAGAAGCATTCCTGAATCACTTAAACACAGGTGTTACTTAAGATAAAACATTAACATAAACCTGATACTTTTCATGCAGCTTCGAGCAGCTTGTTTAATTCTGCCCTGAAGTATTGCATCCTCAAGTTTGGCCTTGGTATCACTGGTTTTGACATATGGTACTTCTTCTTGATCCACTACAACGTGAGACATAAAGACTTAGTGGAATGCATTGTGATACAAAATGTAATTTTCAGTGCTTTAATAATGAATTAATTTAAATCCAAACAAATAATGACATATATTACTTACAAATTATCACACTTGCAGCCTCACAGAGCCATAAATTCAGTGAGAGACTGAAAAGGATCAGTAAAAACATTAGTGTAAGAACCATAGTCTGCAATCACATGGAGAAAGGTTGTTCACAATTACAGTCAAAGCTGAAATGAATGTTATTGGTTCCAAGTTTCTGTAAAAGACTGCTTAATGTAAGCATATAGGCTACATATATTTTAAAATGGAATTTTTGTGGTTGTTGTAAACAACTCTTATGTTTGTTTCTTGTCTTCTCTCCTCTGAGTTGGCGAGCACTGCTGAGGCTTTTGGCTTCTGGTTGAGTCTGAGAATAAAGATATACTCGCTCAGGATACTTATACCTACTTGGGAGCATCAGTGGGACATGGAATGAGGAAGTATATTTGAGCCAAAGCCAAAGGTGTATTTAGTTCTGGCTTAATAAATAAAATAAGACAGAAACCAAAAATAATATTTGTTATTGAATATACTGAAAATGCAGTTAATAATGTTAATATTGCATTTTGTCACACAGAAACGGACATTTGACAACAATTGAGCTTGATGCTACAAATGTATATGTTGAAGAATGTTTGAAACAGAACAATTTTGGTTACCATTGACTACCTTCTATTGTATGGACAAAAAATAGACATACATTTGTTTTTCTTTAATACAGGATTAGAATAACATGAGGGTGAATTAATGATGTACTTACAGACCTGGCTTTTTGGAAAATATTCCCTTCAAAATAGTTTACGGACCACTTTGTATATCTTAGACTGACAATTAAAGACCCAAAATTATTATATAAGTTAAATTTTGTCGAGTTTCTTTCAAAACTCAAATGTAATAAAGAGAATTGCAAAATCTTGC
This sequence comes from Schizopygopsis malacanthus, assembly GCA_027474115.1. Taxonomy (NCBI): domain Eukaryota; kingdom Metazoa; phylum Chordata; class Actinopteri; order Cypriniformes; family Cyprinidae; genus Schizopygopsis; species Schizopygopsis malacanthus. The sequence goes on from CM049873.1 coordinate 6,135,073, forward strand.
CTTTATGTATGATCAGACGTATAAACTCAATAAAAGTGGTTTATCTTTCTAGATTCTAGATGTTTGTCAAAATCCTCCCAATTTTTTTCAAATTTTTTTAAGGAACTGGATCATAATTTTGTCTTATGTTTGGAACTATAAGACACATCAGATATCTAAAATTAATCTACAAAAGCCCAGGTCTGTGGGCTGTCTGGGTCTGCCAGTATTTAAACATTATTACTGGGCTACCAATGTTAAGGCTTTATTGTACTGGGAGAAGAGAACACTGGGAAATCTGACCCCTGATGTTCCCTTATGGGTGCAAATGGAGACAAGCCTGGCTGGGACCTCGTTAGCTAGCATTAGCATTAGTGAATAAGCTAAGTTTTGTGTTGAACAATTCAGTCAAAATATTAAATCAAGTATAAGAAAAGTCCTGTCCCTGCCAGAGACCTCTGTGTATACACTACAATAATTTTTTAACCCCTATGGTTTGACAGAACCTATTTTGCTTGAAAGGAGGAGGGTTTAAGTTCTATTAAGGACCTGTATGTTTAGGGAAGGTTTGCATCATTTAATCAGAGGGCAGTTTGATCTGCCCCATTCACACTTCTTTCATTATTTACACATTAGGTATTGTGAAGTCCAAAATTCCTCCCTGAGAAACATGTATTGTTTTATGTTTTCTTAAATTATCTCTAAATGAGTTTGTTTATTTGAAAGTTGTGTCACAATCCCTAATGAGAGATTTAAAGTAGCCTGGGAGGATTAACTGGGAGCATTTTTCACTTACATTATACTAAAATCAAAATCCATGGAATTTTCTCTTCTGTTTCACCATTGTGTGACATGTGCAATGTCACGGATACAACTGCTCGTGTTTTTTGCCCTTCACTACCCTCCACTTTCAGGATTTTGGACAAGCATATTTGATTGGTACTCTAATGGCGCTTTTCCACTGCGTGGCACGGCTCGTTACGGGTCGGTTTGCGTTTCCAACGCAGTTTAGTGCCACTTTAGAGTGGGCGGGATTATTCACGTGTCGTTATAGTTGCGCCGCCTCTACTGCCATGACATCATCGTAAACGCGCCACAAACAATAATAGGCCTCTTCTGCTGGCGACGGAACTTGCTATATTTGTCTTTTCACAAGACACCTCTAGCCTTCCAAAAACTACCAAAGGCCCTTCACTGGTATGATCATGGCCAAGAGACTTGTATTAAAGAACTGTAAGTTATCCTCACCTCCCTCTTTTTGAATTTGGTTTAAGTACATGATTTCTGTCATACAAATGAAGACTCAGATTTCTGAGGTCTACTTCGTTTAAAAAGTTTTCCACTGTCTGGGGATCATTTCTTGGATATTTAGACAAATTAGCTGCCCAATTGACCACTAATGTTTTCTATGAGGGTTGAGTTGTACATTACCTTCAGTCATTCCAGATGACTGACTGTTTACTGAACCTGTAGTTATTGTAATTTATGTCAAGGAATATATATATATATATATATATATATATATTTGTTTGGTGTGCAGTCTGAGACAATGTTGTTTGTTCTGTGCTTTACTTTGAAAAATCCATATATATATATTAGGGGTGGCACGGTACACTGATGTCATAGTTCGGTACAGACCTCGGTTTGGGGGTCACGGTTCAATACGATTTTGGTACAACAAAAAAAAAGAAATAAATCTACTATGCTCGGGTTTTTTCATTTATTTTGAGCAGACAGTAGTGCAAATTAAAAAAAAATTCTACTTAGATGCGAAAATAATAATTATTAATACTAATACTATTATTACAATGTTATATTATGTATACAATCTGTTTTGTTTTCATTGTGAGTGTACACAAATAAAAGCAGGCCTTTATCCAGTGATTATTAATAAGACAAGAAGTGTTTAAAGTTGATTCTGCTGGTATAAGGAAACAGTTGAAGTGATCGCGCGCTGGAGCACACACACACACACACACACGCACCTTTTTTTTATTAATTGTATATATTGAACATTTAACTAACATTCAAAATTATTACAAAATGTTACAGACATGATCACGTTTTCTTCATCAGTTCCACCACTGCTAAAATTGGTAGACTACTTTATCAAAATCAAATATAAACATCAATGCACCCGCCTCTGTGTCACCGTTGGAACGCGACTGAATTAACATAACTTACAAAGCCTATAATTTACATAATAAATAATAGTTTAGCATTAAGATAAGTTACATCGCAAACATGGAAATATTATGGAATATTTGGATTCGTGCCGAATGAGAGAAGTAGGATATACGAGCACAAAGCTCTTTTCAGTCCGTGTGAGAAGCTTTTGTCAGTCCATGTGAGAGACGCGTTCAGAATCACCACATGGTCACTGTCTAGTGAGCTTTGTTTTCAAGTGTGCAACTCACAGCATTCGCTGTTCTGGATTGAGGGTGAATTGCCTGTATTCGTCGTAAAGCCTCATGCACCGAACCGAGCGGTCCGTACCGTGACGGTTCGGTACGAATCTATGTACCATGCCACCCCTAATATACATATATATATATATATATATTCTTCCTCATTCCACATTCCACTTATTCTCAGATAGCCTACTCTTTATTTTGCCCCCAGGCAATGTTCCCTCTAATAACTAACTACTCCCTCTTGTAACTTTTAACTTTAATGTGTTATTTATATTTCATGTGACCCTTTATGCAACTAAATTGTACATTTTAGGTTACTCAAGAAAACATTTACAGTGCTGCTACTTACACTGTTAAAAATAAAGGGGCTTCTTGATGCCATAGAATGTCTAAACGATTCCATAAAGGACCTTTAACATCTGAAGAACGTTTCTGTTTCACAAAAGGTGCTTTGTGGTGAAAGAAGGTTCTTCAGATTATAAAAATGTAAGAAGGAGATGCTTCTTTAAAGAACCTTTGACTGAATGGTTCTTTGTGGAACCAAAAATGATTCCTCTGTGGCTGTGGTTCTCAATTCCAGCCCCCCCCCCACATATTTTGCATGTCTCACATTGTTAACACACCTGATTCAGATAATCTGCTCGTTAGAAGTGAGCTCCGTGCATGAACTGTGTTCCGATTGACATGCTCCCTACACAGGGTCCATTGCTCCCTACACAGGGTCCATTGCTCCCTACACAGGGTCCATTGCTCCCTACACTGTGTCCATTGCTCCCTACACAGGGTCCATTGCTCCCTACACAGGGTCCATTGCTCCCTACACAGGGTCCATTGCTCCCTACACTGTGTCCATTGCTCCCTACACAGGGTCCATTGCTCCCTACACAGGGTCCATTGCTCCCTACACAGGGTCCATTGCTCCCTACTCCCTGAGCAGGGAAATCCATTGAAGTTTACTTTATTTCGGAACATTCATTCATAGATTTGCGCTACGCAACGTTTTCACGCACGGACGAGTGTGACATCATATACCTCTGTAAATATATACAATTTTAATTCACGTCTTGCACACTTCAATGCACTTTGAATGGAATATATACGTTCGCTTCGAACTAGAATCATGGTGGAATATCCTGTGATGTCCACTTCGCAGGGCACTTACATTTGAATAGAACAAACGTATGAAGCGATAAGAGAAACTTACCACTGTTCTATGGCATCGCTGTGAAGAACATTTTAAGCACATTTATTTTACCTAGGAATTCTATTAAAAATAATGTGGAGTTCAGTGGAGTCAGAATGAACCCTGAACATCCTAAGCTTAAACCTTTTCTATCATTACAGTTTACTAGCCTTAATGTAAATGAAGTTGCTCCTGTTGTAATAGCTCTGGTCTGTATGTTAATAAATTCTGACACCTCATTGTCTTATATGGTTCTCAGTGTCCCACACTCATTCCAATTCTAAAGTTGGTCACCATTTGCTCAGGATGTGATCAGAAACAGAGCTACAGACTACAGTTTCTTACAACCTGTGTGTAACTGTAAGTGTCTTGGAGTTTTGTTTCTACTATTTCCACTGACTTAATCAAGCCACTCTTCTTCAAGCCAAAACACATGATGACGTTTATTTCACATATCATTGCATTTGCTCTTGTGTTGAGCCATTAAATATTTGATTTCTACAGCATTTAAATGTTTACATTCATTTATCAGACGCTTTTATCCAAAGCGACTTACAGTGCATGCAGGCTTTAATCAATATGTGTGTTCCCTGGGAATTGAACCCACAACCTTTTGCACTGCTAACACAATGTTCTACCACTGAGCCACAGGACATCATTCTCCTTTCAATGAGACCTGTAAACGGCATTCACCGGTTCTAACTCTATAGAGACACCAACTAGCGGTTTGCCCAAGCATTGCCAGGGCTCTAGGCTCATTCTTCCCACTGGTGGCACGTTTGCAACTAACTTTCTCAGTTGGTCGCATGAGCAAACAATTTGGTCGCAATTGTTTTGTTTTTTTTGCTTCAACATTTGATTCATCAATGCATGCTGATGAACATAGTTTATAGTTATATGGTAATGAAAGTTTTCAACATTCGTCCAGTTCCTTTTCATTTTGTGAACATGAATTCCTTTTTTCGTGTGCTTTCACTTTCACTTCACTTTCAAAATCGCGTTCTTGGTGTCACGTTTTACAAGAAAGGTTAATTGTCTGTTTTGCTTATGTCTATACACCTTTCACTTTTTATTTTCACAATACAAAAAAAAAAGATGGATTCATTTTTATTCTTAATTAAAAAGCACAAGTAAACAGTAGTCTGCAATGACAAACTGTCTTACATAATGTTTTTTAATAAAAACGAATAAGATGAGGCATGGCATAGCTAGGGGTGTGCGAAATATATCGTCTGCGATATTATTGTAATTGTTGTTTTAACGATGTGCGATTTGACAATATCGAGTATTTTGCAAAAACCAAACAAAACACCTACCGAGAGCACGCATACATTAGCCTGCGTGGTGATGAAGGGGTTAAACAGTGCACGCGTGCATTTAGAGCGTGTTCTTTCACTGCATGATTCAGTCGATTCAAATGCATTAAGAGTGATCACAAAATTCAACATATGGGGGCAGAAAATGTATTTATTTACATTTCACATAGTTAAAATCGCATAAAGGGTGCCGTTTTTTCTTCAAAATAAGCATGATTACAAATGTGTTATTGATTTTATACAACAGGTCAATAAACAATAAGTTAACATTAAGATACTTACGTTTTAGACAACATATTGCCTGTTTTTTCTCCATTTCGTCGACAAAAAAATAATTCCAAACCGCCACAGCGCTGTTTAGCGTCTCTGAGCAACATGACGGGGATTCGTTCCTGAATGATTCAATCGTTTAAATGATTCAGTTCAGTCGTCACTTGCTAAATTAATTAATCGTTTAAATGATTCAGTTCAGTCGCAGTGACTCGTTATTACCAGTGACTTTCTGCCAACTACTGGCGAATTTAATTTCACATTTAAAGTCTATTTTCGTTTTTAAAATAATTGTAAATATCAGTATTCAATGCTTTATGTTTAAAACATCAAATGATGCATTTGTAACTGCAGGTTAAAGCACTCAATGTCCCTCTGAGCTGCATTAAGTGTGTAAATACATCTAAATGCCACTTCAGATGCAACTTCTGCAGCGATTCATTTTGATGATACTGGTTTCATTTGTTTGGTAACTGCCTAAATCTGTTATCTTAATTCACTGATTAAAAGTTAGAATTTGACTCAAAAGATATACACTTTTAGAAAAAATGCTTTATTAAAGGTAAAAATCAATAACTTATTAAATATTGAAAATATTAATTTCTATCACTGATGTGAACTGAGCACACACAATATGAAGAATATCAAAAACTGCAGCTGTGTACGGTAGTCAGATATCAGCACAATAACACACTCGTCCAATTATCGTCCAATTATCGTTATCGAAAAAATGATTTTGTCTGGGTCTGCTGTCTCAGTGTTTGGAGATCCAGGTTGTGGCTCTCTAAATCTCTCCCTTCCTGTGTCTTTTGCGGAGATAAGCAGAGCAAGGCAAGAAGCTAGTCAGTCGATGGTTGATCATTTATTACTTTTTACAACCACAGATGGCTGAGAGAAGACTTCTCAAATTCCCATAAGGACTGCTTTCTTCTGAAGTTATTTTGTGTGTCCGTTCGATAAGGTCCTACACCTGATTGCATTTCACATTCACTAGTGCCGGGGCCCAATTTGCCTATATACTACTCCCTTAAAATATGCACTATTTTGATGAAGAAAGTGAGTGTGTAGTTGAAGAGTAGGCAAGTTTTGGGACATTATTACGTCATACAGTTGCGTCTTTAAAGGGATGGAACACCCAAAAATGAATCTGCCATGTTTGTAGTTTTTTAACACTTTTTATTTGTGTTTGTAGTTCTGAACCAAATCCTTCGCCCAAAGCACAATGGACTGTGGGCAATATTAGCCATTAGAGTGTGCACGGATCCACACTTCAAAAATCGATCTAAAATGGTAGACCATCCGTAGACTTTTGACATACTCTTTTTATCATGCTATGCTTTGGGACACGGTTATTCTAACCTCACATACTATTTAGGATGCATAGTATGAACATTGGGATGCAGGATAGAATTCGATCAAATGGCTTTCCCAACTCATTTTTGCATCTGTCTTGTGTGAGGCATATTATTTATTCTATGCGGTTCCAACATACACAATTATTCTTATTAAAGCTAAAAAAAGGTCAAGAATATTGAGCTGTTTGATTCACATTAATGCCACAGACAGCAGCAGGTATATTATGCTGCTGTCACTTTAAGACCTAATGCACAGGTGCAATATTCTGACATATATCCGATTTTCTCTCAACTGGCTATGTTCACTCAAGATAATTTGGCATGCTGTTTTGTATATTTGGCAATTTAGATGCAGAGCCACAGACATGACATACAGGGGAATACATAAAAGATACCATAGCTATGGATTAAGAATTTGTTCCCATGACTTATTAATTCATGCCCTCGCAAGACAACGTGACTGATTGCATTAAGGTTATGAAAAAGGAAGATTAATAGCAAGCAAATAGTGGAGAATAAACAAAGCACTACCCATCAACCGAAAAGTTTATTTGCAGTGTTTTACACACCCATATCTGAAAGCAGCTGCTAAACATGTTTTATAATCACACATGCCATAAATCAGCACCAAAACTCTGTTTGCTGTGCTTTTCTATGCTGTAACCGGTTTATATGGCCAGCAGTATAAACACGCACTGCTAATGTTTGTGTCTGAAACCTTCCCTTGTGATTTTTTTTATATATAATATTAAATTATAATTAAAAAAAGAGTACCTGTTATGGAAATAATATACTTTAATACTTGTATAATATAATATATTTATAAGTATATATATATATATATATATATACTTTATGTAAGTTTGAACTGTCTAAGAATATATGTGTGTAAACTGAATGTGCGGTTTTTAGACACTTTCATAATTACTTCTGTTTTTTAAAAATGGTTAAATTGTACTGCTGAATGTACTTACACACATTTATGGTAAACATAAATTATACATGAATGTAATTTGTACTGAATCTTGTATGTCATGTATTTATACTGCCCCTATTATGGATAAGGAAAGGTTCATGTTTTGGTTTTGGGAGTCCCCAATAACAGGTTTGCATGCATGCTAGGTCAAAAAACACTTTCATTGTCTTATAATATGCATTAATTTTTACCTTATTTGCTCAATGACTCCCAAACAATTCGCACAACGATTTATTTTCGTTCTACCCCTCCTTTGCATGCTGCTAATCTGCGGTGATTGGTCCGATTGGTATCATTTTCATGTCATAAAGCAGCGTTTGTGAGCAGTGCTACTTTGTGTACAGCGTTACCGGGGAAAGCACTATTTTTATCGCTCCAGAAAGGCACCTAGTGGCAAAGAATGAATTTTCATTTTCATTCAGACCAACACGAAAAGACCAACAAGTGGGCGGGCAATATGCTAATGATTCATGTTGATGTCAATATGAAACGGCTTGGGATTCGTTTTAAAAACGACTCATTTCAATGATTCAGAGTCAACTCTTTCTTTTTAAAGGCAATAAATTTATAAACGGTGCACTTTCAGATTTAAAACTTTGCGGGTTATTTTAATTCACTTAGAGCTGTGTTACACTGCCTGAAAGGTCATTTTCAAAAATCCATAATAGGGGCACTTTAAGTACATTTGTAAATACACATGTACAATGATGTAGTTGCAGACAGGAGATTTTAACTATATACTTGTATTATGTAAAAGTATTATCACTACAGTAAAACATATAATGAAGTACATGTGCTTGAGTATGTTAGTAAACACATCAACATAATTGTACTTTAAACACAACAAAAGATTTGGTAACACTTTATTTTAAGGTGTACTTGTTACATATACTTGCTATTTTAATTACAATAAATTATGCATAATGACATGCAAGTAACACTAAGCCTAATCCTAACCCTAACCAGTAAGTACATGTAGTTAATTAATATTACTCAGTACCTAAAGGTATAATTACACTGTAACAAGAATACCGTAAAATAATGTGTAAACAAAGATTTTTAAACATAATGATTAAAAAAAACTTATTTAAAAGTGTACTTAAATGTGTTAAGAAACATAGTCATGAAAGTGTACACTCTTTAAGTACACTTAAGCCTTGTTCAGGCTCAGTCCAAATCTGATTTTTGTGTATATATATATGATTGGAATCAAATCATATTTCACAAGTGTGAGTGGCAAACAAACACGTGAAAACCTATTCAAATGGCATTTATGAAAATCTGTTTCAGTAAATCAGATCGGATTTTGCGTAACTTCTTTGCCTATGTCAGTTACTCATACTACATAAACGCAAACATGTCAGACATTATTTGTAGAAAACATGCTGAAAAATCAAGTGGATGACAATATAGAGCTGGTCTGTACTTCACAGTTATATAATCCAGCACGATGGCATATCATGTAGTAAGACAACATCTGTATCGCTGTTAGTGTAGATGTATTCCAATGCAACGTCGTTGAGTAAAACGAAAGAACCGCACGGGACACACATCCAAGCGTAAAACATTTCAATCAGATTCCAGTCGGAGGTAGAGGTCTGCTACCCGACCCGAACCCGCGGGTCCCGAAATACTGTCGGGTTTCGGGTCGGGTTTCGGGTTAATGTTTAATGGATAGCCTCGGGTTCGGGTCGGGTTCGGGTTTGTAGCCAAAACTATATGTAGAGGCTTCGCTGCTTTCATAGACGCACGCACACACATACCAGAGATCGCGCAGAGCACAAACATCACGGACACTTTTATTAGTAAAATAGCTTCGACAGGCTACTGACTCGCAAGTCACAACATTATATTTATCTGCAATGAGGCGGCAAAATCACTGTTTTTGAAGTAACTAAGCCTCATTGCTTGTAGAGAGACATGCGCAGACGCAGGTTCACACGCACGCGCAACATTCCCCCTTCTCTCTCTCTCTCTCTCTCTCTCTCTCTCTCGCTAATTCAAATAAATGATTAATGCATTCAAATAAATACAATCTTATTTAAGATCTTATGTCTGATTTAAACTAGACAGAATGCTAACGAGCCTTAACTGACAAAAAATGACCATAATTTGCACGGTCATCATCTTCTTGTCCATACAAAATTCATAAACTCGGCAGAATGTATGCGACCGCTGCACCTGATGTTCACAAACTTTCATGACTGGTAAATGTTTGTGAAATGGCAGAGCCTTGATTAATCTATTTCTTTGCATGCAATCGTGAAATGCAGCCTTTTTCCTTTTTTTTTAGTTGGCTATTCGTTGGGGGGGGATCTCGGGTCGGGTTCGGGCTCTAAATTTAACCGTGCCGCTCGGGTCGGGTCGGGTTCGGGCTTCAGTTTTGAGCCCGTGCAGACCTCTAGTCGGAGGCACAAATAATGGTATTTGGGCTGACAGTCTGAACAAGGCTTTAGGTGGCCTTTATTTCATTAATATCATAATTTATTGTCTGCATGTACTACAAGTGCCATTCAATATAATTAAGCAGACTTCTATTAATGTATATAAAGTTTTTCTCTCCCTGTGTGATCATAAGGAGGAACTTCGGTTTGGACTTTGATGATGTCTCCACTAGCAAAAGGACTGTTTCATCGCGCGATCGACATGAGCGGCTCGTATGTGTATAATGCTTCTCTGGAGTCAGCAGAAAAAGACAACTTAGAATTCCTGAAGAGAACTGGCTGCAAGAACGCCATCTGCCTGAGAGGACTGCACATCGCTCAAGTCCTTCAGGTGAGAAATGTATGTCTGAGCTTGTAACCTTCCTCAGCAAGGCAGCAGGAGAGTCACGGCTGACTAACAACCCTTTGGCCTCTTCGTTTGGTCCGTAAACTCTCTTTGATAAATCATCAAACCTCGACCGGCTGCCAGATCTCGCCGTACGCTCAATGAATTCCCAATGAAAATCTGCCGATGAGGTTTAATTTCTCGTAATGGTAGTGATATATCAGAAATGGGTGTGTGGTTGAACTAATGTCAGTGATTTGTATCTGACTCAGGCAATCCCGTGGCAGCAGTACCCAGCATGGGCAGCCGATGAGTTAACCGATCTTCCAGTCAAAGGTGTTTTTCTTGGCCCAGTTGCAGTAATTGACAACTATGTTCTCAAAGCTCCTCCGTTCGAGACCTGGGAGAAGGGGGTAGAGGGAACTTATAATGACGTCCCGTTTGTGGTTGGAACAACTGAACAGGAGACTGATTTTAGGTAACCTGCTTTGGTCGTTTTTCAGCTATTGGTTGTAAAATGAAAAGGATTGTGTGCCGTTCAGAATTGAATTGGGAATGGCTTTAAAGTTCATGGATTTGAATTGAATTAGTACGGCGTCCCGCACATGACATGCAGGAAAAAAATCGCAGGCTAAATCATGTTCACGAGTTACTATTACTATGCTAAATCATGCACACAATTTATTATTATTTCTTGCATGTCATGTGCGGGGCTCCGTAAATTAGCAAGCACGATGCAGAGTTATTATTTGGATTTGAATTCAATTAATGAAATTCAAATAAACATACTTTTGACAAATATTATAATATATTATTTGTAGAAACATATATGATATTTATAATCATTGTTTGATTTATAAATGTGCATTTAATAATGGTAATTATTTAATGTTAACATATTTCATTTCTTTTTCCGATTAGTTATATAGAAGTATTATTATAATCATTATATTTAAGTAATTCATTATTATTATTATAAATTAATATATATATATATACCCTATAATGTTCTTATTTATTTAACAAGTATATAAATAGTAAGTATAATTCAAATCTAATATAATAATTATGATTTCATTAATATATTAAGACACTGCATCTGTTATTCTTCAGGGAATAAATTAACATGATTAACTGACTTATGTATAATTAATCATTAGATATAGTGTTGTCATTTTTTATGTTTTGGCACAAACATTTGTATTGGACTAATGAAATTCCTCTAAATCAATTCAGTTTATTCCTTTTCATTTCTATTCAATTCAATTTTAGGAAGCCAATTCATTACGCTGTGATTTTGCCCAACCCTTGAAATGACATGTGTTTTTCCTTCAGTCCTCCATATGAAAACATCTCGACATGGACTTGGGGAGACTATCGGTGGATTGTGACCAGTAAGTCTAATCATAACAGACATTTAAATAAATGAATGAATGAGTATCTACATAAGCGGACATGTTTTTCCTCACCACGTCTCTGTTGATGGTTCACTCAGACAAACTGACCCCTTTCGGAGAGGCCTTGACCAATCAGGCGCTCAGGCTGTACAATAGCTCGGCCCCGTGCCCGACCTCTGACCGGTGCCCAGAGAGGCTCTTCACCACCATGGTCTCTGACATGAGGGCCACCTGTCCCAGGAACGACCTGGCCAAGAGAGCCGCAGGTTCAAATTCATTTTTCATTGCACAATTGAGCTTTATCAGCACTCTGAATATTTTATCATTTGTGAGCGCCAATAAATATTTCATGGTAAGTGGCTGTATAATAAGCAGGATAATGAACAGTGAGCTAGTCGTTATCTCAAAATAAACCCATTCAGGAGGATACAAGACCGCTCTGCTATTGACATTATGCTACATTATTGATCCATAGTCAGTTTTTTCAATCTAAATCTTTGCATTGATGTCTCATGTATTCCAGGAGCCTTAAAGAGCTCAGTGTACCGTTATCTGGTGACTTACACTCCATCAAAACAGGCAAACGCCTCCAGCTGGCTTCCCTTCCCCAGTCGCTTTGCCTTTCATCTTCTGGACAGCCTGGCCTTCTTCAGGGGTCTTGAAATGGTGCTCGGGACCCTGTCACAGGCTGATAGCAACTTCCAAGAAATGATCACCAAGTATTTTGTACATTTTGCCAAAGAAGGTAATGTGTGATTTCCCATACTTCTAATATAACACTTGAAATCTATAGTAAATGCTTGACCCTGTTTCTTGAGAGTTAACGTTAAATACATTCGCTACCGTTCAAAGGTTTGGGGCCAGTGAGATTTTTATGCAGTTGCTGAAATAAAACAAAGATTTTATACAACAAGCATGCATTATATACTGATTAAAAGTATAATATTACAATATATATATATATGAAGCAGCACTACTGTTTTCAACATTAATAATAAGAAATGTTTCTTGGGCAGAACATCAGCTTTTAGAGTGCTTTCTGAAGGATCATGTGACGCTGAAGACTAGAGTAATGATGCTGGAAATTCAGCTGCGCATCACAGGGATAGGTTACATTTTACAATATATTACAATAGAAGACAGCTATATTAAATTGCAATAATATTTCATAGCATCAATGTCTTTATATTGTATTTTGATCAAATAAATGCAACTCTTGTGAGCATAAGATATATTTTTTGTAATTTGCTGACCCCAAACTGAAGTGCTAGTGCATCTACTATGCAACATTGTTTTCATCAATACCAGGCTTCTGGAATTGAAAAAGAATCCTGTATTTTTCCTAAAATCCAAAAATCTATTATAATTACATTGATATGATATAATTATTATATTCTTACATTTTAAGAAAACCCTCCCATGAATGAAACACTTCTATTAAGCCACAATCTGAAAAATCCAATATACTTATACTTTTATTATAATGACTTGTAGTTAAATGTTTTATAACATACCGTTGTTTCTGAGTCATTTGTCATTCGCAATGCATCATGGGACGACTAGCGACTGCCAAGACCAGGAATGTTGGATCAGATCCCAACAGAAGATTTTGTCTCATATGCAGAACTAGTCAACAGCTGGTTTTCTTATAGAGTTAAAGGGATAGTTCACCCCAAAATAAAAACCCTCAAGCCTAGGTGTCGACTTGCTTCTTTCAGACAAATCCACCCGGGGGTTGTATTAAAAAATGTCCTGGTTCTTCCAATCTTTATAATGGCTGTGATTGGTGGTTTAGATTTTGAAGCTCAAAAAAGTGCATCCATCCATCATTAAAAGTGCTCCACATGGCTAAAATTAATACTTCTTGAAGTGCTGAGCGATAAAACAATAATTATCAAAATACAATTTTCTTAAATAAAACGTTTGATAAATGTTCAATATAGTTTTTATGCACCAAAAGCGTAAGGAAACAGCACTACTCTTCTGAACTGCACCACACGGAGCACCACACATGACTCAAAGTTCAAACGGCAGCGAAGCGTGAGCTCTCTAGAGCAGCGAGTCTCGGTTACGTGACCGATTGATCCAGCGTGGATTGATGATATAAACTAGTTTAACTCCAGATGAAACAGCACTGACAAACACGAGAAACACAATCCTGAGCTGGTTGAAATTGCATGTGATCAGTGTGATCAAATCTCGCCTCTAACGTTCCAAAACTCTTCGTAACCTCACAGGTAGGATGCCAGAGGAGTGGCCGGAGTTCCCCTCACGCGTCGCCCTGCTGGACAAGAACATTTCTTTCATAACAAACTACTCTCGAGAGAGGTGTAACCTGTGGAAGGAGCACGGCTTCTACTCGTACGCCTGGATCAACTGAGACACCATCATCACCATCATCAATCACCACCATCATCATCATCACCATCATCATCATCATCACCATCATCATCACCATCATCATCATCACCATCATCACCATCATCATCACCATCATCATCATCATCACCATCATCATCATCATCATCATCATCATCACCATCATCATCACCATCACCACCATCATCATCAGCATCATCATCATCACCATCATCATCACCATCACCACCATCATCATCACCATCATCATCATCAACATCACCATCACCATCATCATCATCACCATCATCATCACCACCATCATCATCACCATCATCATCATCACCATCATCATCATCACCATCATCATCATCACCATCATCATCACCACCATTATCATCATCGCCATCATCATCATCACCATCATCATCACCATCACCACCATCATCATCACCATCATCACCATCATCATCACCATCATCATCATCACCACCATCATCACCATCATCATCACCATCATCATCATCATCATCATCATCATCACTGGTTGTATGGATCCATCCACTGCATTTACATCCGACTGTGTGACACCAGCAACGCTTTAGTGTGTGATTATACAGTACTGACACATTTTAATAAGACTTTGCAGAGCCTGGAGTGTATTTTGTATTTATGAGGTCTATCTTTTGATCTGTCAGTCTTCGATCATTCTTGTGTTCGATCATATCAGCTGAGATGTGAACGAGCAACTTCTGCGTTTAATTTAACTTTCACAAGCTGAGAAGGGAATTTAATTTACTCAGAGAGTCTGAATGTGTTTGAATGAGTGATTTCAGAGGCTGGCTTAAGCCATAAATCCCCATTATTCAGGTTTTTACTTGTTTGTTTGTTACACTAATCGGCTTCATTCATATATTTACCGATTATAGCCAGTCTGCTGTTCCTAAAACTGTTATTCTTTGATTGTGTGACTAAGCAAATCCAAAGCTTTGACATGGATGAGAAGCCAGGGACACAACGAGGGCCTAGAAAGGGATAATGCGGCTCTCTGATCGCCCTCTTTTAATTGAACTGCTGTGCAAATAAGACTGAAGGAGGACTTACGCTTACATTGATCTTTTGTTCGTATGTAGATCCTCGCTCTCGATGCAATAACAGAAGGTGACATGTATGTGTTTTTGTACCTGTGATTAAAGGGTCTTTTAGCACTCCTGAACAGACTTTAGACTCAAGGCCTCCGGAATCAGGAACATCGAAACGCCTGGAGTGCTATCAAACTAAATCTGATCCAGGAACAGTGGTGTTTTATAAGAAAGCAGGGGTGAATGAATGGAGAGGTGCAACAGGATGAAAGACATCCGTTAAATAAGAGCACATGAAAGCCTTGACCTTAATACATCAGGCTTTTATAGCTCATATAATACGACACACAAAAATATGGAGCTCATACTTTAATAAAAATAATAATAACATTCATTCAGAGGCTCAAACTGAGCAAAAATATGCAGCTTCTAATATTTATATGCCCAAAAAGACAAAATTCTGATAGCTGATGTTAATCAAAATGATCCTTATAACAATATAACATGACATAAAATACATCAGTAGTATCTATATCTATATAATTTATCCGTGGGGAAGTCGTGGCCTAATGGTTAGAGAGTCGGACTCGAAATCGAAAGGTTGAGTTGGAGTCTTGGTCCAGCGCTGTCTTCACCTTCAATACCACGTGTGTGTGTGCGTGTGTGTGTGTTCACTGCTCCGAGTGTGTTTTCACGGTGTGTGTGTTCACTGCTCCGAGTGTTTTCACGGTGTGTGTGTGCGTGTGTGTTCACTGCTCCGAGTGTGTTTTCACTGCTCCGAGTGCGTTTTCACGGTGTGTGTGTGTGTGTGTGTGTGTGTGTGTGTGTGTGTGTGTGTGTGTGTGTTCACTGCTCCGAGTGTGTTTTCACGGTGTGTGTGTGTGTGTGTGTGTGTGTGTGTGTGTGTGTGTTCACTGCTCCGAGTGTGTTTTCACGGTGTGTGTGTGTGTGTGTTCACTGCTCCGAGTGTGTTTTCACGGTGTGTGTGTGTGTTCACTGCTCCGAGTGTTTTCACGGTGTGTGTGTGTGCCTGTGTTCACTGCTCCGAGTGTGTTTTCACTGCTCCGAGTGTGTTTTCACGGTGTGTGTGTGTGTGTGTGTGTGTGTGTGTGTGTGTGTGTGTGTGTGTGTGTGTGTGTGTGTGTGTGCACGTTGACGGGTTAAATGCAGAGCACAAATTCCGAGTATGGGTCACCATACATGGTCGTTTGTCACTTTCATATATATCCGTATTAAAATATATAATGCAATGTTGATTGTGAGATAAACAAATAAACGTTCCTCAAAAGTCTGATGGCTCATATTTTATATTTTTAATATGATTATTCTAAAAATGGTATATTGGAAAATCAAGTAAAACTAAGTTGCTTCAGTCCAATGTGTTCTTCAAATATTACAAACAGTAAGTGAAGTTCTTCATATTTTTTAAGTACAAATTTCACACAAAAAATACTTTTTTTATTATACTAAAATATACCAAAAGGCCTTTTACTTGCTAAAAGTATAAACTATTAATCAGACAATAGTCGTCAGATGTTGTGTACAACAGGTTTTGATCATTTATGAGCACATATAACACTGTAGGCTTTACTGATTTCATCTTTTATTAGGGTTAAAGGGTCAATACGTACTGTGTGTGCATTACTTATTCCATTACCAGTCTTGCTTGTTTTGCACTTTATCTGTAATCCTTCTGTCATAAAATTATTGAATCAAAAACAGCTGTTGTGGGGATTTCAATCTTTATTCACACAAATCTCAGATTCTTCTCAACAGGCTACAATAAATAGCTTTTATTCCAGACGGTAGTTGGGTTGTTGTTCTTTATTTTCATATGTAGCATTGGATACAAATGGACAGGCAGACAAATCCCATTCGCCAGCTCCCGGTCTGGCATGAACCCAACAGAGAAGGAAAGGAAGGCTGTAATGCATGTACTAGGAAACAGTATTGCACATGCAGATTAGCAGAAAACAGACAAAAGTGGGGGAACTTTAAATGAAAAACTATTTTGTCAGCTGTCATTTTATAATCTAAACTGACGGCGTCTCGTTAAATTGCATCACATCGCTGTAAACCTCCTCAGCCCGCTTGGTTTCTTGAGCACTTTCTGTGTAAATACGAGTGATGCTGGAAATCGAATACAGCACCAGTGTCTTCAGCTTATGCTGGCATGCAAAACAAACAGGGTTCAGTTTCAAATCATCGTTCCTGAAGACTCAAACTCCAGGTTCGCATCCACAAAAAGTCTCAAGAACTCGTCCTTGACATGCCAAGACAATTGCACAATATTACGGTTATTTTATCACTTTGTCATAATGTAAAATCATGATAATGCATCAAAATCTAATAGATTGCATTTTGGAAATGGGTTCAAATTATTCCATAAATATACCATATGGGTTTCCTTTCCTTGTCCACCGAATGACAGAGGTCTTACGAAACCGTTCAAATACAAAACGAAAGCCATGAGAACATATTAGCGCTCTAAGTTTAGTTATACATTTAATTCCAGACAGAATACTTTTCAAATCCATACCTATTTGAAATTAAAGACCAGTACATCGTATAGAAAACAGGACTGTTAGTTCAAACACTGCGAGTCTGAAAACAAACTTTACACTCTTCCCCCAGTGCTCCTGAAAATAAAACAAGTCCTCGAAAAGAAATTAAAATACTGTCAGCAAGAGTCTACAGTGGTCTGGGGAGAGATCGTGTCTCTCTCTCTCTGATGTGTGTTCATGTAGGAAAGACAGACCCGAGCCGATCAGCAGTGAGGTGCGTCCTGTAATAAAACTTCTGCAGTCCTTTCAGTAAGATCCATAGCGATCCTGAACACACACGATCAGATGGAGTTAATACACTGCTGTGGACGTAGTAAATATACACGGTCAAGACTGAAATGTGTGCGCTCACCTGAATGGTGTTCATTACTCCGTTAGCCAGCACGGCCATCTTCCCTGCTACAGTCTTCACACCTTGCTTGAACTGAGCGATGTCAGGACCGGAGGGAAGCACGCCGTCATATCCTGATGAGCCTACAGCGATGTACATGGACCAGAGCACCACAGTCATGTTAGATAATACGCCAATATAAAACTTTCGTCCATTTTACAATCGAATTAGCGTGAAGTAAACG
Organism: Schizopygopsis malacanthus; assembly: GCA_027474115.1. Taxonomy (NCBI): domain Eukaryota; kingdom Metazoa; phylum Chordata; class Actinopteri; order Cypriniformes; family Cyprinidae; genus Schizopygopsis; species Schizopygopsis malacanthus. Next base: position 6,153,311 of record CM049873.1, read on the forward strand.
GTAGCTGAAGACAGAAGTGTTTACCAGAGGAACCATCACCAAACAGGTCAGCAGAGCTGATGGAGGTGCTTCCAGACATGCCTTCTAGACGAGTCTTTGCTTCATACTAGTGGGGAAATTATGATTTATATAAACAATACAAATGTAGATTTACTTCAAATATATTGAGTTTCCACAAAAATCTAAGCAGCTAAAACATGCTGTATATTATATGAACATACATTATTTTGATATAAAAGATGTATGTATTATGTATATTACAAACAATTGTAAAACAATGAAATTACAAATATAATACATAAAACATATGTGTTTGTGAAAATATAAAATTATTATGTAACTGTATATAATACATTAAAATGTATGTATAATGTTTTAAATAAAAATAAATATATATATCACTAACAACAACAATATATTATAATATACATTTACATATATAATATATGATCATGAAATCATTTTCAATTACATATTTACTAGGGCTGCAGCGATTCGTCGACGTCATGGATTACGTCGATTAGCATGGAGTGCGTCGCACCTTTAGCCACGCCCACTGCGCGAGCCTGCAGTTATCCCTACTTAAGACCGTTTTTCTGTCATGTTTAACACAAAGACTCTAGAGCAGAAGGTAAAGTCTAGTATGGCAACATCACTTCACTTCACAGAGCATTTTATTATTATACGACTGTCAGAACCGCATGTATATAGCCGAACTGACGCCTTTACATTGTCAGGATTCAAAGCTGCGCTGAATGACCGGAACAGCACGGGACATCGAGTTTAATGCACTCACAGAGACGGAGAAATGACTCGCGGTCATCTTAAGATCCACCGGAGCTGCTGTCACGTGGACGAGATCGCTCGAGCTCTGAGACAGACGCGTGCACCAAACGCGCCCTGCACTCGCTAACAAAGCGCTTAAAGTCATTGTTAGTTGTTTAACTGAGTGATGGACAGGACAAGCCTCGACTGGGAGCATTGATTTAAAAACATGCTGTCAGCTGTGATAAAACTTCCCGGTGATTTGATTCTGTCGCTCTCGTGTCCTGAATGCGGTTGTGACGTCAGCTGTTCATTCATATACAGATATGTATTCAAGATGTTTTAATCTGCTGAATAAATAAAACCTTTCAAGTCTCTCACCTGTAAGCAGCTGCTGTCAGTCCCGAACAGAACTGAGCAGCCAACATTTCACTGCCCTGAAATTATCTTTCTTCCTTTTTTGTTTTTATTATTTATGGTTATTTTAATTTCTCTCTTTTCTTATTTTGTATTTATTAAAATGTTCTCTCTTTCATTTTTATTTATTGTTATTTCCTTATCTTTCTCTTCTTGTTATTATCTTTATTTATTGTTTCTTTCTTTTTTATAATTTTTTTTATCTTTTCTTATGTTTTATTTATTTTAATTTTGTATAAATTATTTATTGTCAATTTATTTTCTCTCTTTTCTTGTTATCTTTATTTATTGTTATTTTCTTTCTTTCTTGTTATTATACATTTTTTGTGAAGTATTAATTATGAGAAAACGTTTGAATAAAATAAAAGATTAATAACAGAAGTTACTGTTATTAGTTATTGATAGTTTAACTAAAGAATTCATCAACTGATGAGAAAATAATCAATAGATTAATTAAAAAAATCAATAGATTAGTCGACAATAAAAATAATCGTTAGCTGCAGCCCAAATATTTACATTTAAAATATGTTAAAAAAATTATATATATATATATATATATATATATATATATATATATATATATATCTAATTACAATATATTTACATATAGAAATAAAATGCAAAAAAAGGTATGTGAAAAATGTGTCAAAGCTGCCAGTCAGAGTCCGAACTCGAGCTCTAGTGGGATCACTGCACCTCTGGGTTGCTCTCGCGGCCGAAGAACATGTCTGATGAGATTGCTTTAGCGTTGGCAAACTTCTGTTGTGCTTCGCTGGACTCTGAGACTGGCACAGACACCTCAGGTTTCCGTCGGCTGGCCAACCTGAGACACATGGTGTCACGGGGTCATAAAACCGGCCACAAATCAAATCACCGTCTACTGCATCAGGACGCTATTCAACCAACCTTTCTCCGATTGGCTGGATGCTTGAGATGGTGACCTCACTCTCTTTAGGCTCCTCCTTCTCCAGAGCCCAGGAAGAGAACGAGGATCCTCCCTCATTGTCCCAGCGCGAGCCAAAGCTGTCTCCTGACGTGAAAGGGTTGTCCTTGTACCTGAGCTCACAATGATTGATACAAATCACACACATGCAAACACACACATTCACAAATGATGTCTGAAACAAACATACTTGGGCGGTCCGGAGGCGAAGCCGGGCTCATCATACATGTCCAGCTTAGAGCGAGAAGAGGATTTGACTCCGACCGGGGTCTCCTGCTCGATCACCTGCATCTCAGCCATCACGGAATGAGACACGGCACTGCGGACGATCAAAGTCACATCATTTCAGCCTCATTAAGCAGACTGTACAATAAAATGAACAAACAGACACCGCTCAGCATCCTGGGCTATTAATGCGCAGCAGACAGTGATGTCATGCTTGAGGGGAGTGATGTGATTAAGGTGACAGTGGTTTAATCCAGGCTCCCGCCGTATCTTTACCTCCTGCTGCCGAATCCCATGCCCAGCCTCTCCACCTGTTCCTTCTTCTTGCCCTCGAGGTTCTTCAGTTTCTTCTCCTCCATCTTCCTGTCAATCTCCAGCTCTTTGTAGGCCAGTCGCATCGAGGCCACTCTGTGAGAAAAGAGGGAACGCAATCAGGGAAAAAACGAAGCTATAGCTCTGATTACACTGTTAGAGAAACCACCATCTTATCATACTCAAACATACGCTTGACCATTCAACAGGTTCTAATCACAATCTTTTAAGCAAAGGCATTTCAGTTTTACAGCATCCGCGAACGTCCAAGAGATTCTGAGTGTGTGGCATCTGGAGACTCACATGGACTCTTCGGTTTGTTTCTTGACCTCAGTGACCCGTTCCTCTCTCATTTTCTCGGCCACCTGGGCTTGTTTTTCCACCTCAGTGAAGCTCTTGCTGCTCACCTTCTGGGCACCAAGACCCTTTTTAGCGCCAAGCTAAAATCAAAATGATAATCGAGTGTGAAGACAGTCATTTATAACATTTCTAACAAAGTAGCACCTGTAAACATAACCACATGTTTCGAGGTTTGACGACAGCACATGCTTATATAGATGATTTATATTTTATGTATTTACATAATTACCAAACACATTTTTTTTGTTTTAGTATGTTTAGTATTTTCATATCTATTTATCTTTCCCTCAAATGCAATTATATATATATATATACACACAGGTGCTGGTCATATAATTAGAATATCATCAAAAAGTTGATTTATTTCACTAATTCCATTCAAAAAGTGAAACTTGTATAATGTATACATTCATTCCACACAGACTGATATATTTCAAGTGTTTATTTCTTTTCATTTTGATGATTATAACTGACAACTAATGAAAACCCCAAATTCAGTATCCCCAAATTGAGATGATCGGAGTTCAGAGGTGCTGATCCGGACCGGGTTTGTTCAGATGAAGCCCTGACTACACCAGCTGTTTTGTGCTGCTCACCAAGGATTCTCCCAAATCTACCCATGGCCACTTCAGGCTTGTACACTTAATTTGAGTTTGCAGCTTTAATAGTGTTTATTTATTATTATTATTATTTAGGCCTATTTATTTATTTTACATTGCAGTAGGGGAAAAATTAATAATCAGAAAACATCTGTTTTTATTTCAAGCAGTTGGATCAATAAACAAATGATCCAGTCTTTCACGTGCATCTTTAAAATCGTATTTAATTATGAGAGTGAAGTGGGGGCGGCACCACAGGATTTTAGAGCAGCAGTTGAGATTCTGCGTTCGTTTTCTTTCTCAACTGTTGACATTTACTTAAGAAAAAACCTGGATACTCACCAGGACGGCCATTTGTGTGTGTATTTGGCCACTTAAGCTCAACAACTAACTAGGAAAAATAACACGATATGATACTCAGGCAGCTTTGGATGTGACTGAGCGCTCAGACTGAACCAGCCTCTGGAGCGCGCAAGTAAAAAACATTTTTGCAACAATGACCCGATCAAGCAAGTGACAATTCTGTCAACTGTCCCGAAATGCGAGAGAAAGTCTTGGATCAGCGACAGCGTGCAGCAGCTTGTTGTAGTGCAGCCGCTTTGAGAGAGTGAAAGAGAAGACGCGGTCCAGCTGAAGCACTCACGTGTTTTCAGATGACTGATTTAATCTGATAGTTTGTGTGGATTTATTTACTCATCTAACCTACATGCTATATTCAACAAATGATCCATGCTGTTAAATCACTTAAAATGGCCCACCAATGAGATCACGCGAATGCTGCGTTACCTCTCCCTCTAATCACATGCCGGATCCGTTACCCAGCTTTGTTCCAGGACCTCGAAATTTACAAATTAAGCACTGCTGACACCTACTGACAAAAAGTGAAATGCAAGATCTGGAAGTGAAAGAGAGCACTGATTGTTCACCTACCCCTTTCTTCGCAGCGGCTGGCTTCTTCTTTCCAATAATGGATGGTTTCACTTCTGAAAACAGACAGTATAGTCAGAGAAAAGTAAACAGGAAACCATTTCTTCATAGATTATAAGGATCATTAGTGCACGGCGACACAGGCCACATCCTAAAGTGCCCTGAGAAATATTATGCCAGCACAGCCTGAAGAAAGGAAAGAGATCACATCTCACACAATCAGTTCAATTATCAGAGAAAGAGTGTACACATGAACATTGGGAACATCCATGCAGCGTTATTATTGCATATTCAACCAATGAGTTACGTAATTTAGCAGAAAATTGGGGCGTCTGGAAGCTTTGTGCTAAGACGAATGCTGAAATTGGTCTTAAGATTTACACCTACTGGATCCTGATCAACAATGAGAAGCTGCTCTAATCTCATTCCAGGGCACAAGTCAATCCAGACCGGAAAACACATCAGAAATACCACGGTATACGATCTGGGTCCAGACTAGAAACTGCCTGAGAGCTCTTTATGAGATTAGAAAACACTACATTACACTTTTTTTAGTCAGTGAGCAACTTTATACACAAACTATGGGAAAGTTGGGTAAGATATGCCGATTTTGAGTTTAAGAAATAGCTCACGCACAAAAAAGAATTTGCTGCAAATTTATGAAACCAAACAGCTGATAAAGATGTCACAATAATCCACACAAATGTTTTGAACCGTTTCCGCTTGTAAATGGTGTTTAATCTCTGCATATTTCTTTCCTGATTCAGAAAAGATGACTGTCACTGGAGAAAGCAATACTACGGATAGAGGACTCTTTTTTGAAGAAAAAGAAGTCTTGATGTATTGGTTTCTTAAAGACGCGATACGTTAACTGATGGACTGGAGTGGTGTGGATTATTGTGATGTTTTTATAAGCCGTTTAGACTCATTCTGACGGCACCCATTCACTGCAGAGAATCCACTGGTGAGCAAGTGATGCGATGCTACATTTGTATGTATCGGTTCAAATGAAGAAACAAACTTGAGACACAAAAAGCATTCCAGTGACAACTTATCCCATGGTATGAGTAAGAATTGGTAAATACTTTGTAAATAAGAATAATTATTCAGTATCTCACTGAAGAGAGTAAACCCCTCACCCCTCATTGGTGGGTTTTTGTTAAATGTGAGCCAAAATCATCACAATTAAAAGAACCAAAGACTTAAACTACTTCAGTCTGTGTGCATTGAATTTATTTAATTCACGAGTTTCACAATTTGAGTTGAATTACTGAAATAAATGAACTTTTCCACAACATTCTAATTTATTGAGATGCACCTGTATTTCAAGGATCCAATACTGATATGCATTTTCATTTGCTGTTTACATTAACTTAAGACAAAACCGACATTGCTTTTGAGGATACTCGCCAAAGCTTTGCTTTTTAGATTTGGTACTCGCAGAGCACTCCTTGGATGTGACCGTGAGTGCACAGAAAAGGAGAGCACGAGTACTGAATGGCTTAAAAAGACATGAAAATAATAAATTGTGACGATGCAACATTGACCGATTAGGAAATTGACAATTCTGTCAACTGCACCGAAACATGAGCTAAAGTGTTGTGTCGCAGCAGCTCTAGATTCGCTGATGTGAAGAGAAGGTCAAAGAGAGAGGACTCGGTGCTGAATCACTCACGCGGTTTTCAAATGACTGATTTGATCTGATGGTTTGTGTGAATTTATTTACTCATCTAATCTATATACGCTGTATTGAATAAATGTTTTGCAGTAATTTCCCTCATTTTAAAGTTGAGATCTGCGGGAATGAGTAATACGAGACATGCGCAATACCGCACTGAAATTCAGGACATAATTAAAAATAATTATATTATACAGAGGATTGTGAAATAGATTTCCATGACTTTTCCAAAACTTTCTGGGTTTATTTATTTTTCCAAATGAATCCAGACTTCGAAATTGCTGTTTTAAAACTCCATGACTTTTCCAGGTTTTTCATGTCCATATACAAACCCTGAATGTGACGATCATGTGCGGTTATCGAAATCAGACAAAAATATAGGTGCGGGTGGTTACTTTATTTGAAACTGCGGATTTGGATGACGTTTTCGCTCATCCGCGCATCACTAATGTACAGATACTAGGAAGGTCAATAGTGGTAGAAAGGCTTGTAGTCATTAAAACAATCAATTCCAAGCAATGTTTCAGGCTCAACAGAAGTGCAGCCCAAAGTATACTCCAGTTGTGTTTTAAAATATAAGAATAGTAGGAATATGAATAAAGTATAAATGAAGTGCGTAGCCAAATTTTGCACACTCCGTATCAGCTCACAATAAACAACAATGGACCCGTTCAACATTTCTTGGATTGAATGGTAACGGTGAATGGAAACAACAACAAATATAGCTTTGGGGTTCCTATTTTTCTCCAATAGCAAAACTAAAAATCCATGATAACGTTTCTGTGACATTACAAAAGAGAGAGAAAAACCCTGAAAGATTGATTACATTGGGCAGAACAGAGAAAGATGTCAAATCTGCCGTCACTCCCTCAGCCAAAAACACCCACACAGCAGCAGCAACTAGACTTCTAATACTCATTCCCAAGGTAATATAAAACAAAGTATAGTGTTATAAATGTACATCATTGTTTTGATGAAAATATATAAATAATTGGCTAGATGTATTATGTTAACTGAGGAAATGCATTATCAGTCTGTGAAAAGGGTCCATAAACTACTGGAAAAACCAACAGCTATAGACGGCCATGTTGACGAGAGCTTGTGTAAGGGAATTAACCGATACTCACAACTCTAGTTTAAGTGAGTACAAAGACATTTTTATTGCTAATGAGAAATGAGCAATACCTTTCGCATACACTGGACAAGGATGAAACTATCCATTTTTAAGGCTATGATTTCAGCTGTATGCATGCATTCGTGTCAAAACTGAATTATACTTTGGGATTTAAGCTCTATTAACAGCATATCATTCATAATGTTGATCAGCACTGAATTTCTCAATTTGAAATTAAATCAAATCCCAGTCAACAACTGTGTAAGTGCAATATATATACACAGTCGCTGATGACATCCTGAACAGATTTGAATCGGTAAGAAAATGCATTATTACTTAAAAGCAGTAGATTATTTTTACAGTAACACCAAGCTTATAAAATATGAGCAGTTTTGCAGTAATATTATGACAAAGAGGAGGAGCCAAAGCGGCGCACACACTCAAATTAAGTGTCAGTCAAGCGCAGAACCATGCTTCTTCATTCTGATCAGCCAATAGGCATCCTGCTATTTATAAACCATTCATATCACCTTTAGGAGATTCAGACTCTCCAGATGTCAATCTCATCGAGTCGTCTACATTAACAGAACAGACAGCAGGCTTTCAATTCATTTGCAAAGAATGTTGCTCAACTACATTTACTGGCTTATTATTACACATACAAATTATTTCAAAGAGACTTATGTAGTTCGTTTTTTTTTTTAAACCATGCAATTTTACAAGCATCATATCACTTTTTATTGAATTCTTTCTGTTGTCCATGAAAAAGGTTGGTGTATGGAATACTTCATTAGTTTTTCAAACAGGTCCTGGAGCTTGACTTAAGTGATTCATCAATGTTTGGTGAGAAAGTACTTCCAAAATAAAATGGGGTGAAAGGACAAACAGACACATGGGGATGTTGTGATGATAATATACATTCTGCCTGAGCACTCAAACACACAATCCAGCAAACACTCACCTATTGTGGCTTTAGGACTTGTGCTCAGTCCTTCAATGCTTGGACCCTCTTCAGACTCTGCATCACATGGACAAGAAATGATTGAATGTCAAAGTCTGAGAATGAAATGCATGCGTTATGATGTGTAATGCGGTACACTCACGAGTGCTGGTCTCTGAACTCTTGGGATGGCTCTGCTCCAGTTGAGGGGTTATGGATCCATTTTCATCTGTTAGGGATGGGGACGCCATGTTCCAACTGTTGGCAAGCTGCAGGTAAGAGAACAATTATACAATTTCACACAATCCTTCCAATTCTTGCTATTTACAAACCATTAAAGGAGGGGGGGTGCAATGCTGTTTCATGCATTCAGAGTTGTTAACAATGTTAAAGAGTTGGATTAGCATGCTAAGTATGGCCAAAGATTCAAAAAAACGATTTGGAAGTATGAAGGAGTATTTCTGTGCCAAAAATCTTCCTTCCGGGTTCGTACAAGTTTCAGAAAGTTTTTTTTTTTAATCATATCATGAATCTTCCTGATGTAATGAAGGGTGAAACTCCTTACTTGGGCATTTCTCCCAGAAAAGCACGCCTGCGCACACAAGAGAAAGAGCGCCAATCAATGCACTTCATTCAGCTGCACTGCACGCGACTCGCTCAGGAAGAATGTCTCTAAAGAAGTGTGTTTTTGGTTTTATAAACAAAACCCAGTTCGACGCTGGATTTGCACATCGTTTGATACGATGGAGCAGTCCCCGTATAAAAGATCCCGGTCATGATTCAGAACTGCAGATGATAAGTGAAACGGCATCAAATATTTGTGTTTAGTTCGTGATCAGTGCAAGTGCTCGTCACTCTTTAGCTCCGCCCACAGCATGCTTCCAGGAGCTCGGCTGTTTTTGGAGAGAATCGTAAAGCTGTATCTTTCCTTTATAAATATGATAAAAACAAATACTTTTTTTGGAGATATGAAGGATGCAATACTACTCTATAGGTACTCAAGATTAACATGTGATTGGGTGAAACTGTGTGTGTTATGCCCCCTTTAACTACGACTTTTGACTCAAACTACTAATTTGCTGCTTATTAATAGTTAGTAATGTAGTTAACTTTAGGTAATAGGTAGGATTAGGGACATAGAATATGGTCATGCAGAATATGTGCTTTATAAGCACTAATAAACAGCAAATGTTATTAATAGGCATGCTAATAAACAACGAATTAATAGTGAGAATTGGGCCCTGTAACTAAAGTGTTAACAGATAGTTCGGATGAAACAGCATCCACATCTGATCAACATCATAAAAACGTCACTTGATTACGGATTTAATATTTTAGAGCTTAGGAGAACCAGAAAAAAATGCATTAATGGAATTACTATTACTTTCCAAAACTGGAAAAAATACTGAGAGACTGATAACGTTGGTCAGAAGAGAGAAATATCTGGACTTCATCTGTTGCAAAGTCTGTGAAAAGGGTTCAATAAATAATTTCCTGATATTTCTAGGTTTCTCTGTCTGTGAGAATCCTGTTAGCAGGTTAACTGGTCCACTGTGAGTAGTCAAACTCTTTTTAAACAAAAAACAACAACAAGACATAGAAACGAATTTACAATTCAAACCGCACAACTCTGTGTGTGTCCTACCTGTGTGTGCTCGTCAAAGAAGTCAGTCTCGCTCTTCTCTACAGCTGATGCCTGAGCACAGCTCGAGTTGTCAATCCACAGCTGAATGAAAAAAATACAATCTAAATATATGTCCTGAATGCAGATATCCTGGTTGTCTATTGTGCTTTCATAACTAGCAAGTCTGGAAAGATAAAGCTAATGAATACTGTAACGTGGAGTTTGTTCAGTGACTCAAGTTCAAAGTTTAATCAATATCACAAACACCACAGCTGCATATAAAGAGATGTAACCCAAATAAATCTTTGCATTACATTAGATAAATAAACAGCAACATAAATGACAAAATATGCCAATCACATATACATTAAGATAGGCTAAAGTGCAAGTGGTTCACAATTAGTAGGTTGCATGTCTGTTGTCAACATCAAAAAGCATGTATTCAATCAAACTCATCCATTAAAGCACTATTTAAGACAAAGGAATATATGACCCAGACTACATTGAACACAAGTTCATTTGCAACAAGGATAAACATGGTTTGTGATAACCACAAATGTGTAGTTCTCTAAATTACTGGGGTTTAGAAACTAATCATTTAGGTTACTTATAAACACAGGCCTGTTGTAATACAAATTACACATCATGTTCAATGTAAAATCTTGAAGCAAAGCCAGTTTGAAAGACTCTGCTTTTAGCGCATGTTAACAGCATGCCGCTGAAATATATTTTAATAACCAATGCTGGGGCATAGTTCATTTTCTAGGCAGTGATAATGCTGGAACAGTATGAGATTGGTATACTCACATCAGTGCCATACTTGGAGAGCGCCGTGTTGGCAAGCTGCCGAATCTTCTCTCTGTACATCTGAGCCGCACGGCTGTTATACTTCGCATTGGTGTCGTTGGTGGTACAGCCGTGCTGGCGGAAAAACCCCATCTGTGCTCAAAGAAAACATGGGAGTGATGATGTAACATGCACAGTGTCTACAGGACAGGTTAAGCTTTAAAGGCAGAACTGATTGGATATTATAGGGTAGGAAAAGAAGAACTAACCGCGTTGGCATTTCCTCCAACCTGCATACATCTCAGCTGAAACCAGCTCCAGTTGGAATCCAGCTCTGTGGATCTGAAAAGACAATATCCACACTTTAACTCACCCTCTAACGCGTGCCTAACAAATGCATGTGACATTCTGTAACAACACGGATGAATACAAACTTTGACAGACATACACATGACAGCATAATAAACAATAGAGATCCTGACTGACCTGATGAAGCTCAAGTGCACTCCCAAGGAGCGATGTATCCCAGAACAGTCAATGCACAGAAACACTCCATATGAAATACTGGCCCAACTCGGGTTCTTAGCGGCACAGTCAAAGCAGGCCTGAAAGCAAACATACCTTTCATTACATTTCCTTCAGAACAAAAAAACTCTGTAAAGAACAGCGTTAAAATAATAATAATTGCAGTGCTCAAATGACAATTCCCTCATATGTCCGGGTTTCCAATGACCACGAGCTCCATGCTAGTAAATGACTGAAATGCACTCGAAGACTGCAGACAAATTGTTCTAACATCTGGTTCAAACATGTTCATAAAAAAAATCTATAATACTTTCAGCAAAGTATGAAGGAATGCACTAAAGACTTTATAAACATTATATGAGGCTTAACGTATTATTAGTTTATGATCTTTACAGTCTTCTGACAAATACACACACACACGCACACACACACACACACACACTTATACAAATATATACACATACATACTTATACAAATATATACACATACATACACACACACACACATATACATACATACACATAGACATACATACACACACACACACACACACACACACACACACACACACACACACACACACACACACTTATACAAATATATACACATATACATACATACATACACACATACACATACATACATATATATGTTTGTATGTATAATAGAAGTTCCAAGATAATTCTAACTAATCTATATGTACATTATGTCGCGATGTCATGCCCTATTAAGCATATTTTACAATATGAATGAGTTTGATCCATCTTTGGGGCATTCTACCCCGGGATCTCCGTGGGTTTGAGGTACATTATTACAGGATGAAGTCATTTCCATCGCCACTGCGTCATTCTCGTGAAACAGACAGACCCGCAGTCAGGTGATTTCCTTCAAGACGGCTCCTTAAGACCGAATAGCTTGTTAATATAAAGTCATTAGTGTTTGACAGCTGGAAACAGGTGTGATGTGTTTGACGGGACCCAGGCCCCATCCGCACAGGTTTAGCGACAAACAAATGACACGTAATCCCACACAAAACAAACACATGGATGTCTCCGAACGGAATAGAACAATAGTGAAAACATTCACAGACACATTTCTATAAGACCTGGTGTGTTACCTTATTTGTGGCTATGGAGCGCAAACGTTTAAAAATTGTTTGAATTTCTGTCTTGTTCGGTTCCGACGCCATCTTGCCAACAGAGCAGAGTGAAAACAGAAACCAGAGAAGACTGACCGGAAGTGACGTTTGTGCAAAATACCGGTCGCTTGACGAGACTCAAATACACGCTATACTAATAAACTAAATATATTAAAAGGTGAAAATACATATACTATTAGTCTAAAACAATGAGTTTAATTTAGGCCATACTGCACCATTTATATAAACGAAAATGAAATAAAAACATAAAATAAAAATCGATATCGATAAAATACTTTTTAGACATATGCATGTGCATTTTTTCAGCACAATAAATCTGCTTTTATAAATCAAATATTTATTAAAAACGTAAGTAAAGTATTCATTATAAAATCTAAACCAATGTATTCAAATGTAATTATGTAAAATATAAAATGAAATAGAACAGCGCGACTTCAAGCTTTGATCTCATCAGTCGCTCCACCGGAAGTTGCGTCACTTCCTCGCTGTACCACTGACGTGTCTGATCGTGAGTTTAGTGACGGCAGACAGCGCTGCGCACATTAACTCAAGCGCAGGCCAACTTTGGAGCACTTATTTATTTGTTTACAGGTTTTTTGTTGAACGGAGTTTGTTCTGTTCCTCGTAGTGTCGGGTTCGCTCGTGACTGGCAAAGATGCTGGACTTCTTCGCCATCTTCAGTAAAGGGGGGATCGTGTTGTGGTGTTTCCAGGGGGCCGGAGTGACCGAGTCCTTCACCGGGCCCGTTAACGCTCTCATCCGCTCCGTCATCCTGCAGGTAAAGACTCGGACCGTCAGAGGACCGTTGTGTCCAGTGCATGGCAGCACATGGCGCGAGCTGTGAGGGGGTAATGTAGGTTACTATAGTTAAACAGCACAAATATTGACTGACAGATGCGTTTGAGTCGTACTGGATGTACTAGCCTAGACAAACAGCTCAAAGTAGACGCTTTTCATTTAGTTTATCAGTCTTTTAAAACTATTCTTTGATAAGTTGTATATTCATATATAATATATTTTTTTTTAAAGATGCTGGAATATTTTTGAATTCTTTAAAGAGTTCTAAAAACGTTATTCCTTTTAAGATTCTTTGTTTTTTTTAGTTAATTTCACGTATTGTAACTCTTCAAATATTTATTTAAATAGTCTTTTTGCTTATAAATGTTGTATTTTTTGCAATTAAAACAAAGAGCTTATAGCACACTGTCAAATCAAAGTTTGTAGTAATATTATAAATAATTAGGCTACTCTTTTAAAAATGTATTATATTATAAAAAAAGTTGTTATATTAATTTATTGTTATCAGAATAATTATATTTCTATCTCTAGTTTATGCATCTCAATAACGTCCAATTCTGAGAATAAAATACCTTATTGTTAGAAATAAACTTGAAATAATTTTCCGTTTATATCTCACATATCTTATATCCCTTTTTGTTTTCATAATTGAGAGAATTGTCCAAATGATGAGATATAAACATAGAATTGCAAGAAAAACAGTTTATTAAATATATAAGCAGGCTTCCATAGTGGACAGCAGTAGATGCTAATAAGAAAACACATTCATATTAGATATGTTTGATCTACTATTATCTAACTTCAAATGAACCTTGTATGAGAACACAGTACAAATAACAATCCCTCCCTTCAAAACAACCGTTTCGGTCTGTGTTCAGCCCAATGCAACAGTTATGTTAAGACACATTTGAAGTTGAATGTTTCTTTTTGCAGGAGAGGAGTGGGAATAACTCCTTCACCCACAATGCCCTGCGTCTTCAATACAAGCTGGATAATGAGTTTGAGCTGGTGTTCGTGGTGAGTGAGTGTCAGTGTCATTAATGTGATTGATCAGTGACTCAGCTGTCTGATCGTGTGCTTCTGCTGACTCAGGTGGGTTTTCAAAAGATCCTGACGCTGACGTATGTGGACAAGTTCATGGATGATGTCCAGCTGCACTTCAGAGATCGATACAAGAACGAGCTGGAGCAGAGAGGCGCCCTGAAGTTTCTGAACAATCGTTTTGAGTTTGGAGATGACTTCCACAGATTTCTGCGGTGAGCTAGACCTTTTTTCTGGATCAATACATCTAAACGTCTGTCGAAAAGGAAAAACCTTTGGAGCAAAATATTTTTTATATATTTTCCACAGACATATTCATATAAACAAACACATTGACGTAAAAAAAAAAAAAAATTTTTTGAAGGAGAAAGGTTTATTTTTATTCAGAAAGGATGCATTCAAGTGATAAAAAGTGACCGTAAAGACATTTATAATGTTACAGAATATTTATATTTCAAATAAATGCTGTTTTTGAACTTTCTGAATCTCAGAGTCCTGTAAAAATGTGTCCGTTTCCACAAAAATTGTAAGCATTGAAACATTATTATTATATTATATTAACAGGGTGATAATAAGAATAATATAATATAATAATAATAATGTTTCTTGAGCAGCAAATCAGCATATTAGAGTGATATCTGAAAGATCACGTGACACTGAAGTAAAACCGAGCAATGATGCTGAAAATACAGCTTTGATCACAGGAATAAATTACAAAATTTACTGTTGGCAAATTTTGAAATATATTTAAATACATAAAAGAAAAGTCATGCTATCCTTACGTTTGACCAGTAATGCAGGCATACATAGGGTTCTATGACATTTTGTTTTTTTCTGTTTAAATTTTTCTGAATTCCGTTTTTTTCCATTTTAATATTCTTCCTTTTTAATGGTCAAATTAAATCGTATTAATCAAAAAGCATGTCTAAGTAATTACAATCAGGAAACTTTAACATTAATTTATTAAAGGTGTAACAAAAATTATATATTTAGGGCCGTATTAAATGTCCAAATGTTTTAGCATGTGAATGCCTTATGAGATTCAATTTGTGTTGTGTATTTCAATTTTACCGGTTATCAGATGAAGGCATAACACATTGATTTAATTTATGTTTTAATTAATTACATTTAAACATTTGCATTTTTGGCAAATAAATGGGATTTACTATTCAAATTAAAATATTTTGTGATGATTTATTAAAAGAATAAAGTTTTATTATTTTTTAACAGTAGTAGTAGTATGTATAATCTACTAAATAATATTAATATAGCCTATTTCTGGCATAATGTCTTTAATAAAACCGAACTTTTATTTTGACGGGTTGCTGTGAATATCTTTAAAGTTCTGTGTGTGTATGATATGAGGCTAGTTTTACTCATGAAATGGTAAAATGCTCCTAAAGTGACTCTCAGATCAGCTCTGGAGAAGTTGTTCATGTCTTTATGTCCTCATTGAAATCATAGCCCTACATACAGTGTGTGCAGGTACATAATGGTGGCCCAAATAATACTGCAACATTTTCAGTTTGCAAGAGAATCTATTTATCTAAAAACTATTTTAATAAGTTTACAAGTTTTATTTTTGACTCAATTGTTGCTACACGAGGACTATGTGGCAGTCACTGCAGAATCAGATCAGTAGAAACCGAGATACGTCTACATTGTAATATTATTTCCTCATCATTTTGCAGGGAGGCGGAGGTCAGCAGCAAAGCCAAGGCCCCCGTCTCTATGAGGAATTTCAATGCATCGGAGAAATCCAAGAAAACTGTGAAGTCTATGATTGAGACAAAAGATGGAGACAAAGTCAAGGAGCAAGGAGGCAAGAAAAGTAAAAATGCCAAAAAGGAAGGTGAGAAGTGTAATTTATTAATAGTCAATAAACTGATTAATGACTATTAACAAAGCAAACGACCGAAGCTATAGTTTTGTTAATGTAACCGTTCGTTCTCGTCGTCAGCTGAATCAGGAGGGGATCCGGCGAAAGCTGCCTCACAGACGCTCTCAAAAAAAGCTGTGGAGAATGGAGGCGAGGGCCTGACCCACGAGGAGATTATCGAGAGGAACCGTGCCAAGTTCATCAGCAAGCAGTTGGGTGGCGCAAAAGTAGAGAAGCCCAGGTAGGACGCGTTATGAATTGTGAGGAAAAGCTTGAAGCCTACTTGAATTTTGGGCCACAGATCTCAACATGACTTCCACTAAATCACTCAAACTATGTTATTTTGTCTGTTGACATAGTTATAATAATTCATAATTTGTAAAGCAGGATTATTATCATGAACTAAGGGGCCGTTTACACGACCCTGTTCAACAACAAATATAACGTTTTATGCATTTTGGCTGCAACGTAGAGCTGCACGATTCTGGATTAATTGAGTCACGATTATTTATTGTCTCAAATAGAGATCACGATTCTGAACTGCAGTCTATTTAAAAAGGATTTAATTAATTTGAAGGAAATATTAGATATTTGATTATATATATGTACTTAAAATAAAATGTATTTATTACAACAACAACAACAAAATATTAAAATGATGAAAAAGTGGTTTGGATGAAAGATTCAATGACGCACTCATAAATACTTCACTTGTTTTGTTACTGGATGAATCCGCATCTTTGAACTAATCTCTTGAATAAATGATCCAGTTACATCTTTTACAGTTACTCGTTGCCAGCTAGTGCCGAAACAATGCAAACGACACAAACGTTATTTGAAGCACCAGTTACTTTCAAAACATGACTCGCTCTATTTTGATCGCTACCATAGACCACATGTTTATATCAGAGCTATAAACTTTAATCCCAGTATTTCTGTGATTATATGAACGCCTATAGGACAGAAATATGACTGTGTAGCTGAGACCGTTTGTGAATCTGGTACATGTCTCTGTGTCAGCGGGAGCGCGGACGCATATTTGAATGTTCTGGATGGGGAAACATCGGATCGCATGGGTGTTTGAATCCAGATCTCGGTCTTTTAACGATTAATCGTGCAGCAACCTCATTTTGGGGGCCTGAAAACAAACTTTTTAACCCTTTAAGAATCCAGCGTACCGGGACGCCTAGTGGTGACAGGGTAAAGTCTTCAGACACAAAAACTCAAAAAAAAAAAAGTTGGACATGTCATATATCCATGGAAAGCTGAGATTCTTGTGATTTCAACTATGTAAACCATTTTAAGATACAATAAACACAGCATGTACAATCAGTGTCTTTATCAGACCACTTTTTGTTGACATAATGCAGACATGCATGATAGTACAGACATACATAGGAATAACACAGTAGGGATGCAATATAACGCCAATATAAGAAAAAAAACACAAATTAAATAATGTACTATGTACAGAAATAGAAAAAAGAAAAAAAGATATTTTGATTATAAATAAATGTCATTTTAAAAGCGTACACATTTTGGATTCTATAAATAAATGTCACTATAATGTGTTTATGCTTCAGTTACTATGTGTCAGTAATTATTGACAGTGAATCTGGATGAGAAACTGAATAGCTCTAAGTGTAACCTTTCATTAGAGCCCAAAATGATGACTGTACATTAAAGCATTCAAGAATTACAGCATTGTATGTGTCGTTGTTACAAAGCGTCGTTTGGAGTCTCCCAAGTGTAATTTTTTTGGAAGCGTCTAGACATAAAATTAGATAAACACGTGTAAAACACTAATTTTCTAATA
Source organism: Schizopygopsis malacanthus (assembly GCA_027474115.1). Lineage (NCBI taxonomy): Eukaryota > Metazoa > Chordata > Actinopteri > Cypriniformes > Cyprinidae > Schizopygopsis > Schizopygopsis malacanthus. Next base: position 6,171,220 of record CM049873.1, read on the forward strand.
TATTGTTTATCAAATGGTAAATTTGGCTTGGTAAGGCTTCATTCTGTGATCCCAATGTATTTTCCAGTTCATACCTCCCAGCTATAGTCATCTGCAGGCTTCTATTTACTAAAAAAATGCAGGCGGATTATTTTTTTCTTTTTTCAGTGTATTCAAAGTGCTATTACTCAATATCAGTAAGACTTACAGTGATTCTGACTGTTGAGAAACAAACCATGTAGGAGACCAACACCATGCATATCATCCAAATGGCCCAAGTGGCGTTTTAGGCCAATTTTACAGGAATCGTAAAGGGTTAAAATGGGTTTCAAAGTGCACGTTTCTGAAAACGATATATAGTATAAATTGTTATCGCCAACTACTGGCCTGGCATGAAAAAAATACAGCGTTTTAGTTGTTTTCATGGATCTGTGTGAACGAGATCGTTTTGGTAACTTTGTTGTCTGTCTGCGAAACTTCAAAAATGCTGAGCAAAAAAGTTTCTGTTTTTAGTGAAGTCTTCGTCATGCAAATTTACCCTTAAACAAATTAAAAAAAGTAATTACTTGAAATAAATATTTCTAATTTTTGTTTGTTCAAATACTAAAATGACTAAAACTAATAAATAAATACATTTTAAATGCCATATAGACATAAAAAAAGAATCTAATAAAAATGTACAACCAACAAAATAAATTAGAAACTTTAAAATGAAAGTGAAATATAAACATTCTAAATATTAATAGAAAATACAGTAGTATGTTAATGATGCTAAAATAACACTGGTTTGAAATAAAATGTGTTTTTATTCTGTTGCATTGTACAGTAAGTCCCCTAAACCCCAGAAGCCGAAGGGGAAGGTGAAGCGGGTTTGGGATATGGGCGGGAAGAGCCTTGGAGAGCTGGACTACAGTGGAACCAATGGCAACAGCTCCAGTGACGCACAGAACCAAGACCCCGATGCCACGGCTGAACCGGTGCGCAGTCCATTATTACTCCTGGCTAAGAATCTCAAATCCACTGCACCATCCTTTTACAAGCACTGCTAGTAAAATTCATTATAGTTTCAGTGTCGAATATGCGTGGTTTAAAGCTTTTCGATCAAATTCAGTTATGATATTATCAAGTGACTCTGTTCCTCCAGCTGATCCAGGTGGGTTCAATGAAAGGGGACCTGCGAGGTGTCGATTACGAGTCCTCCGATGAGGAGGATGAAGTAGTGCAAGAAGAGGAGAGAGTTGTGGTGGCAAACACTAAGAAAGGGTAACAAACTTACTGCTATTTTGTCTTTTCAGCACGCCTCACAATGTTGAGTTTCTTCCTCTGAACTTGCTGCTTCTGCAGCTACAGTTGATATTGAATGTGCATTTGTGTGGTGTTTCTGCAGAGCCAAAAAGGGTGGTTTCGGGGGGATGTTCGGGATGCTGAAAGGCCTGGTGGGATCCAAGAGCCTGACTGAGGAGGACATGGAGCCAGTTCTGGACAAGATGAAGGATCACCTCATCGGTGTGATGACGCTCTTGCCCCATGGCACCACATTCAAACACTTTTCATTTACATGTTTTTAAAATGAATTACAGATGATTTAGTCATGGAAAACCTTGAAAAAATGATAATATGGTGGATCATTCATGGAAAATAAATTCTACTATATATAGTGTTATATACTTTGTTCTAAAATATTTATCAGGGGAGTGAAGCAGTGCTAGCAAACTTTTTGTATTTTTTTATTATTATTATTTTTATGTTGTACTGCGTAAGACCAAGACTTGTCACAGCACTTGTATATAGTTGCTCTTTTGTTGTTTTGAATGCTTATATTGCCCTCATTTGTGACTCACCGGATTAAAGCGTCCGCTAAATTATTAAATGTAATAATAATTTGATTAGAATTAAATAAATAAAAAACTGATGCGTGTAATAAAAATTGTATTTAACATTTGAGTAAAATTTCTTAAACAATAAAATTTGTATAAATGAGTTATACATTTAGCAGTATAGTAAAAGAGAGCTATAATATTTGATTAAAATATGTAAAATGCAAATAAATAGATACAAATAAACATGATATAATACATGTAACAGAAATGTAAGAAAAGTGTGATCAAATGAAAACAAAATTGATTAAAAACTGATTGCAATTAATATTTTTTAATAAAATATGAATATAAAAAAATAATACAGTATGATATGTAGGAAAAAACTAAACAAAATCCGATTAAAATAAGGACAAATTTGATTAAATAAAAAAAGTTCATCCAACAGTACAGTACTTTAGGTATAAAAAAAGTAATAAAATAGAATTATATTTTTTAAAAGAACATTAATTATTTTTGATTAAATAAAAATTGATATACATAAAAAAACACAACAGAAATAAGATATTTGTAAAATAATACTTTCCACAGTATGAATTGTGTCTTTTATTGATGGAAAACAGCTGCCTCGCAATGTTAAGATGGGTCTCTCTCTCATGTGGATGATCATATTTAAGGATTTAAAGCGCCTCAGCTAGTTACTGATGTTTATAAACTTACTCGACGTTTTTAATTCATGAGTCAATTGTTCTTTTCAGTCTGTTCTTTTTAATGAATTTATTCAAAAGTTCACAAATCAGTCTAAATGAATCAAGCCTGATCAAAATAATCCTCAAAGATTCAAACAAACTACTAGACCCCAGTTTATATACTGTATACAGTCTTTGTCATAACGTGATCAGACTTGTCTTGTTTCTCTAGCCAAGAACGTAGCAGCTGAAATCGCCTCCCAGCTCTGTGTCTCCGTGGCCAAGAAACTGGAAGGCAAAGTCATGGGCACTTTCACCAGTGAGTACAGCGCTCCGCTGCTGAACAGCCGTGTCTGTCTTCGGTCTTGCTTGTAAATCTTGTCCTGGCTTCTTCCCTCCAGCTGTGGCCTCTACAGTAAAGCAGGCCCTGCAGGACTCTCTGGTGCAGATCCTGCAGCCCAAGCGGCGCGTGGACATCTTGAGGGACGTGCTAGAGGCTCGTTCTCAGCACAAACCCTTCATCGTCACCTTCTGTGGGGTGAACGGCGTCGGCAAGTCCACCAACCTCGCCAAGGTAACAAAACAAAATACTTTTAATTACCTTATAGAGATGTAATGTGTGGAAGAATTGGCTTTTGTTAAGAAGTTATTTAAATTCGAAATGTATATGCAATGTATAAAATCTTTTCATTTATGTGAAATACACTAACGGTAAACAATTTGAAATTATTATGATTTTTGAAATAAGTCTTATTCTCAACAAGGCTGCATTTATTAAATCAAAAATACTGTAAAAACAGTAATATTGTGAAATATTATTCAAATTTCAAATAAATATTTCCTATTTTAATGTTTTAAAATCATTTCTCTGGTCATCTGGTGTCACGTGATCCTTGAAATCAATGTAATATGATGTGTAGCTCAGTTGTTTTATCAATTGTTAATAATGGTTCTCATTATTATTAATATTAAAAACGTTTTTTGCTGTTTAATAGATATTTATGGAAACCATGAAACTTGTTCAGGATTCTTGTACAAAATAGAAAGCTCAAAAGAACAGCATTTATTTCAAATAGACATTTGTAACATGTCTTTACTGTCACTTTTAATATATTTAATGCGTTTTTTTTTTTTTTTCTAAATTTAAATAAATACATTATTTTTTTTATCTCCTTTTATAAAATCTTAAATATTTAAAATTATTAAGCAGCCTAACTGTTTTTAACATGCATATGATATGATAATGATAATAAGAAATGTTTCTTGAACAGCAAATCATTATATCGAATATTAAAGGGCTTCTGCAGGTCTTTAAAAATACTTACATTTAGTTGTATCAAATTTAAGGCCATAAAAAGTGTTAAATGGTACAAGAACGTCTTAGTTTTGAAATCAAGAGGTCTTAAATTTGGGGGTGGAAAGACAAGAATTATGATATTTTTCAATAAGCCGCTCTGCTGTGTATACAATCTTATATATGAAGCTATTATTTCAGCTCCGGGAATTATTTGTTAAAGATTCAATATTGCTTGATTAAGGTAATATGAATATTTAACTTATAATTTATACTTTATTAAGTGGTCGTCCAGCGATCACTAACATCAGTATATATTATTAATCTCGTTTTAAAGTATTTATCCTTCTTGCCACAAAGATAACGTTGCCTAGCTCGAATTTGAGAGATTATTAATCTCGTTTTATTGTTACCGTGGCCACGAGGCAAGAGAAGCGAGATTAATAATATATACTGATGTTAGTGATCGCTGGACGAGCACTTAATAAAGTATAAATTATAAGTTAAATATTAATATTACTTTAATCAAGCAATATTGAATCTATAACAAATAATTCCCGGAGCTGAAATAATAGCTTCATATAAAATTGCATTACAGCTGATTTTGTTTAGACCAATGTGAAAATCAACCCAGGTTTTTACATTGCAGGTGTAAATGTGAACTGGTGGATTGACATTATTAAATATAATGCATTATTAAAATCTAGACAATTAAGATATTTTATGTTATGTAATATAATTGATTGATAATAACATATACATTAATATAATTCAGACTTTTGACTTTTCTTAAAAATGGTTTAAAGTCTGAAATGTTAGGTTTATAATTTTTTTTTACCTATCTGTATATATTTTACACTTTAATATGTTAGCATAGACATTGCCCCACCCTGCTTATATGGTATTCATTTTATTTGTGCAGGTCTTAAATTTGAGCCTAAAGATCCTGCAGATACCCTGACATTATATAGAAATCATGTGACATGTATTTATCTATTTATTTTTGTACAGATCTCTTATTGGCTGATCGAGAACGGCTTCACGGTGCTCATTGCGGCCTGTGACACGTTCCGCGCGGGTGCCGTGGAGCAGCTGAGGACTCATCAGCGGCGTCTGAACTCTCTACACCCCCCTGAGAAGCACGGAGGACAGCCCGCCGTACAGCTCTTCGAGAAGGGCTACGGCAAGGATGCTGCTGGGATCGCCATGGAGGCTATCGCCTTTGGTAAAAACCTTTTGGGATTTTAGAGGAAATTCAACTTTAGCTTTCATTTATTAACACTTCTCTCTCTCTCTCTCTCTCTCTCTCTCTCTCTCTCTCTCTCTCTCTCTCTCTCTCTCTCTCTCTCTCTCGCTCTCTTTCTTTCTCTCTCTCTCTCTTTCTCTACCTCTCTCTCGCTGCCTCTCTCTCTCTCTCTCTCTCTCTCGCTCTCTCTCTCTCTCTCTCTCTCTCTCTCGCTGCCTCTTTCTCTCTCTCGCTGCCTCTCTCTCTCTCTCTCTCTCTCTCTCTCGCTGCCTCTCTCTCTCTCGCTCCTCTCTCTCTCGCTCTCTCTCTCTCGCTCTCTCGCTGCTCTCTCTCGCTGCCTGCTCTCTCGCTGCCTCTCTCTCTCTCTCTCGCTGCCTGTCTCTCTCTCTCTCTCTCTCTCTTGCTGCCTGTCTCTCTCTCTCTCGCTGCCTCTTTCTCTCCCTCGCTCTCTCGCTGCCTCTCTCTCTCTCTCTCTCGCGCTCTCTCTCTCTCTTGCTGCCTCTCTCTCTCTCTCTCTCTCGCTGCCTCTCTCTCTCTCTCGCTACTCTCTCTCTCTCTCTCTCTCTCTCTCTCTCTCTCTCTCTCTGCTCTCTCTCTCTCTCTCTCTCTCTCTCTCTCTCTCTCTCTCTCTCTCTCTCTCTCTCTCTCTCTCTCTCTCTGCTCTCTCTCTCTCTCTCTCTCTTTCTCTCTCTCTCTCCCTCTCTCTCTGTCTCTCTCTCTCTCTCTCTCTCTCTCTCCCTCTCTCTCTCTCTCTCTCTCTCTCTTGCTGCCTCTCTCTCTCTCTCTCTCTCTCTCTCTCTCTCTCTCTCTCTCTCTCTCTCTCTCTCTCTCTCTCTCTATCTCTCTCCCTCTCTCTCTCCCTCTCTCTCGCTCTGCAGCTCGGAACCAGGGCTTTGACGTGGTACTGATCGATACCGCCGGCCGTATGCAGGATAACACTCCTCTGATGACGGCTCTGGCGAAGCTGATCACCGTCAACACCCCGGACCTGGTGCTGTTTGTGGGAGAAGCGCTGGTGGGAAATGAGGCTGTGGATCAGCTGGTAGGTGTAATGCCACATATGGCCTGAAGTAGCCATCTTTAACCAGAAATGTAAATCAATAAAAAGTGCTTTAGCACTAGGGAGCGCTTGATGTTGCAGAGAGCCATTTTTCAACCCCAGTCTGCTTCCACTAATTTATTTGGTCATTTAGCAGACGCTTTTATCCAAAGCGACTTACAAATGAGGACATTATAGAAGTAATCAAAACCAAAATGCAATATTAAATTGAAAAGTGTGTCAGATATTATTCAAAAATGTATACTTGTGTCTTTCAAGGAAAATTGAAAGCCATACAAGTTTAGAATGACGTGAAATTAAGTAAATGATGGAGTTTCTTTTATTAAAATAGAAATTGATACCTTTATTCAACAAGGATGCATTAAATTGATTAAAATTACAATAAATACATTTGATATATGAGACTTATATTCTTCTGAAATTGATAGGCAAAGTATCCTAAAAAATGTATCATGGTTTGCTCAAATATTAAGCAGTAAAAATGTTTTCGACATTGATAATATTAAGAAATGTTTTCTGAGCATCAAATCAGCATAATATAATGATTTCTGAAGGATCATGTGACACTGAAGCAGTGTTATTTTATTGAGATAATATTATAGTTTTTAATTGTTAAATCATTTTTGATATTTTTAGTTGAAGTTTAGTATATCAAGATAAACTAAATGAAACTAATAGTATTTCACTATATTAATGCTTTGTTGTTGTTTTTGTTTAAATGCTACCTTGTAGTGATGCGTCGTTCTTGAACGATTCGTTCATTTTGAATGTGACTCGGGAAGAACGAGTCGTCTCGGGGAGTGATTCGTTCAGTCGCGCATGCGCACCATCCTATAGGTTCTGTCCTGGACTTAGTTCACCTGTTTCGAGTCGTCCGTTCATCACGTGACTCATGCAGTATGAGCCGGAAAGAGAATGGATTAGTTCATCTGTCGAGTCTTCGGGTTTGAGTCTGATGGAAAAAGACTTAATAATAATAATAACCAACTCTTTAGTTTATTACCTTTGTTACCACATTCAGTGTTATGGAAAAGAACCATCATGGTAGAAATTCACACATTTATAAACTGCAAGAAATAAAAAGCTAAAATTTGAGACCAGAAACGCATCACGTAACTGTAAGAGTAAATAATAATGATAACTATGCTCCCGTTTGTAAGGAAGCTTGCTAAAAAGAACGAAATGACTCAAAAAAAGATTTGTTCATTTTGCTGAACGAGACTCAAAGGTCCGAGTCGGTAAAATGACCCGAACTTCCCATCATCACTATCTTGGTGAGCAATCATCAAAAACAAACAGACAAAACAAATAAAGTAATCACACATACATAATTATAAAAATGGAATTGGTCCATTTGAACTACTTTGGGGGGGAAAGTAACGGGTAAAGTCTATGTGTAATAACATTGAGGGACTTTCGAGAGAGGAAAAGTTAACGAGGGATAATTCAGCCAATTAGAAACAATATCTGGGCTTCAAAGGATGTCCATGACGGTTACCACTCTCTCACTTGTTCTGTAGCTTGTGGGAAGTTTATATATGAAGTTCAGTACTAAGCCAACATTACCAGGTCATTATGTAGTGAATGTGTTTTTTGTTGTAGGTTAAATTTAATCAAGCGCTGGCTGATCATTCCAAGACTGACAAACCCAGGCTCATCGACGGCATCGTTCTCACCAAGTTTGACACCATTGATGATAAGGTATGTCTTCAGGTCCCTTTGTTTCCGTTCTTGTGAAGTGAATCTTGGTTAAGAATAACTCCCCATTGTTTCGTGTAGGTGGGCGCTGCGATCTCCATGACCTACATCACCGGTCAGCCCATCGTGTTTGTGGGCACCGGGCAGACGTACAGCGACCTGCGCAGCCTCAACGCCAGGGCTGTGGTCAGCGCACTCATGAAGGCCTGAGATACAAGACCTGCCTCTACTGCTCCAGCGACTTTCACGGTTCCGCTACAGCTAGATATGAGACCCTGTGACCCTCTCCGCTTCCTGTGAATGCCTACGTGTTGAAATGATAGGTGTTTCTTTTGCTGTCCTACAGGTTTAACTGAAATTCAGTTCATATTTAGGATCCTTGTGTTTTGTTCCAGGAAAAAAAAAAAGTGTTTCAGTTTAATGAATGGAAGTAATATCATTTGACTTGATCTCACCTCAGCAACCATTTTTGATTGACATGTAACACAGCCAATCAGACAGCAGTGCTTTGGTTTTCATTTAAATAATGGAAAGTACTTTTCTGCATCTGTTCTTTGTGTTCTTGTTCTTTCTGCCCACCAAAAAAAGGACTGAGGTGTTATTCCAATGTTATAAGAGAGATAATATATTCTAAATGTATTTTGTCTACTGTTTATTTGATTATTTTGGGTACATTCAGATGATGCCCGCAACCCAAACTGTCATGAAATCACTACCATAGTGCCTCAGCTCATTACTTTAGCCGTTGATCCCAAAACGATTCTGTACAAACGCTGCCTTTTCTCATTCTTCCTTTTATACTCAGGCTTGTCATGCCTCTGGATATTAAAGGGTATTGTAAGGTTTGGTGCTTGAGGTTTGAAGGCGCCTCAGCAGAAAGTTCTGAAATGCTGCATATACCAAACTATCTGACGCCCTACAAAGTTTTACATATTTGTTTTAATTCATTAGTGACTGTACTGCCATTTTCTTTTTTTCAGATCCCTCGGTCCTTTGATTTTAGAACAAAGTCAGATCTTAATTCTCCATCACCTCATGTTAATTTATGCTAGCACAATGGCAAGACTGGAGAGCTTCATAGAGAAGATTTGTTGTACTTTGAGAATGTGTAATATTTCTTAAATAAAGCTGCTATAATGCTTGTAATGATGTGTCATGTTTGGAACTAGTAGTGGGATTTATTGTTTCCTATACTGCTTTACTTATGCTGAATTCTAGGGGAAGCCTGTTTTTCTAACACAGGAAAAAAAAAAGCTTGCATCTCTTTCAGACTTTTTCTTTTTAGATTCAGAATTACAAGATACGAACTCAAGTTTACAATTCAATAATCAGTTTTTTCACAATCTCGCACATCCTGCCATGGAATAAATAAGTTAATTACGAATTTTGCTTTTTTTTTTACTTTCTTGCCATTGCTTTCAATTCAATTTCTTCTCAGACGTTTATATTCTCAGTTACAGGGGAAAGAAAGTTAGACTAGAGAGATATAAACTCAGAATTGCGTGGTGTAAAAGACAAATAGGAAATAAAGAAATACAAATAGATGTGTCTGTTGCATTCCAAAAACAAACTTGCCTCATGACTGGTGTGGTCCGATTCTCAAATTATTACTTTTACATGCTGGTTCTTATGAATCAGTCAAAAAGGTATTACAAACCCATTGGTTTAAATCGGTATAGTCACCAAATTCAGCAGGGTGGTTACTGAGCTACTGTAACAGCTGATTCACTGACTGGCTGTTTATGACGACGTACAGTCAAATATTTTGGTATAGTTGGCTCTACCAATAGCCTTGTGGGCAGCACGCCAACATATCGCTCGTTCAGAGTTCGAGTCCCAGCTTGCGGACCTTTCCCGATCCCATCCCTCATCTCTTTCCCACTTCAACTCTTGTCTACATGCTTTCCTATCTTGAAGGGTTAGTTCACCCAAAAATGATGTAATTAATTACTCACCCTCATGTTGTTCCAAACTCGTGAGACCTTCATTCGTCTTCGGAACACAATATTTTGGATGAAATAATTGCGCTCTCTGACCCTGCATAGACAGCAACACAACTGAACTGTTCCCAGACCCAGAAATGTAGTAAGGACACCGATAAAACAGTCCATGTAATATCAATGGCTCAGCTTCAATTTTGCGAAGCTACAAGAATACTTTTTGTAACAATTCTCCCAGAGTCACCGTCTTCCACCATTTTGGGGAGTACCATGACGCATGCTTTTACATTCAGGAGAAAGTGCACACACGCTTCATGGTACTCTCCAAAATGGCAAAAATACGTTAACTCGGAGAGAAGAATTGTTTAATAAATTGGTATTTTTGTTTTCTTTGTGCACAAAGTATTCTCGTAGCTTCGCAAAATTGAAGTTGAGCCATTACGTGTCACATGGACCATTTATTGATGTCCTTACTATGTTTCTGGGTCTGGGAACATTTCAGTTGTGTTGGTCTATGGAGGGTCAGAAAGCTCTTGGATTTCATCAAAAATACCTTAATTTGTGTTCCGAAGATGAACGAAGGTCTTAGTGGAACGACATCTGACATCTAGCCGACTCTGTTGATCTTCTCCTGGATTCATTTAACTCAAAACTTAAGAATGTTATTGATGATATTGCTCCTGTGAAAGTCAGCAAAGAAGACTGGCAGACTATAATAACCTTGGAGAAAATCAACAGCAGTTCAGAGTATGAACAGACAATGCAGAAAGGCTGAGCGGAAGACAAAACTAGAAATACACCATAGCATTTATAAAGACAGCCTTCATGCTTTCAATGTGGAACTAGCTACAGCTAGACAGACCTTCATCTCAAACCTTATAAACAGTAACTTAAACAACACTCGCACTCTTTTTGCTACTGTTGAGAGACTGACAAACCCCCCCAAGTCATATTCCCAGTGAAATGCTCTCTGACAGCAAATGCAATGAGTTTGCTTCCTTCTTTTCAGAGAAGATCAGTAATATCAGGAAGGAGATTGGCACATCTTCAAGTTATGCAGAGGTCACACAGATTCGACAGCAATCTCAAAAAGAAGTGACTATGTCTGTTTTTGAAGCAAGTGATAGCAAGATTTTGGAGGAAATAGTACAGCATCTTAAATCGTCAACCTGCTATCTTGACACACTTTCCACATATTTTTTCAAAAGTGTGCTTAACTGTTTAGAAGCAGATCTCTTAGAAGTGCCTGGACAATTTTCAATCTGGTTTCTGACCACCACAATCACAGCACAGAGACAGCACTCATAAAGATAATAAATGATATTCGCTTTAATTCTGATTCTGGCAAAATATCAGTGCTGGTACTACTAGATCTCAATACTGCGTTTTACACTGTCGATCATAACATACTTCTAGAGAGACTGGAAAACTGGGTCGGGCTTTCTGGGATGGCACTCAAATGGTTCAGGTCATACATCGAAGGAAGTGGTAATTATTATGTGAGCATAAGTCTAAGTGGACGTCCATGACATGCGGAGTCCCACAAGGCTCTATTCTTGCACCGCTCTTGTTTAGCCTGTATATGCTCCCACTAAGTCAAATAATGAGAGAGAACCAAATTGCCTATCACAGCTATGCTGATGACACCCTTATCTCCAAATGACTATAGCCCCATTAACTCCCTCTGCCAATGCATTGATGAAATTAATATTTGGATGTACCAGAACTTTCTTCAGTTAAACAAGGAGAAAAATGAAGTCATTGCATTTGAAAACAAATATGAAGTGACTGTAGGGATCGAACAACTAGAAACTTGTTCATGCCTTTATCACCAGCAGGGTGGATTATTGTAATGGTCTCCTTCCAAAGAAGAGCATTAGACGGCTGCAGCTCATCCAGAACGCTGCTGCCAGGATTCTGACCAGAACCAGAAAATATGAGCATATCACACCAGTCCTCAGTCCTTACACTGGCTCTCAGTTACATTTAGGATTGATTTTAAAGTACTTTTACTCGTTTATAAGTCACTCAATGGCCTAGGACCTAAATACATTACTGATATACTCACTGAATATAAACCTAACAGACCACTCAGATCATTAGGATCGAGTCCGTTAGAAATACCAAGGGTTCACACAAAACAAGGGGAGTCTGCTTTTAGCTATTATACCGCCCGCAGCTGGAACCAGGTTCCAGAAGAGATCAGATGTGCATCATGTGCTAAAACATTAGTCACGTTTAAATCCAGACTCAACTGATCTGTTTAGCTGTGCATTTACTGAATGAGCGCTGTGCTATATCCGAACTGACTGCACTGTGTATTAATGTATAATCCGTTTCTATATTTAACCGTTTAAATCATTCTAAAAGTTTTTAAATTCATTTTTTTGGTGTTTTCCTTTCATGTAAAGCACTTTGAATTACAATGGTGTATGAAATGTGCTATATAAATACACTTGCCTTGCAGAATTTTCTTTCATTTTTGGGTGAACGAACCCTTTAATAAAATCAACAAATTGTACAGTTGTTTTGTATAGTTTGTCGATGCTAATCAATCCACCTTATTTTGCGAAGTATTTTCTTTCAATGCCTCTATAGTTAACCAGAAGTCCACAAATCAGTGTGTTTATGATTACGATTATAAAGTAAAATAATATAACAAATACTAGTTTGCTTTATCAAGCAGCATAACGGATGTTTTTGTACAGCTAAAGTAACTGGAAGCGGATGACACCGGAGGTTTAGTACATTCACGTTACAAATGGCCGCTCTTGCTCGTAAGTTAAACAATGTAGATGTAATTCTTGAAAACACATTCGCTGCGCATTTGTGCACTCTCATTAATGACAACAGCACATTTGGTACCAAACAGATGCTTTATTTTAAAATTGCATAAAAATACTTAAATGACATTTGTGGACAGAGATGATACAACAGTGGACCACTGCAGTTAAAATACAAAAGGTTTATAAACAACTGTTTACATGTCTTTTTTGAGCATTACTGACCAAGCATTTACGACTATAAATGGGGACTAACTGTCAAAGTGCAATCAAATGTATTGAAAGTTGTGTGGCTTGAGAGAAACGATGGCATTATATCATTATCTTCAGTCTCGTGAAAAGATCAAGTAGATTCATGGAAGCGGAGATGCTTCTAGAAGTAAAGCCTGAGAAATCACACTTTCACTGCATTTGCTCCTTACAGAACAGATTTAGTAATAAAATAAATGTCCTGAGTCATATTTCATCCAATAAAAATGTCTGTGTGTGTCCTGTATATGGAAGCGTGTTTCCACAACAGAATAAAACAATAAAAAATGTAATTGCTACTTTTTTTCTAACAAATCTGACTTTTTTCTTTGAATTCTTAGTTTACATCTCGCATTTCTGTATACTGTAATTAATTAAGTTAATTGCAACCTTTTATCTCACAATTCAGATTTTTTTTCTTGCAAATTTATTAAAATCGTTATTTAGTTCATTATTTACTACAGCAAATGCTGTTATTAAACATTTAATTTTACTGTACTATGTTAAGTATTACTAAGAATTATTATTATTTTTTTAATTAAATGAGGGATTTTTCACATTACATGACTGGCTAGGCCACTCCAGGACCTTGAAATGCTTCACTGCTTAGTTGTCCTTGCTGTGTGTTTGGGGTCATTGTCATGCTGGAAGACCCAGCCACGACCCATCTTCAATGCTCTTACTGAGGGCCAAAATCTCACGATACATGGCCCCATCCATCCTCCCCTCAATACGGTACAGTCGTCCCCTTTGCAGAAAAGCACCCCCAAAGCATGATGTTTCCACCCCCATGCTTCACGGTTGGGATGATGTTCTTGGGATTGTACTCATCCTTCTTCTTCCTCCAAACACGGCGAGTGGAGTTTATACCAAAAAGTTATATTTTGGTCTCATTTGACCACATGACCTTCTCCCATGCCGCCTCTGGATCATCCAGATGGTCTTTGGCAAACTTCAGACGGGCCTGGACATGTGCTGGCTTGAGCAGGGGGACCTTGCGCTCCCGTGTATTAATCCCGTGTAGTTCTAGGCTGATCCCTCACCTTTCTCAGGATCATTGATACTCCACGAGGAGAGATCTTTCATGGAGTCCCAGTCCGAGGGAGATTGACAGCCATCTTGAATTTCTTCCATTTTCTAATAATTGCACCAACAGTTGTTGCCTTTCACCAAGCTGTTTGCCTATTGTCCTGTAGCCCATCCCAGCCTTGTGCAGGTCTACAATTGTGTCCTTAGACAGCTCTTTGGTCTTGCCCATAGTGGAGAGGTTGGAGTCTGATTGATTGAGTGTGTGAACAGGTGTCTTTTATACAGGTAACGAGTGCAAACAGGTGCAATTATTATATGTACAGGTAATGAGTGGAGGATGTGAGGGCTTCTTAAAGACAAAATAACAGGTCTGTGAGAGCCAGAATTCTTGCTGGTTGGTAGGTGATCAAATACTTATTTCATGCAATAAAATGGAAGTTAATTATGTAAAAATCATACAATGTGATTTTCTGGAATTTTTTTTTGATTCTGTTTCTCACAGTTGAGGTGTACCTACTTGAAAAATCGTCAGTGTATCAAATACTTATTTGCCCTACTGTATATACATAAACTTATTTAGAGGTGAAATATGACATGGACATTTCTTGATAATTTTGTGAGGTTCAAACAATCAATTTTAATATTGCTGGTGCTTTTACTTATATGAAAAATGGGAAGTGAGGCTGAATTACTAACTAAATATTTTTAACATCAGACTGCCCTGAACATCATTCTTGGTCCACACTTCACTTAAAGCCACATAAACAAAAAATTCTCCCTCACTCACATGAAGAGTTTCATAAACATTTCCAGAGTTGCAGGAGTTCACAGTTTGGTTGGTGGTGCTTTTACTGACGCCTTTCCCGTGTGAAGCGAACAGGGACTGGCGGCTCGGTTTAAGTATGAGAAATGAGTCTGTTGTGCGTGAAGATCTAGTCATACCAGATCCGAGCGGAAGGGGGCGGCGGAGCTGTGGAAACGTTCCCAGACTGCCACTTGTGTCATGAGTGGTAGTCTGGACAGGGAAAGAGGAAGAGCTACAATGAAGGTCTCATTACAACAGCGTGCATCAGCTGATTTCATCACGGGAAGCCGCGGGTGCAGAGGAGTACAGTGGGAAGGTGAGTATAAAACAACAACAGAAGCTTTTGCATTGTGCTGCATTCATGTTTCTATCGTTCTAGAAGCATGCACTGAAGGAAAGAAGGGAAGAGGAAAAAATGCATTGTCATGCTCCAGTCAAATGCCCAAACTGCCTTAAGCATGCAAGCTGCTTGAAGTGCCGACACAAAAGCTGTCCTAACCTTGCAGGAGGTTTTTCTGGGTCGTAATGCCATTTAGATTTTCTTCGCCTTGTGAGATGGGAGATCCTGAATTAATCCAGCAAATGAATCGGTGAAAAATAAAGAAATATCAGTTGCACGTAACGCATCTAAAAAGGGAAGACAACCTACCCCAGCCATTGGTGTCCACATCCCGGTCCAGATCCCGGTTGCAAATCTCATTGGCCAGTCGTTCGAAGTACTCCGGCAGGTCGGAGTATTCGTTGCCGTATGAGATGACCTTAATGCCCTTGTCCAGCATGTTGTCTCGGAGCTTCTTGAATTCGCCCACATCCTCTCGCCGCACCAGCATGAAGTGCTCAAGGTCAGACTTGTGTTTGACCGCCTCGAGAAACAGTGCCTGGAAGGTGGTGTCATCCACGGTCCTCCCGCAGCCCAGGAACACAAAAGACTTGGTTTCGTAGAGTTTCTGGATCTCCCTCTGCAAAAACATGCAACAATGTAACAACTGAGTAACACAGTGGACTGATGTGACTCTCCTTACACTTTGAACACATGTCAGTCCACTCATCTTAATAACAATAAATAAATAATTAAAATGTAAATATACTTTGAAATATATCAAATTGAACGTAGTTAACACTGGGGCAGGGCTAGGTTTGGCCACCCCACTCACAACTGCTTGCTTCGGTCTTTTTTTTCTTGACGAAAATTGTCCTCTCCTGTCTGCCGTTAATATTGTGCTTGTTTCATTTGAATATTGCATGTGAAATTATTGCAATATAAAAGTATATTTTCAAACTTTAATGTTAGGTGATCTTAATCGTGATTAGAAAAATTAGTTCAAATGTTTTAATCGATTGACAGCACTAATTTGTTTATATCATGAATTATTAATTTAGAAATCATCATCGTTTTGGGGGGAGTTGCACCACATAACATTGTAAACCTGAAATAACCTTGCCTTAAAGGTCTAATTATTTTTTTAATCGCATTTGTGATTTAAAACACGTCAATTTTTAAACCATTCAGGTTTGCTGTGCTGCACAATTTGTAAAGTTGTGTGATTATATATCAATATGACTACAAAATAACGTATAATATAAAAGAAAAATATTATAATGCACATATATATATATATATATATAAAATGTTATTATTATCACATTTATTATTTTCAATGCTACTACTACATTACTAATATTTTTGTCTTAATTTCTTCATTAACATTAAACCACAAGGAGTCCTCAATGAGCACAGTGCCACGCTTCACCCTTTACTTTGAAAAACACAGTACATTTACTTAATTAAATTACAATTTAATAACCGCACAGCCATATCATAATTTCAGTTTTATGCATCACCCTCACATTTTTGACTATGTCCCTGAAAACATATTAAAATGAATGTGAATGCAGACATTAAAACATGCTCATCATAGAAGAGGTGTATTCAAAGTTCAAATTGCATTTTTTAACTGCATTATTTCATAGATCATCATAACATAATACATGGCTTTTATCAGCATCATATAAACTTCATATAATGCTGTCATAGCAGTTTGCATCTGGGTAAATTATTTCAAGGACTGGACAGTGAGCACTAAAGGGAGCATGCTTTGGTTCAGTGTCCTCCACCCCGGTGAATTAGCAACGTTCCAGTGGTGTGACGTTTTTTCTCTCCATTCACTCACCATGACTTCTGTGTTCCTCAGAACGTTCTGGTAGCCGGCAGGATGCAGTACGATGCCGCTGGGGTTTGTGTAAACACCGTGAATATGGAGTAAGCTCAGTCTTCTCTTCTCCTGAGCCCACTCCAGAACCTGCACACACAAGCACACAGCAGCATTTCATACTCCACAGCTCCCAATCCGGCTCCCACTAGGAGCGTCCAGCTGCTTTGAACGACTGCAGGTTCTAATCAAGAGGCATTTGATGGAAAAGGTGCATAAACACCCTGCCTAAAGGCCACGCTATGGAAAAGCACACACGGCCTGATGAATAAAGACACAGGGAACTGAACATGCAGTCACTTGTGTTTCCGAGGGCCCTTCAGGTGAGCTGCTGTAGAGCTCACATGCACTAATGCACCACATGACGCTTGCCCTGAGACCATAAGGCTGATTTTATGGCTCACTGCTTTGTGCTGAAGGAAATTTATGGCCAAAAGCAAACAGAGATGAACCCAGTGCACTGAACATCTGAGGAAGTGCATTTCGCACACTTTGTTTTTAGTTTGCGCTGAAAGCAACTGATGATCTGACGATGGGTATTTTTTTAATAGTCTCGTCTTCAGATATTTGTATCTGTTATTTATCAGTGACTTTTATCAGACATAATGCAATTCAGACTAAATAATCGTGCTCTATATGAAGTCACATTGCGGATGGACGGTCAGGTCCCAATGACCTGCCAAGAAACATCACCATTTGTAAGTGTTTTGCATTGGTATGTTTTATATTAATACTAAATTCATTCTGAAGACGACTGTAATGATGTAGGAAATTCAGCTTGGCATCACAATAATAAATTACATTTTAAAATATATTCAAATTGAAAATAGTTCATTCAAATTGTAATAATTTTTCTTGTAAAATGTAAATGTTTACAAACATTTTACTAGAATAAAATAGAAAAAGTGTATATATATATATGTGTACATATAAAATTGAGGTTTCACAAAATAAAATACTAAAATGTTAAACATTGTTGTTAAATGTTGTAATTTATAAGAATGTTTGATTGACAAAATTAACTACTTTCAAAGTCGTTGCAGTCACTTTTTATTTTATACTAATAATCATGATATTCACAAGCGGATTTATACTATTCAGGATTTATATTATGAATTTAAATGAGCCCTAATTTTATATTGTTGCTTCAGAAAATACATAACATGGAGAATATATGACATTTATATTATTAAAGTATCATCTTTCATCAACACTATATTTATGCACTGACCACATGCAAATCTAAAAGTTGGACTTCTTTCACTATTCAAATTGTTAGCGTCAAATAATACAGTCTGTCAATGCTAACTCCCCTCATTTATCCAGAAAACCCAGCTGGTACCTTCTTCTCGTCTGTGAGATCCAGAGACTCCAGCTTGGTCCCTTGGTGAGCGGCGTAAATCTCTAGCAGATTGTCAAAGTTGGTGGTGAGGACCAGAGCGCCGCTCTCCATCAACTGCAGCACGGAGCGGAGGAGATGTTTCCCAGCGTTCTCCATCTTACACTCCAAGTCATCAAACACCTCGTAGAGGCAGTCTTTAAAAAAGGTGGAGCGTACATTTCCCGTCCTCTACAGAGACCAAAAGAAAGAAGTTTGAGATGAATAGAAAACCGATCAACTTGAGGAGTCTAGTGTTACAGGAGTCAACCAAAACTGGCTCAGATGGGAAAATAAGCATTATCTTCTTCAAAGGTCTTGAAATGTTCTCTATTAATTCATATATATAATATATATATGCTAATCTTGTAGGCAATGAAATTAGCTTCATTTTTACACATGGTGGTGTTCACCAATGCAAACTTCAACCCTGATAATAGGAACCTCATAAGAAACAGAATACTTCAGTCAAATATTTAGGCTATATTTGTAGGTAATTAGAAACTCTGCACACAATTTGATTCTGAGTATGTGAGAGACTGTGAAGAGAGCACTGAGAATAGAGGAGTTTTGACAGCAGTGCCCTTGTCAGACTCAATCTCATTACACTGAGCCGAATTCATTCTCTGAGCCTGGCAGAGGCACATGGAAAACCAGAGACAGCAAGCAAGAGAAAGAGAGAGAGAGAGAGAGAGAGAGAGAGACAGCATGAGAGAGAGAGAGAGAGCGAGAGACAGCATGAGAGAGAGAGAGAGACAGCGAGAGAGAGAGAGTGAGAGACAGCATGAGAGAGAGAGAGACAGCGAGAGAGAGAGCAAGAGCGAATGAGAGAACGAGAGAGAAAGAGAGAGAGCGAGAGACCGCATGAGAGAGAGAGAGAGAGAACGAGAGAGAGAAAGAGAGTGAATTTCAACACATCTTTATTACAATTTCTAGACAGCATGAGAGAGAGAGAGACAGCGAGAGAGAGAGAGCAAGAGCGAATGAGAGAGAGAGACAGAGAGAGAGACAGCGAGAGATAGCGAGAGACAGCATGAGAGAGAGAGAGAGATAGAGCGAGAGAGAGACGGCGAGAGAGGCTGCAGCCTCAGCCCGACTCTATTTAATATCTATATTAACGAACTGGCATCAGCACTTGATAAGTCCAGATGATCTTCTGTTGCTGTCGCCTCATGAAGAGGGGCTGCACCAAAGCCTCTCCATTTTGGAGAAGTACAGTAATGATTGGGCCTTACCGATAAACATGGAGAAGTCATAAATCATGATCTTTCAGAAAAAGCCTTGTCTTGCTGACAAAAAAATATGAGTTTAAAATTGGGGGAACTATTCTCAATCATGTAACCTGCTATAATTATTTGGGTCTGACGATCTCAGCCTCTGGGCAGTTCAATACTGCAATAAAAGATCTGACAGATAAGGCACGCAGGGCTTTTTACAGTATAAGAAGACCCCTGATTAAATTCAACCCACCCATTAAACTGTGGATAAAAATCTTCCATAGCATCATCAAACCCATTCTTCTGTACGGCTGTGAAATCTGGGGCGTCAATTTCCACAGTATAAAACCTGATTATAAATTAGCGCCGTACCGGAGCATTATTAAAGGCTATGGTCTTCCTTATAGAGTGCAGCAAATATAAACACATCAGAGATGCCTATTTCAAACAAATAGCGCTAGTGTCACCTGAATTCCAGCAAACGAGCAACACAGAGAAACTCTGGTTTATATCGGGAGAGAAGGAAAAGTGCATCCACCTGGCAGCGCACCTGCTAATAATCCCCATTCACTTGATTCCCCATTGGCTCTATGACTCTCTCTCCTCTCCACCTGTAGCCGCAGTATGTGCACTCCTGCCATCTAATGAGGGACAACGGCTGAACCCTCCTCACCATTTACACTAGCTCTCTGTATTCTTAAAAAGGTTTTTATTTGTATTTTTTCTCTCTTTTCATTGTGATAAGTTGGACATGTTTATGTGTTTATTTCCCCCCTTTTTTATGAATCTTTATGTTTGTATAATATACTTATTGCTTTGGCAACATTGTGATATGTTACACAGTCATGCCAATAAAGCTCTTTTGAATTGAGTTGAAAATTCAAGAGAGAGAGAGAGAGGTGCTGCACTTTCTCAAGAAGCTAATTATCAGCACCTCCACACCTGACATGAATTGAATGCCTCTGATCTCAGAGGTGTAATTGTCTTTCAGCTGGTCACACCTGGTATTAACCTCTGTCTCAGCATCTGATCATATGCGTCAGCATTAAATACAGATGAAACACTTTTCTTCTATCAAACCACTCAAAATGCATTTGCAGGGCTCCAGACTGGCTAAAACTGTTGATTTGAGACCAAAAATATACAAATTATATTTTTACCAAAATCAATTTAGCCTTACTTTCACTTGCTCATCAATGGATCATCTGCAGTAAATGGGTGCCATCAGAATGAAATTAAAATAAATAATGGTTTCTTACAAGCATGCAGCTTTTCAATTCACAAAACATTATTTGATGGACTGTTAATGATGATCACTTGTGGATTATTGTGATGTTTTCATCTCATTCTGATGGAACCCATTCACCACAAACAAAACAAAAAGTTGAAAGTGATATAATATATATATATGATATAAAAGTTGAAACTACATATAATCTAGGACCTTTATACTATACATGTCATTGTAAAGACTAGAGGTTTATCCCGTACAGCCTTGATTTCATCTGTGTCAAGTTCAATATAGCGTCTACCCTCAGTAAGGTCTATTTATCTTTTTCTCTGGAAGCCTGATTTGGGTACTTAATGAAAAATAACAGCATTGAGCAACAAGCATTCGGAAATGAGATGAACATGCAATCAATTCTTGGAAGGGTCTGGACTTTTTTTGTGCTTATCAACAGTAACTCAATAACATTGATGTCTGAATCATAAAGGCAGTCTGAAAATGACTTAAATGTTCATGTCCAAACATGTCAAAGCGCAAATGTATTTTGACTGGAATCTACTGACTTACAGCGAACATTACAAAGAATGCTTTTCTAGATAAATATGTAATGCTGAAGCTGAATGAAGTAGCATCTAGTCAAGGCACGTTGTTCTGGAGGTGTGAATCTTGGACGCATGTTCAGATTTGGATAGTTTTTTGTGCCACTGCTCTGCTCAAAACACTCACAAATCACTGAAAGACCTCACACTAACAATAACAAACAGGGTGGAGACAGACAGCAGGCTGATGTTTTTCTAGGACAGTTTTTTGTTGATTTGAATTGTTCAGCAACGATCATTCCAGACAATGAAACCCGAGCACCGGAGCTGAAATACATTACCTAACTCCCTTTCACAAGCCTAAAGGCCCGTACACACCGGGACGAATTTCGCGTGCGTTATAAACCTCGCCGACGTTTTTTTTTCTAACGCCTCATGACTAAACAAAGGGCGCCAATGTGAGTGTGCACACCCACACGAAATTTTGAACCTTGCTGACACGCTCCTTGTAGCCAAAGCGTCATTTTTTTTTTAACGCCTCGGGTTCGTTTTTTTGGTTTGACGCGCTGCGTCAAAAACTATCCGACCAATGAGATTGGCGCTTTTGCTCACGTGTCTGGAGCAGCTGAAGTTAATTCTTCTTCTAAAACACATTGTACTTTCTGGGGGCGCTCAAACCCTCGTTACAAAACAGTCTTGCTGAGCACTAGGGTTGTGACAGTGAGTCTTTGAAATGTTCCCACCACTTACAAACGATGGGGAGTTATTACAATACCCTGTAAGCGCCTTGCGTGTTTTACTTTGACTTTAATATCAGCAGCAATTCTGCGTCAAGCACTGTTTAAATAAAATAAAAATCAGCAAATAAATTCTCATTACAATAGCCTGTAAGCGCCGTGCGTGTTTTACTTTGGCTTTAATATCAGCGGCAATTCTGCGTCAAGCACTGTTTAAATAAAATAAAAATCTCAAATAAATGAGAAACTCTTTAAATAATTAAGTTTTTTTCCATAAAACATCACTTAGAGCAGGGATGCCCAATAGATCGATTTTCACGAAGGCAATGCTGGAAGATCATTGTCGCTTTAGGTCAGTGAAAATTTCTCAATGTCCAGGGGGCGATTTCATTAGATAAAACTACTGTAATCTCCTATAATGGCATATGGGGTTCCACTAATATTATGACTCGTATGTTAATAACTGTCATGTAAAAAAATCCCCATATAGCCTATAAATAAATAACAGTACCACCTCTGTACTACATATTCACCAAAACATGTGTTTCGGAGTATCAAAAAACACATATTTCAACTCTCTATCGTGTGTAAACATACAGACTGAAAAAACGGCTATTCTCAAATTGCTCAATCTTTAAACGCTGTATATATATCTTCCATATGATACGCAGGGAACTACATCTCTCAGTTGGATAAAAGAAGCCAGTGTCACACTAGTACACACAAGTGTTGATGGACGACTATTGTAATCAAGGTAAAGCTGATTACAGTGACAGGATCGTGCATTAGGCGCGCGTTATGTCCGTTATGATCTCCTGCGCAAACGAACTATATGTGCGCTCTCGGTTCACTCATATTTCTGCTTGAACAGATAGTTAACAAATAAAAGTGTAGTCTGCATAAAATTGTATTTGTTTTATTCGTCTTGTCTGGCCCCATTTATTGACAGAAAAATGTCAATAACATTTTGCTGCCAACACGAAATAAAGTGTCAAAAACAGAGAGAAAAAAATTAACAAACAAAGACTATAAAAGGCTTTTTAATCTGACTTATTCCAACTGTATTGAGCTTCACAAGTTTTGTCAGGATATAATTCGTTTATGCTAACACCCTTCAGCCTACATTCTCACTTTGTCAATAGGAAAAAAAAAATGTAGGTTTAGCCTCCGGGAATATTGCTCATGCGATTTTATATAGTATACAAGTCCTGTCCTTTAAAAGGATTTGATATCGAAATTAGCTATAGCTTAACTGGAGGATCTTGCTGTTAACTGCACAGTGAAAAGTGCAGCATTCTGAGAAAAATAAATAAATTTGACACTTTCCGTCAGTCATTTAAAATGATAGAATAAGCATAATACAATCCTTTCTTTGCTTGCTCATCCGAAGATTTGCTCTAGTTGAACGTCCTTCTGCGGCGTTTTAAAAGTGACATCGCATTCACACTCGGATAACATCTTTACACTTCCGATCTGAACAGAACACTCATCACAACCTGCCAGTTCCAATGTTTGAGAGCTGTATTATATCTGCATCGTTGCACATGCTTTGCTCAGACCCCGCAAATAAAACGAAGCACCGGTTCGTGCTGTTTTCAGCACGCGCAAAACTGTCCGAGTGCAGAACTTGCTGGTGCTTCACCATGTGTTTTACATTAAGCGCCATCTAATGTCAGGGAATGAATTTCTTCAGCATGTTCACTTGGCCCATCATCGTCAGCGAAAGGCGCCTCATCAACTTATCCACCCTTGGGCACGCACGAATCAAGTGTCCAACACCGCAACAAACGCTTCATATTATTTGTTGAAAAACGCTGGCGAATAACATAGTGAAATCCTCATGCCGATATTCGGGACAAGTCCCTCATCGGTGTCCTGCAAGATATATAAACATAGGGCCTTAAAGACACAACATGCCAGGAGGGGTGACGTACACACCGGGACATCTTTATGGGTGAATTTTTACCATAACGCGCGCGTTATTCGCCGACGTTTAACGCCTCATGACTAAACAAAGGGCGCCAATGACAGTATCACTTTTTTGAGTGTGCACACCGACACGAAAAACGCCACGCGTAAAAATACCGTCATTTTTTTTTAAACGCCTCGGGTTCGTTTTTTAACTGGTTTGACGCGCCGTGTCAAAAACTATCCGACCAATGAGATTGGCGCTTTTGCTCACGTGTCTGGAGCAGCTGAAGACATTACAGTAAAACACAACTTGGGGGCCCCCACGCTCAAACACAAAACAGTCTTGCTGAGCACTAGGGTTGTGACAGTGAGGAAATGTTCCCATTTTCACACATGACGCCTTGTCATGGGGAGTTATTACAATACCCCGCTGTAAGCGCCTTGCTCCCACACGTGTTTTACTTTGACAGACGCCCCGGCCTTTAATATCAGCAGCAATTCTGCCAAACAAACAAAACAAAAACCCAAGCACTGTTTAAATAAAATAAAAATCAGCAAATAAATTCTCATTACAAAGATAGAGAAGTAAAGACCTGTACCTCACTCAGCGCCGTGCGTGTTTTACTTTGACTTCCACTAATAGCACATCAGAGAGAGAGAGAGAGAGAGAGAGAGAGAGAGAGAGACGGAGAGAGAGAGAGCAATTCGAGCGAAAGATGCGTCAAGGACTGTTTGAATAAAACAGAGAGAGAGAGATAAAAAGAGACGGCGAGAGAGAGATCAGCAAATAAGCGATGAGAAACGAAGAGAGAGAGAGAGATGTTTTTTTTAAAACAGAGAGAGAGCGATAGAGAGAGCACTTAGAGCAGGGAGAGAGAGAGCAGAGAGAGAGAGCTAATAGATCGATCACGAAGACAAGAGATGAGAGACTGGAAGAGAGATAGAGCAGAGAGAGACGCTTTAGGTCAGTGTTTCTCAAGAGACAGAGAGAGAGAGAGAGAGAGAGAGAGACAGGGGGGCGAGAGAGAGAGAGAGAGAGATAAAAGAGAGACGGCGAGAGAGGCTACAGCCCGATATAATATATTCACTGGCAAGCACTATAAGTATGACTCGTTGCTGTCGCCTCATGTTTTCCATTTTGGAGAAGTCATAATGTTGGGCCTTACCGAAAAATGGAGAAGTAAAAAATAATCTTTCAGAAAAAGCCTTGTCTTGCTGACAAAAAATAAGTTTAAAATTGGGGGAAATTCTCAACAGTACCACCTCTCTACATATTCTGTGTTTCGGAGCAGCACATATTTCTGGGCATCGTGTAATACTGCAATAAAAGACTGAAGATAAGGCGGGGCTTTTTACTCAAATTCAACCCACCCATTAAACTGTATATATATCTTCCATAGCATGATACGCAAACCCATTCTTCTGTACGGCTGTGATCTGGGGCTCAGTTTCCACAGGATAAAACCTGAATAAATTAGCCCGTAGGAGCATTATTAAAGTCTTCCTTATGGAGTGCACAAATAGTACACACAAGTGTTTTCAAACAATGGACGACTATTGTACCTGATCAAAACGGTAAAGAGAAACTGATTATATCGGGAGTGACAGGATCGTGCATCCACCTAGGCGCGCGTTATGTCCGTTATGATGCGCAAACGAGGGACTATATGTGCGCTCTCGGCTCACTCATATTTCTGCTTGAACAGATAGTTAGGCTAACAAATAAAAGTTTTTATTTGTATTTTTTCTCTGCTTTTCATTGTGAAAGTTGGATTGTATTTATTTCCCCCGTTTTTTATGAATCGTATGTTTGTATTTATTATTGCTTTGGCACAGAATGTAAACAGTCATGTCAATAACATTTTGCTGCCAACACGAAATAAAGTGTCACAGAGAGAAAGGTGCTGCACTTTCTCAAGAAGAAGCTATAAACCTCCAATGACATGTAATCCTTATTCAGAGGTTTATTCGTTTTGTGGTCACACCTGGATATAATTCGTTTAGCATGCTAACATTCGTCAGCCTACAACACAATAGGAAAAAAATTTTTTGTAGGTTTAGCCTAATATATATTTTATAGGGCTAGTATGGCTAAAAGTCCTGTTGATTTGAGACAAAATACGAAATTAATTTAAAAATCATTTAGCTTACTTCACTTGCTGTTAACAATGGATCCTCTGCAGTGAAAAGTGCAGCAGAGAAAAGCTGATAAATAAATTTGACAAACATGCAGCTCTGTCACAAGACATTTAACTGTTAATGATATCACTTGAATTGTGATGTTTTTATCTCATTCTGAAGAAACATTCCCCAATACAAAAAAGGAAAGATATAATATATATATATATATATATATATATATATAAAAGTTGAACTACATATAATCTAAGTCCTTTATACAATGACATCGCATTCACACTAGAGGTTTATCCATCAGCCTTTATTCTGATCTGTCACTCATATGGTGTCACAACCTGCCAGTTTTGTTTGAGAGCTGTATTATATCTGCATCTTTCTCTGGAAGCACGTGCTTTGGGTACTCAGACCCCGCAAATAAAATTGAGCAAAGCACTGGTTCGTGATGCAGCGCGCGCATAACTGCAATCAATTCGAGTGCAGGCTGTACCGGACTTTTTTGCTCGATAAGAATAAAGCGCGCACAAAACTGTGATGCTGAATTAAGCAGCAGTGAAAGTCCTCTAACTGAACTAAATTATTTGTATTACTATGTCAAAGCGCAAATGTAATCTAAACGACGGTGAGATCTACACTGCCGGGAAGAAATAATAAGACAAAGAAGCTTTTCTATAAATAAGGAAGGCAAGATGAATGTAGAGCTGCTGGTCAAGGCACGTTGTTCCTTGGAGGTGTCTGAACACAAATAACTTTATGACAAATTTGTATGATTTTGACAAGCGCGTAAATCCTTGCTCTCTCAAAACTCTCACAAATCTGAGTGACAAGCGAGTGTCACACTAACAAGCGTAAAAACAGTTGCGCAGCACCACCTTGTGTACCGGGGTATTTCTGTTTTACATTAAGCGCCATCTAATGTCAGGGAATGAATTTGCATGTTCACTCGGCAACGATCATCGTCAGCAATGAAAATCGCTTGCGTGTGAACACAACAAACGCGTTGAAAAACGCTGGCGAATAACGCGCGCCGATATTCGTCCCGGTGTGTACGGGCCTTAATGCCCTCTAAATCCTCTAGTGACACTGGTGGGTTTGGATGCAGATGATACTGAGGCTTGACAATGAAAGACAGGGAGAAATCCCTGAGTGTTGTTTTGACGGGGTGACAAAAACAACCACATTAGTGGCACGTGGTTCTATGGCCAATTTTGGCTGGAGAGAGAGGACTAATGATGGACAAACTCGTAGTTGTGCTCTTCAGTCCATGCCTCGCCTGGCACTGTGTGCATGATCCACATGTTTATTATGGATCAACAATACAGATTTTATTTCTTCAAGATTTGTCCTTGCCCTGCCACCTTTTCACTGATCACAGAGACATTGTATGTTTAGCAAAATATTTGAAATGTTATTTTTTTTTATATTACAAATTTACTGCCACTTTATAATATATTATCAACCATAAAATCAGATGCTGGACAAAATAGATCAATTTTAAACAATCTTCATTTTGATGAAACATTTAGTTTTCATTTATATAATTTACTGTTTCTGTTGTCAGTCAACGGGATAAATATGAAATTGAAATTTAAGTCAGTGTTCAATAAATGATGATGTTAAGTTTAGAAATGTTGTGCATCCACTTATTATTAGTGTGACATTTTAGCATGCAAACGAAGGGGAAAACTTCAAGATATCAGCCCTAAAAATCAGGCCGACCCTGACCTCTAAACATCGGTTATAGAAAAACCCATTATCGGTCAATCTCTAGTTATGACATCCTCCTTTAAATGTAAATATTTCTAAAATCTTTTGCCCAATGCATGCTTGTAAATGTACAATTGACACTTTAACACATTAAAGAATTAGAAGAAACCTGAAATAAATAATACAAAAAATAAAATTAAAATAAAAAGAGAGAGAGAGAGAGAGACAGAGAGAGAGAAGGAGAGAGAGAGGAGAGAGAGAGAGAGAGAGAGAGAGAGAGGGAGAGAGAGAAGGAGAGAGAGAAGGAGAGAAGGAGAGAGAGAGAGAGAGAGAGAGAGAGAGGGAGAGAGAGAAGGAGAGAGAGAGAGAGAGAGAGAGAGAGAGAGAGAGAGAGAGAGAGAGAGAGAGCGCTTTCAAAAGTGGTAAGAAAATGAAAAACAACATTTTACCGGTGAAAGTTTCTGGATAAGGTCGTGAGCAACATGCACCAGGTTCTTGTCCTCTTGCAGACTTTTCTGGAAGCGGCGGCTCTCTTCCTCCTCAAGCAGATCAAAGTCATTGGCAGCATCTAGCAGCGCCTGGATCAGACCTTTCCAGGAGCGCAGCGCAGGCACCTGAGGAGCTACAGCTGAACTCACCCCCGTGCCGATCACCAGCACCAGCTCAGGAGCACGCTTGGTCTTCAGGCTGGGCAATAACTTCCTTTAGTCAGCAGAGGAGGGGGGAATGTAATCAGGTCAGAGGAAACATACATATGGACGGAACTACGCTACAAAGTTGCATGCAAATCATAACTTAACCTGACTTCAAAAATATGATCTGAAACTTTAAAACAAGCTATCAGTGAAAGGAGGTCCTTAACTATAAGAAAAAAGACAACCTCATTAGCTGTTTTCTATTTCTTCTCTATGATGTTGGTGATTTTTGCAAACTTCTTTTTAAATGTTGTACATGTCTAAATGTAATAAAAACCCATGGTTTGAGTAACTTGTTATTTCAAAATCTGTCTCATCCAATCATCTACGCTACAAAGGCAACACAAAATAAGGTATCTTCTTTTGTGTTCTTATGGGGAATACAAAATAAAATATTTTGAATAATGCTGGTAACTAAACGGTTTTACATCCCTTTGACTTCCAATGTGTGGACAAAAAGGACAATTTCCAGGAAATCAATGGGAACCAAAACTGGTTAAGCCTCTTCAAAATATCTTGGTGTGTTAATCGAAGAAAGAAAGTCATACAGGTTTGGATTAACATAGGGTGTGTAAATGATGACAGAATTTTCTTTTTTGGGTGGACTTTTTTTCAGTAGGAAAAACATCTGGCGAAGTCTTTTATCAGAAAGGTCTTTGAAAGATTACATGTTCATCAGAACAGGTCAGCAAACAGGAGCTGGCTTCAATGGAGGATGTTTGGCTTGCCCTGGGAATGTGCTGGCAGCAAAACAAGACACGAACATCTGTTGTATTCATACCTGGCCTTCTTAGCCACGGTGTCGCCATCCTCAGGGTCATGGGAAGGACGCTTCTCTGTCTTCACTGTAACAACAGAGGCCATTCGACTCCTGAGAAACAAAGAGCAATTCATTTATATAGAAACACATATTGACCAAAAGGCTAAACAGCAGACGACAGATAAACAGATAGAATTCATTTATACGCAATGCTACACAGCATCACAGTTTGAGAACATGAATTCATCTAAAAACCTAGTGAATTTAAAATGAGTGTTACAGGAATTAATTAGACCAAAGGCAAGGGCTCATTTAGAAGGTTAATGAAGCTTAATTGAATTAAATGCCTTTGTTATCTTGAATTGAAAGAGCAGATTTTACAGTTTTTAAATGCTCAGAATGAAATATGAAGATGCTGCAGTGCATTGTCGTACAAAGTTCACTCAGGAGCTAACAGATGTTAGTGCATATCTCTTTTCTTTCTATTTTCTCTTAGTTGTTCTTTCAAATGCATGCGATGACAGATTCAGGTGCACATTAAAGGCCCGAATAATCATAACCTAAAACAAACACTGATACCAATACAGCCTCTTGAGCTAGCAAGCTAACGGGCAAGCTACAATTGTATTTTTAGCGCCTATCGATCGCATTATCAAAATGTAATATAAAAAAAATTATGTAAATCCTTGAATCCAATCCATTACAAATATTAATAACGTAATTATTATTCTAAAACGTGTTTTAGGGGCGTTAAGTGTTCAGTCACCTGTTGCTTTTGTTCCATATGCGACACAATACAGCTTTAGCATACAGGCTAATATTACACTATTGTCTATATGGATGTTATTTATCTCCAAACTACAAGACTAACAAAACAAAAATTCATAAATCGTATACGTTAACGTTACTTTTAAATTACACAAACTGGAAAGGCGAGATAACGGAAAAGAGGAGATTTACCAATTCGCTAACGTTACATCAAAAGACTAAAAGAAAGGAAGTTAACGTTAACGACAACAGTAACGATACCGAAACAAAAAGTATATCTTACAAGTTTCAAAACACGACTTACCCAGATGAACAGAAAAAAACGAGGACCCGGGTACTTTCTTAGATTTAACGTTACTCGAGGCGTTTATCTTACTAATGATACAATAACACCCTACACAAATAAACTCTTTTAATCGAACAAAATTGAAGTGGCTTCCTAAATAAGATCTCAATACCAGTAGGGTATCAATGCCAGTCAGCCTTCAGAGTCTAAAACGGTAACGTTAAACGCCTTGAATGAATCAGTTCAGCCTCAAGCGAAGTACCGGTCTACAGACTTTCCTCCGCGAGGCTTGTGTACACAAGCTCAGCTTTACACGTGTCCGCGCATCACAGCGGATGTGCGCGCCCCCGCGCGTGTCTATGGGACGTGGAGGTTTAATCCGCCAGACTGATACAGTCACGACACTCTCTCTCTCTCTCTCTCACACGCGCACGCACGCGCACGCACGCACACGCACAACAGCCAGAGTAGTCATTTTCATTAAATGATGTGAGTAACATAGCTGACACATTATTGATTTTCCAAACTTTTCCTTTTATAACATAGGCTATTAAAATATAAAAAAACATAATTACTTACAACGCTTTCTATGGAAGCTCGTTTCCATATCCAAATAAAATGGTAATTGCTACTTTTATCTCCTAATTCTGACTTTTCTCTCAGAACTGTGAGGTGGGCTATAAACTTGCCATGGATAGATATAAAGTCCAGTTTTGAGGAGGAAATAAAGACTATTATGTTTTCAGGATTGCGAGTTTATAACTCCCAATTCAGACTTAATAACTCACAATAGCACGTTTATATGACACAATTCTGTGCACCAATGAAAATAAAGCCCTAGGAGAACTGCTGTGCGTCTCTGATCAACACACAGCGGTGTTTCATTAATGAATCCACGGTTTTAAACGAATCGAGTGAATTCAGTGCCATTCATAAGTCAGCTTCATCTCTGAATGCATCAGCCGTTTGAATGAATGACTCGCTTATTAAGACACCACATACTGGGCTTTAAGATATATATATTTAGATTAGGCCTATCATTTATTTTTTATATCATTTCATATGTTACTATTCATTTGTATTTTTGTATGTTAAATAAAATATTTATTTCTAAAGCTACTTATTTTTCTTTATAAAGCTACTTTTTTGTATTTTTTGTCTATTCATAGCTTTTTCTAAATTAACACAATGATAACCATTATCTTTAATAACTTTATCTTTAATTAATCGGCATGATGTGCATGTTAAATAATTAATCTTATTAATTTCAGATTAATTTGATTACTTAATCGGCACATGTAATTAATTAGATTTAAAAATGTATCACTTTTAATCATTTTAAAACAAAAAATATTGAGTTTGTATCAGGCAATTCTGAGAAAAAATCATAATTGTGAAAAGTTAAGTAAATATTGCTAGAAAGAAAAGTCTGAATTGTGAGATCAAATGTCTCAATTACTTTTTTAATGTTTTATTAAGTGTCGGAAACGGCTTCCAGGCTCTCTACCTTGATTCTGTAGCCGGCTGTTCAAACTCATTGCTGTCTTTTGGACTAATCGTGTTGTCGAGCATTCGTTTTCTTCGTCGTCTTCTCTGTTGTGCTTTTCTCCATTGCTCTCTTTTGCTTTGTTTCTCACTCTCACTCAACTCTGCGACTGGTTTCACCTTTCCATGTGTTATTAGTCTGTACCAGGCCTCTCTTTGCTTCTCTAAATATTGTGCTCTTCTTGAGGGATCAGCATCGCGTCGAGCCCGGTACCGTCGCTGTTTCTCTGCTGCGGACATCTGTAGAAATCACGGAGAGTGTTGATTATGCACTTACTGTGACTTAATAATGGATCACGTATAATCAAAGATTTTTGGTTTTGAAAGAAATTAATACTTTTATTCACCGAGGATGCATTAAATTGATCAAAGTGATATTTATAATGAGATTTCTATTTCAAATAAATGCTGTTCATTGTACTTTCTATTCGTTAAAGAATCATTAATGAAATGTTTAACAGTATTTTGCAGCATTGCTGTTTTCAACATTGATCATATAAATAAGACTAATGTCTTTCTTGAGCTGCACATTTGCATATTAAAATGATTTCTGAAGGATGACACTGGAGTAATGATGCTGAAAATTCAGCTTCACCATCACAAATAAATTACACTTTAAAATATATTCTAATAGAAAACCTTTTCTTTTAATTCCAATAATATTTCACAAATCGTATGAACAGTAGTGCAAGCTAAACTCATTACAAGTATAGTTATATCAACTACAACACACAAACAGGCTTAAATATACAAATTATGACTAACATTGCTGAGTAACATTGTTGACAGTAGCATAGCTGACATGCTTGTCTTTTTTCCGGTCATTTTTGCATAATAACATATAATGTAATCTCATTCTATGCACTATTATCAATGAAATATGAAATAAAATCAGTCCACTTACCAGTTTGTTTTCAAAACGTCGGTCACTGAAAGGCAATGCTATCATGTGATGCAAGTCACGTGGTTTTGGGACAAACTATTGCTCAGTTACATGGGGGTGTTGTATTAGTCACTTAGTTGACAAAATAGTGAGATACTTATTCATGTTGATAATAGAAGATATATGACTATATTGGATAAATGGGGTTTAATGTTCTGTTCTTTTGGTAAAAATCTGACAAGCTTAAAAATTGCATGTTTGAAATAATAATATAATAATTTATTGCATTGGCAAATAGGCAACTCGATGGCAGACGGCTGAAGAGAGAGCTCAAGTTGCTGCTTTTATAGCGGTTCGTCTCAGTGAAAGTATATGTTCTCATTAAAATGCTGCCTTCAATAAAACAGTGAATGGGTTAATAGCAGGGCACGCTCTATTGTGGACAGGTCATGATGTGCCTGTGGTTAATGAAGCTTTACGGTTTTATAGCCTCTTGCAGAGACACCAGAGACCTTATTATCAGTACTTTCTTCCTCTAGTTCTCTCTTTTCATCCACTGGCCATGTATTTGATTGCTTCTCACTGACTGCTCATTAAAATCAACATAAATGAAACTGTATGGATTCAGTGATTAGACAAGCCATGGTGTTTATCTTCAGAAATCAGCAGATGCAAAAGTGACGGCCTTTTTTTCTAGGGATTTGGAGGTAACATTATTATATTTTTATCAGATGTTTTCCCAAATTCTTCATAATACAGTATTTACTACTAGCTGATGAATGACGCCTCGTGTTAGTCTGACAGAGTCTGGCAGCTAGTGGTTCATGTCTTGAGGGAAAAAACACAATTATATGACTGTTTTTATTTATTTTATTTGATCAAATGATAAATAACGTAGTCATATTCAAATGGTCCTCTTGTGGAGGATGCTGAAGTGATCAATCACAAACCGATCCAGGTCTGATACTGCTGCCAAAACACAACTGCATTCGCAAGGATATTACTTTGGTTTAGACTGATATTTCTACATAAACATAGACCCATTTGATTCATTAATTAGTGAAATATTAATGTCCAAAATAACTACAGACGTAGTTCTTGGAAAATGATTTCTATCAGATTTCTGATTTTCTGTTTAACATTCAGTAATCACAGCAGAACAATCAATCCTGAAAGTCTTTCAATGCATTATCATTAGGTAAATAAAGTCATATATTCTTAAAGCATGCTTCAAAAATTATATTTCAATCAAAATGTGCTGGATCATCATCACACCGGTCATGTTTTCTGGTTTATTTAGAGTATTGTATAAAATGCTATAGAGAGTGAAGGCACTGTGCTTGCTCCTTTTCAGCTTAATGAAAAAGTATTAGCAAAAATATTTCCAAGCTCACAAGAAATGATTTATTATATATCAGTAATGAGAAGTTATACTCTCATAACCATACAATATGTAATATTTCTTTTCAAATTAGCATACATTTTAATACAACCCCTTTTAAAAAATACTATTACTACAATAATATATCATTATTTTCTCCCTTTTTTGCTTTACAGTAATGAGAGTTGG
This sequence comes from Schizopygopsis malacanthus, assembly GCA_027474115.1. Classification (NCBI taxonomy): domain Eukaryota; kingdom Metazoa; phylum Chordata; class Actinopteri; order Cypriniformes; family Cyprinidae; genus Schizopygopsis; species Schizopygopsis malacanthus. The sequence continues at coordinate 6,205,379 of CM049873.1, forward strand.
GGGGGGGGATATGTCATATTAGGAAAAAAATTGTAATGATCCCAAATACAGGCTTAATTTTCTTTTAACATTTGATCATTTACTTATTTTGGTTATGGATGAACTATAAACCCAGACATGTTCTTGTGAGTTTTGCAAATATTGTACTAAATCACATCATAACAGAATACATGTTTTTGAACATGCTTTGATCTCTTTTCCAAAATCATCTGAAAATCCATATACCATAATAAAGGGTATATTCCGTGCATGACAGCACAAGAAAGACTTTGGTATCTAGGCAGGATGGTGCAGTGTTTTTCTTTAAACTGATATTGAACCGTCCCTAAAGTTAGTTTTTCCAATCAGCACGTTCAGCAGAACAGCCTTTCCCTCTCCGCACTCCTTCTGTGCCTTTCTAATGATGTCATCAAGCTGCGACTCATCCTCTCGGCCAATCAGGTAACCTTTGCCCCCATAACCATTGGCTACAACGTGGTAATCTGCAAGGAAGAGGTGCATGTGAAGCAAATCCTCACTACGATTGATACAGTACATCCCTTCGGAAAAGAGCTTAATCATGACATTAAACACTTTTGTGGACCATAAAACAAAGATTTAATGCATAGCAATAAAATGCATTAATTGAATGATTGCACCAAAGCCTCTCACCTGTAAAGGCGAGGCCGCAGGCTACGTTGCTCCCGAGCATAGGCACTTGTTCTCTGGAGATCTGACTCCAGCACGCATCGTTTCCCACCAGAGCGATCACTGGGGTCTGAGGTGAGACGGCAAGGCAGTCATTAGAGGGAAGAGAGAAGCCACAGCAAGGGTGTTTTTGAAGGAATATAAGGAATGGTTCAAACAAAGTGGTGCTGATAGTTGTGAGCTTACAGAGGAGGTCTATAGGGCAAGTGTGCAGTTTTTCATCTTTGTCCCTCCATTAAAAACCCATTCTACACAAATGTTACAATTCTGAACTTGATTCAGTAAAAGTCAGTGATGTAAGTGCTTGTTACATGTGTAATGTCTGGTACCTTGTGTCGTGTGAAGGTATCAAATTCAGCCACGCTATATCCGAGTGAACCATCGCCGTAAACGATCCATACCTGTAAACAAGACATTCACATGCTCCCTTATAATGTGATTAAGGCTGTATTGTGCATACAATGGAGTGCTTAATGAAACGTGATTTTTAACAAGAAAACAAATATTTGATTTAAACTCTTACCTCAGACTCAGGTCGACAAAGCTTTGCTCCCAGAGCAAAACCTCCTCCAACACCCAGAGTCCCAAAGGCCCCTGGTGCGAAGAGAAGCCACAAATCACTATGAACACAAATACTACGAGTGGATTTGACCAAACAGAGCTGGAGACTATTATGGAATTACATTTGCACCAAAACTGAACATAACTTTAAAAAATGAACACAAATATAACAGCATTTTGAAAATTAAGAATGAACCCAATAACAAAAACAAGCATGTTATTTAAATAACAACATATGGATTACAAATCTACTGCCACAGTTCTTTTATGCTTTCAATGTTTTTGTCATAATACATGTTATTAAGCCAGTTAAGAAAATAATGTTGCTTGTCAGGACCAAAGACAAATGTATGAAAAATTATTTCAGTATATATGGATATGTTATTTTAAATGGATAACATGTGTGTAATGAAGTTTACAAGTTCTGTCATGTAAATTAAAAAAAGCTTGAATCATCTTAAGTCGTGAGCATTTGAACAACTTGCATCTTGCTCTAACCTGGGTCCAGCCAGCGGAGCGGGCCCCGGGGTCTCATGATATATGCAGCGCTGCCGACAAAATCCCCCCCATCAGCCACTATGATGCTGTCCTCAGCCAAGAGCTCATCCACACGATGCAAAACACTCAGAGGGTTCAAATGCATCTCTGTCTTGTCATCTGCTTTTGAGCTAAGGACAAAAACTGGCATAATGAGAAACTATACTGGAAGACAATATCAAACGTCTATAGACAGACACCCCTTCTAATTAACCGGAGGGAGCGCTGCCAACTGTTTGGCTGTCCATATGTTTTTGGCCATGTAGTGCAGGCCTGGTTCTCCAGAGACAATGAATCCAAGCAGCTGAGATAAGATCACCTGTTAGCTTTCTCTTTGATGGCATCTCGCTCTTTCAGGCTCCTAGGCCATTCCTCTGGACATCTGTGTCCCTTCAGGGCTTTCGAGAGACGCAGGAGGAAAGAACCAGCATCACCTGAATAAGTTAGGAAAGGAAACCTTGTCATAAAATACCAGCACACATGGAATATCTTTAACGATTATTTCTAGTGAATTAGCTCACTGATTCATTTCTGCTTATCTAATAATAATTATATTACCTGATGTTATAGTTCAATACTGTACTATAATGATATATTATGTACAAGTAAATGCATCTGTTCACCTTGAACGGCCACCGTTGGCTTCCAGAACATGTCTGAGTTCTTAAGTAGCTGACTCCTGTCTCTGTTGACAGCGATGACTTTGCTCCGTCTGTTCAGCACTCTTCCATAACTCAGTCTGAAATCACACACCGTGCCTATGCAACAAAAACACTTTCAGGAACAAGAACTAACTATGCAAACCCCAGGGTTCCCACACTTTACCACAAAATTATTATTTTTATTTCAATTCCATGACTTGTGCATGTATGAAATGCATCCAGGCATGGAATCACAGTTTTAAAATTGACTGAGATTTTCAGACTAAGTATGTGTATTTCTGCACATACTCCAACAGTTCAGTAGGTGGTGATGTTTCCCACCTGCCAGCAGCACGAGGTCAGCATCTTTTAAAGCATCTCTCCGGTTTTGTCTAATGTGCAGTGGACTGTTCTTTCCCAGCATCCCTCGGGACATTCCACCCAGGAAGCAGGGAATGCCTAAAGACTCTAAGGCCTTTCTGTGAAAGAAACATGGGAAGATCAATCATGTAAATCACTGGTTGTTGTTTTGGACTTGAACCCAAATGCATTTTTGATCAATGTAATCTATACATACAGTACCAAAAGTCACAAGTCTGGACACATACTGAATTTACATTTCTTAGAAATCCTTCTAATCTAAATGTTTGTACTGAAATACATGTCAATTGTAGATACAGTTACACAGCTGTGCCTGTGTATTAACAAAATAATACATAATATTTAATAACTTTAATATGTTTTAAATGGATGAATTAGACAGTACATACATTTTTCAATACTGTTTTACAGCATCCCAGGATGCATTTCATAAATCTAGGTAAGTATCAGTGACACTAAAGACAAAATATTATAAGATGGTATTGATTTGTTTCGCTACATAGTTTGCACACTTAAGGCACGTCCTGATTTTGCTGAGTTAGATGTGTTCTTGGGTCAACATACATTGTTGACCCTGGGACAACATTTTAATCAAAAAATGTAATCTTGACCATTTCCCTACACCTAAACTAACCTTACCCATGAGTAATCCCTAAAATCAGAGGAAATTATAGATGAATGACACTGATGTACAAGCAACAAACACTGATTGTAAGCCTAAATTTCCCAAAAATTTAAAACTTGTTCTTTAAATCTGATTGGTTAATAACAATGTTGTTCCAGGGTCAACAAAGATGCTGACCCAGAAACATGTCGCACTTGGTAAAATCAGGTTCTGCCATACTTAAGTGCCATCTCATACTTATTATATCTTTGAGCAGGTGCGTCCACCTGCCAATGTATGAATTCATGTAATATGTCAGAATTAATTTACAAGAAGTGTTTTAGTGGGTAAATTTGGACTGGTGACCCAAAGGTCAGAGATTGACCGACCTGAAAATGCAACCCCTGAACATTTAAAGAGACAGCTACTCATTTACCTGACATCATCCGCTGGTGTAGGGGGCAATGTTGCCTGACTGCCCAACAGTATGACAGGTTTCTTAGCTCTGCTCACCAATTCCACACACCTTTGCACCTGGAAAGAGCAAAAGGTTAAGAGCCACTCAAAGTGCAATGTGATCTTATCTTCTGTATTTGGGGCAAAAGTCAACATTTCTTTGAGCTTTCTTTCCTGGGGTGGTTGCATAAAGGTTTAGACTAGTCTTACAAGTTAGTCATCTATATTTGTTGTATCTTAAAGGTGGTCACTGGTAAGTTAGACTTCATAAGACTGATTAACTGCTAGTTGGTCAGACTAGTTGGTCAGACACTGTCTTCACATAGAGGCTAAGTTTATGCTACTGGCACCTGGTGTCGTTTATGTAATGTGTTATATACTGAGACTGGATGATGATAATACCATCTTGTAACATTATCTTTATCATGATCAGATGCGTCTACAGTCTAACTTCCAATAAAATATATGCTAGACAAGTTTCACCTCATCCTCTGTGGCTTGCGGGATGTGAACAGGGAGTGGGGACAGATCACGCGTCTCCCAAGCTCCAGCAAACAAGTTTGATAAATGATTCTGGAGATACCTATGTGATGACAAGAACGGCAATTGTTTCAGTCATGCTAAAGACGGGTAATAAAAAACACTGCTTGTCATTTAATAACAAGATCATGTGCAGGAATAATAGTGTGTAAATAGTGATAATTGTGTATACCATGCGATGATTTTCCCCATCAGGCCTTTGGGAGTGTTTTTAGGGGCAAACTCTTTTTCTACCATATGGTAAGGGTACAGCGTGTCTATGGGAAACTCTATAAACACTGGACCTGTGAATCAAAGAAATACTGTAGAATTATGCTCATAGAATTAAAAAACAGCACTCACATATAATTACATAATTCAGAAATAAAATGAAAGATAAATCAAGTAATTGCATCATTTGTGCTGTAGTAATACACATGAAAACTTGGTGACGATCATCTTATAAGTATTTGTATTATCAGCGGTCGTGGGCGGGGCCTGAGCAGAGTGATGTCATACTGCTTAAAAAATCTAAACGGCCTCGTAATTGAGAGTGTTTAGGTTTTTTGTGGATTAAAAAAGGATATAATGGATTTTTATCATTGTAGGGTGGTTGTGTCCACTCACTGCTAAGACACATTTATATGCAAACACCAGGTAAAAGTGACTTTAGCATCCAATGTCCAACATGTAGAGTCAGTTTACCTCAGAGACATCCACCCACCCACTCAAAATTAAAAAGTCCTCGGATTTGCCAGAATGGCGATTTTGACAGAAAGGCAACACGTTTGCAGGTAAGAGTACACTTCAGGGCTGCTGTACCTGGTGTGCCAGACTGTGCGATGGCCAAGGCTTTTCTGACTGTGGGAACAATTTCTCTCACGGTCCTCACTGATGCACAGAACTTACAGAGAGGCTTGAACAGGGACATTTGGTCAATATCCTGTAGTGCACCTCTTCCCTGCAATGAAACCATAATATCAATGATGCAGGTGACAACCAACAATTAGCTCACTGAAATTCAGCTGATTAAAAGCCTGTTCAAACCAAGAAGAATAACAGTTACAATTAAAATAACTTTAAAGTTCTAATAAGTGTTCTATTTTATAACAACAGACAAATGCACACCACAACTATATCAATGACAACTTTTGGAATCGCTTTCAGCCAATCAGAATCCACCCAACCTTAAAGATCTTCAGCGTTTACAGCAGCAGACAACACAACTGCAGTGCATGCTTATAATACACAAAACATCCTTGTGTGTTGTTGTGGATGCTAATATAGTTATTGTTATACAGTTAGCATCATTGATGTTACCGTCCTTTGTCTGTGACATTTGGGTGTCTCCAGAGGTGGAAAGTAATGAATTACATTTACTCGCGTTACTGTAATTGAGTAGCTTTTTTGTGTACTTCTACATTTTTAAGTAATTTGTCAAATCTGTAATTTTACTTTTACTTAAGTATATTTTGTTTGAAGTATTGTACTTCGCTACATTTTAAAACACATTCGTTACTGAGTAAAAAAATAAATACATTTTACCAAATTTGATCCCTGGAAACTACTGCAGCAAATAATGGGCAGAAGAACAAACAAGAAAAATAAATCACAAGAAAGATGCAGACGGACTAGACAGGCATTAATGGTGCAGACCCAGCTGAAAACCAAACCCCGTTGTATTCTGCTGAAGTTGAACTCAAAGGAAGTGAATCCCTGGCCATATTCATGCTCTATTATGCAGTGTAAGCTGTGTTTGCCTCGGGAGACCGAACTAGCAGACCTCTAGCATGTAGAGGTAACGTAAGGTAAATACTTGCATCGTTGCATTGGTGTTTAAAATTAAGCTTTGACAGTTTAACAAATGGTTTAGCAAAAATTAGCCAAAAAGACAGTGGTGTAGGGTGTGCAATATCGTCTGAGATAATATAATAATTGTTGTTTTAACGATGTGCGATTTGACATTATCAGCATTTTGCCAAAAACCAAACAAATCACTCTAAACAGTGTGCCGTGAAATCTAGTAGATTAGACTAATCCGCGTGCATCTGGAGTGCTTTCTTTCACTGCGTGATTCAGTCTGTTAAAATGCGTTTAGAATGATCACAAAACTGAAGATATAGAAGCAGAACATTTATATATATATATCATTTCATATAGTAAATCAACATCACATGAAGAATGCCGTTTTTCTCCATAAATCAGCACGATTACATAGGCCTGTAGATTAAAAAACAAAAAACAAGAAGCTAATTAAGAGACTTGCGCTTTAGACACCATTTTTGCTCTATTTCAACAACAAAAATAAATCCAAACACAGCCACCATACACAGTTTTGCGTCTCTGAAGCTGTTTCGTTCCTATATTAATCAACTGTTTAGATGATTCGGTTAAATCGCAATCACTCTCTTAACAGTGACTTGCTGACACCTACTGGCTGTTTTAATTTCACATTTAAAGAATATATTTACATTTTTTTTATAATTTCAAACGAGTATTCAAAATGTTATGTCTTATTTATCAAAACATTATTTCTGCATTTGTAACTGCAGGCTAAATGCATTCAATGTCAGTGTGTAAATACATCTACGCCACTTCAGGTGAAGCTTGTGTCTCTCTGCGTTGCAAAGATGATTTTTGTTGATACTGATTTAATTTGCCTGGTAACAGCCCAAATTTGTTATTATTCTAAATAACTGATTCCTAACTAGTTTGAGATGTATAGGCCTATCCCAGGTGTGTCAAACTCAGTTCCTGGAGGGCCACAGCCCTAAAGAGTTTAGTTCCAACCCTGCTCCAACACACACACCATGTAGTTTTCAAATAAGCCTAAATGATTAGTTTAGCTGTATCAGATGTGTTTAATTAGGGTAATATCTACACTGTGTAGGACTGTGGCCCTCCAGGAACTGAATTTGACACGCTTGGCCTATCCCATTATTTCCTCCCTCTCATTGTTAAAATGTAACTAAGTAATTTTGACTCAAAAAAGAAAATTTTAAATGAGCTACTTTTTACTTGAGTAGATCTTTAGACTGGTACTTTTACTTGTACTTAAGTAAAATTTCATTAATGCAATGGTACTATTACTGGAGTAGAATATTTTCGTACTATTTCCACCTCTGGGTTTCTCCATACAATAGAAGACAAACTTGTTTGGTTACCAAAAAGTCACAGGTTTGTAAAGACATGAGGGTGAATAAATGACAACAACATTTCAATTTTGTGTGAATTATGATTTTTTTTTGTAAGCCTTGCTGTCTTGGTTCAAGGCTGGTTCCCTGAGAATCACTCTGGAGTTGAGATAAAACCCAATGTTTGCACAAGACACAGATAGAAAGAAATATGAAGAAAAGATAAGGACGTTATAGAGACAGAAGCTAACCAGAGCAGAGAGCAAATATGCAGGTGACATGCGCATGAACTCATAAGGCACTTCCTGACCTGTAAGAGAGTAGCAGCGGCACCGCCGATCAGAAGCAGCGGTGATTCGGCCATTTGAGCGTTCTTCACCGCAGTCACCGTGTTCGTCAGCCCCGGCCCTGCCGTCACCGCAGCAACACCGACTGTACCTGTGAAATTAAAGATTATCAGCTTCTCCTACATCTTCTAGCATGATGCATCTGTTTTCTGTTTCTGATTCAGTCATACCAGAAAGTCTGGCTACGGTGTCGGCAGCAAACACAGCCGTGGCCTCGTGGCGTGTGTCAACAATGCGGATGCCCAGTTTCTCACAGGCCACCAGGACGGGTGAGATGTGTCCTCCCACCAACGTAAAGACAAATTTGACCCCATGCGCTCGCAAAACCTCAGCCACGCTCTCTCCTCCGTGTCGAGGGCTCTGTCTTTCTGTCTGGGAATGATGAACATTAAAGTTGCAATGAAACAGATATTTTATTCATAATGTTACATACACACTGAGGGGAGAAGTTGTAAATAAAAACTGTTGGAATATGTTTTACAATAAAATACTATTGAAGTCTTTCTAATTCAAAGTTTCACATTCAGTGCAATTTGTTACTTACTCAGTGTTTTTGAAAATACCAATTGCTACCAATTTCTCAGTAAAACTTCTATATGCACCATTTTTTCAGTGCATCCAAGTGTGACAGATTATAATAAGAAAAGATAAAAACAGGGCGAGACTTTTTTCTATAATTGGTTTGTTGATTGGATGTTAAGATGTAGGCGCTGCAGTCAAAAGTGGAGGCAGATGAACATGAGCTTGCAGGAGTAGGTATAAGTAACTAAATGATTGAAAAAGTCCAGCGGGCAGAGAGGTCTTTTTCCACGGAAGGTCCAGTTATGACATTTTGATTAAACATGCATGCATTTAGAAAATAGGTGGATTTTCATTTCTGGGAGTAATAAAATGTAATGTCAGACTAATCTTACTGTGTTCCTGTTTGTGTAGAGAGACTCATTACCGGTTTTACTTGTTTACTTAATCCTTACAAGCCAAACCATATGCTGTTTTTATACACTTCTGGCAATACGATACAAATGCATAATAGCTGACAAATTGTTTGGCATTGGAGTCTGGCCACATGACAGCAGGCAAGCCTGTTATTAGTGCATTACAGCACCTTTTGTTTTGTTGAGAACAAAATAATATATGCTGTTGTTGTTAAGCAAACTAATCATACACATGTACACCTGGCACACATACTCGTGCAAAACTGTGCTTCTTCACCTGATAGTTTACTATTCTTGTATAGTTATTAAACATGCATGTTTTATTATTCTAATAGTCACTACTAACTTGATAGATAGATAGATAGATAGATAGATAGATAGATAGATAGATAGATAGATAGATAGATAGATAGATAGATCAAACTATGCTGTGAGATGTTTATATATTATAATCAATGCAGATTATTCATGTTTCATACCTTATGAAATAGCTGGTAAAGTAAGCCTAGTTTATAGGATGCAAGGATCACACCCCCAAGGGCAGCAGCCAGAGAGCAGCCCAAAACCACAGAAATGTCCATCACTACAGTAGGTTGGTATTTTACGAGCTAATGTCCACCTGTCCTGTCAGGAACCTGTCCAGCAAAAGCAGGAAAACAAGTAAATAAGCAAGCCGCTAACAATGTCGTAGGGTTCAAAGTTGGCTTTTCCCGTGGACAAATGTCGAGACGGCGGTCATTAGTTAACACGCTGTCATTGTTGATATTTTATGGCCTGGTTAAGGTCAGACAACACTGTACTTGCCAGCTCTTCCTCCCCTGTTGCAGCTGCTGCTGAGGCCGATGAATGCACTCCTATTGACGGCGTCGCTCCGGAACACAAACAGAAAGCATTGAATGGACCGAGAGCGCTACGCAAAAGGCGGAACAACTCTTCCGCTATTTGAGTAATTGTCGTTACTTGTACATTCAGCGCTCTCAGTTGATTCACTTTGAGAATAGCACGCTGCGTCAGAACGTGATTGACAGCGCAGTCATCCAATCAGAGGCTGATACGTACTGTTACTCTAGAAACCACCACCGGAAAATGTATGGCTAGGCTAGTGTTCATAATTTGCTGTTATTTTTATAAGAGTGTTTCGTTGTTGTTACACAGGCATACATTTTTTTATTTACTTAAATTTAACACAATCGATGTAGGTGGCACCATATGGCCTTGAGTAGCCACTCTTTAGACATGTAACGTTACTGCACGTTACACAGCCATCTGTAATAATAAATAATAAATAAAAACGTTTTAACAGGACCTTTTTAATTTTCATAGATACAGACACTGAATCAATTGCCCATGCTGTGTAGTGTAAACTTGTGAAATATCAGAAAAACGCCCACTTACGTGAACTTTTACTTTGTCGGGAAAAATTATATTTGATATTTATAAGACATTTTGAACTACTTTCGGTAGTCAAAATAAGGTTGTTAAACAGATAAGTTAATCATAAGGTATTTTTAGATCATATTTCCAGGCTAGACATATAAGATCATGTCAGAAAATATCTGTTTCGTCTGGTAACAGAACAACTAGTCAGCAAAGTTGTCTAATACCCAAAACCTTTTAACAGTATTAACAGTCTATCAGCCAAATAGTTGCCAAAGAAGGACAGAAGCAGGAGACGAATAGTGATGAAAAAGGATCAGTTTATTGAATAAACTTAGTTGTGTATATTTCAAAACTTCATCTGACGAGCATAAATCCAACAAGTGGTATTATACCTCAAGCAGTGGAAAATTACAGCTTCACAAAAACCTTCTCTTTACTTGTGAAGACAAATATCTCGTAAAACCACACAAACATAAGACTAAACAACAATGATATAAACAATAATATAAATGACTGATCAATAAATAAATCAATGATATTGGTATATAAATAGTTAAAATGATTATAAGAAATGAATGTATGATTAAATGGAATAATACATTATTAAATGATAAATGATTATCAATGAAGGAGGAATAAATTAGTAAAAAGAAAGTAAAACTGCACAAATGTATGGTTTCTCTCTCAAAGCAACACATACAGGTTGCTACTAAGAACCCTTAGTTTATATCCTTCATTACCCCCAATTCATCACATGAAAACATTTGATTACATAGACTGATTAAATACAAGCACACTTATATAATCCTCACCGAACAGTTCTCTGTCATACCGCATGCTAGCATCAGTGGAATGTGTATCTGACTGTTAACAGTGATCTAACCAAGCGAATCAGCACTCGTATCATGTCTAGCATGTTCTTTTACTTTAGAGAATCAGGATGCTGATATTATATGTTGTACTCATGTATATGATCCATGTTGTTAATACAGCTAAACATGTGGAATAGACAAGACAATACAAGCAAAATCGTTTTTCTTTTATTTTTCATGCAATGGTCAGGTTTTTGTTTTTCTTTTAATTTTGGGCTTGTTTGCTTCCATAACATGTCTTCTATCAAACTAATGGAAAGAAAACATCCAAAAATGCAATATTTTATTACAGAGTTGTCCTGTGGTTTTAATTCAAATTATAATACTATGTTTAAAGTCTAGGATTTTTTATCTTAAATATAACATTTGATGTTTTTGCAAATGTTTTATTCTTATTTAAATTCTGAAGGTTTTTACAGAGGGGTTTCTTTGTATACAAGTTCTTAGTAAGTTGAAAGTACTTTTTTTTTGCTTTTGACAATATTTTCTGATGCATAGGATCGAAATAAATCCAAAATCTGGCTTTATCCAGTGTTAAAGCTACTGTTCTAGAAAGGTTTGCAAATTAGTACATATTTAATCAGATGATATATAGTCTAATTTGCATATTCAAACATAGTTCAGAAAGCCTGTAATACAAAACATCAAATTAAACAACATAATTTGATAAGATTAAAGAAATGGGGAAGTCTATTGCTAAATCTGAACTCTTCACTTGTCATGTCTAGCTTTAAGTAAAACATGTTCAGATCTGTTTTGATGGATGTAAGCCTGAGATTTCATTGTAAAGCTGCATGTGTGTTTCATATGAGGGTGCAAAACAGATGTGTAGATACTTCCACTGTCTTGCTGTATTCTAGATTTTCAACAAAATGGATCGTTTCCGCAGCTTTGAGTTCCTCAAAAACGATAATCTAAAAGATCAAAAGGAAGACAAAAAGAAAGGATTGAAAGGAAAGCACAGAATTTGTATCGATCAATGCAGAATAAATAGTCTAGAACCAGTTTAGACATCGATGACGGCTTGTGTCATACTTCACCACAGTCAAATGCAGTCATTCACCTCATTATCTCCACTCTTGAGCCAGGGACCAGGAATATAGAGAGCTTTCTGAGGACCAACCCACCAGTGGCGTCCAAGATTTTGCCCGTTCACAAAAACCACTCCTTTACTCCAATTCTGCCAACAATACAGAACAACTGTCTTCTGTGTTCAATCTATGAGCAAACATGTCAGTCAAGGATGAAAAGGAAAGGTGAGAAATAAAACGGTGTAGAAATGTGCTGAATGCTCACTGGCAGCTTCACAAAAGTGTCTGTGGGCTGATCCACTACCAGGGATCCTCTGAAAAACGCAGGGTAGGTGGGCTTCGTACCAACAGACGTCCAGTTCTGAGACTGCAGTCTAAGAAAAATTGAGCAATTCAAGGAATTTGGAGAGAACACAATCGAAGAAATATAGCATTACACACTTGCTCACCAATGGATCCTCTGCAGTGAATGGGTGCCGTCAGAATGAGAGTCCAAAAAGCTGATGTAAACATCACAATAATCCACAAATAACATATATAATCCACAAACTGTGAGGTTATAATTAACAAATCCATCAACAAGATGTTTTTAACTTATTAAAAAATATTGCTTCCAGCTAAAATAAAAGGTCTCTATCCATAATATTGTTTTCTCTGATAAAGTCGTCTCATCTGAATCAGGAGATAAATATGATTATAAATAATTAAGCACTGTTTACAAGTGAAAATTGGGTTGGATTTTAATGTGAGAGCACAACAGAGGATGGACTTTTTCACTGAAGGAAGTGTTATCATGGATTATGGATTTGAATATGGCCAGAAGCGAGGGTTTAAAGTTAAATGGTGGATTAACGGTGAAAATTATAGATTTGTTTCTCACAAACACAGTTTTTCATTTCACAAGACATGAATTGATGGACGGGGGAGGCGTGGATTCCTTGTGATGTTTTATCAGCTGTTTGGACTCTTCTTCTGACGGTACCCATTCACTGCAGAGGATCTGTTTGGTGAGTAAATTATGTAATGTTAAATTTCTCTAAATCTGTTACAATGGGCGAGTACATTGTATTTTCAGTTTTGGGTGAATTATTCATTTCAGTTTTGCCCTATGCTTTTAAAACACCTGTTCTTAAATCCCAGATAAACCAGTTATGCCAGTATGTCCTGCAGCTGAAGTTACCAGGGCCAGTATAGCACTACAGATACACAATACAGAGGAAAATGCTCTGAATGAACCTGTTTATGAAACTGGTCTTCATATCCAAACAGTGCATGGTGAATTGTTTTAGAGGTACATTGTCCAGAGTTATATCACCAACAAGCCCTGCGTGGATCAAAATACAAATGAATGAGCATGCTGTCATGGTCACTATACTACTGCTCATGTCTATTATTATAGAATAGTGAGATGCAATTAAACCATGTCAATATTTGATCATTTTTACTACACTGTTACGACACCTTTCTGTTGGTTGTCAAGAGCTGGACCATAGTTCACTCGTCCACAGTTCTCAACAAGCAAACTCAAGGTCCTCTCACTCTGTGAACAGAAATGAGGAAAATTCACAATAGTTAATCATACAATGTAATTAGTACAAGATCATATTAATACTTTTAAGGAGAATGTTGTAAATCAAAGACAGAAAATGTGATCAAATTCTTTTTTTTTTTATTGTATTATTATTGTGCAATAAGTCGTTTCAAACTACTCCAATCTGTTTTAGTTTGAGGTTTTTGTTTGGCATGTTTAGTTTAATTACCCTTATGTAAAACCTTAATAAACCAACATTGCATCATACTTACCTTACTGTGAGGTACTTTAACTTTCTGTGTTCTATAGTCTAAAACACCAATGAGTTCTCTGTCAATAAACACCTTCAAAAAAAAAAGATTTAGAATTATTTCCTTAATCTGTTCTTTATTGTCATCCATAATAACATTTGTGGAGGGCAAGCCTGATGGACTTACTAGAGCTCTGTCACGAACATGGTTCTTTGAGTTGAGATCTCCACCTGAATAAATGTCAGTCTGATAGAGTGTGTATCCGTAGGACTGACCATTGTTGTGGTTTGCTGGAAGGCTCTCCATGCTGACAGGATCATCAGCTCTGAAACGCTATTGAATAAATGTTCTTTAGTCATTTTGGGAACATTTCTTGCCAAATCTTTCTAGTTTCTTTCTTATACCAAGCAACACGAAGCAGTATTCGCAAACCCATTATTCTTCCCTAATGTGACATTTTCTAGTAAAAAATGAAATTTAATGCTAAAACATGTATACTGGGTCGGTTTTGATTATACGGAAGCACAGAGGTGGAAAGAGTACAAAAATATTGTACTCAAGTAAAAGTACCATTACATTACTGAAATTTTACTTAAGTACAAGTAAAAGTACCAGTCTAAAAATATACTCAAGTAAAAGTAAAAAGTAGCTCATTTAAAATTTACTCTGAGTAAAAAGTACTTAGTTACATTTTAAGAATGGGAGGGAGGAAAAAATGGGATAGACTAAAGGTGTCAAACTCAGTACCTGGAGGGCCACAGCCCTACACAGTGTATATATAACCCTAATTAAACACATCTGATACAGCTAAACTAATCATTTAGGATTATTTGAAAACTACATGGTGTGTGTGTTGGAGCAGGGTTGGAAATAAACTCTTTAGGGCTGTGGCCCTCCAGGAACTGAGTTTGACACACCTGGGATATGGGCCTATCAATCTCAAACTAGTTGTTTTTAATTAAAGGAATCAGTTATTTAGAATAATAAGACATTTGGGCTGTTACCAGGCAAATTAAATCAGTATCAACTAAATTCATCTTTGCAATGCAGAGGAAACGCAGAAGCTTCATCTGAAGAGGCGTAGATGTATTTACACACTGACATGAATGCATTTAGCCTGCAGTTACAAATGCAGAAATAATGTTTTGATAAATAAGACATAAAATGTGACCCTGAACCACAAAACCATAAGGGTCCATTTTCCTAAATTGCAATTTATACATCATCTGAAAGCTGAATAAATAATATTTCCATTGATGTATTGTTTGTTATGATCGGACAATATTTGAAAATCTGGAATCTGAGGATGCAAAAAATCCAAATATTGAGAAAATCTCCTTTAAAGTTGTTCAAATTAAGCTCTTATATATTTACAGTAGGAAATTTACAAAATATATTAATGGAACATGATCTTTACTTAATATGCTAATGATTTTTGGCATAAAAGAAAAATGTATAACTTTGACCCATACAATGTATTGTTGGCTATTGCTACAAATATACTCCAGCGACTTAAGACTGGTTTTGTGCTCCAGGCCAGGGTCACAAATGTTAAATAGTCATTTGAAATTAAAAAATAAATAAATCAAGATACTTTAAATGTTAAATTAGAACCACCAGTAGGTGTCAGCAAGTCACTCATAAGAGAGTCATTGCGATTGAACAGAATCATTTAAACGGTTAATTCATTCAGGAACAAAACACCGTCATTGCTCAGAGTCAGAGACGCAAAACTGTGTATGGAATTATTTTTGTTGTCGAAATAGAGCAAAAACGGGCAATATGGTGTGTAAAACGTAAGTCTCTTAATTAACTTGTTTTTTGAACTGTTGTAAAAAGCAAAACTACAGGCCTGTGTAATCATGGTGATTTTTTGAGAAAAACGGCATTCTTCGTGTGATGTTGACTTACTATATTAAATTATATAAATATATACATTTTCTGCTTCTATATCTTCAGTTTTGTGATCATTCTAAACGCATTTTAACACTGAATCACGCAGTGAAAGAACACACTCCAAATGCACGCGGATTAGTCTAATCTAACGTTACTAGATTTCACGGCACACTGTTTAGAGTGATTTGTTTGGTTTTTGGCAAAATACTGATAATGTCAAATCGCACATCGTTAAAACAACAATTACTATATTATCTCAGATGATATTGCACACCCTGCAACACTGTCTTTTTGGTTCATTTGTGCAAAAAATTTTGCTAAACCGTCAAAGCTTCATTTTAACCACCAATGCAACGATGTAAGTATTTACCTTACGTTACCTCTACATGCTTGTGAAGGGTTGATGTCGAGATGTTATAAGCTGCTAGTTCGGTCTCCCGAGGCAAACACAGCTAACACTGCATAATAGAGCATGAATATATGGCCAGGGGTTCACTTCATTTCCTTCGAGTTCAACTTCAGCAGAATACGACGGGGTTTTGTTTTCAGCTGGGTCTGCATCATTAACGCCTGTCTTGTCCGTCTGCATCTTTCTTGTGATTTTTAGCGCCAGTTTCTTCTTCTGCCCATTATTTGCTGCAGTTGTTTCCACTGAGCGATTTTTTTTTACTCAGTAACGAATGTGTTTTAAAATGTAGCGAAGTACAATACTTCACACAAAATATACTTAAGTAAAAGTAAAATTACAGATTAAAAAAATTACTTAAAAAAGTACAAGTACACAAAAAAGCTACTCAATTACAGTAACGCGAGTAAATGTAATTCGTTACTTTCCACCTCTGCGGAAGCAGAAATGTGTGTGTTTGATGCACAACAACAAATGTGTCCCTGGACCGCAAAACAATCAAACAGTAAGTAGCACGGGTATATTTGTAGCAATAGCCAAAAATACATTGTATAAGTCAAAATTATTGATTTTTCTTTTATGCCAAAAATTATTAGGACATGGACATATTAGGACATAGGATCATGTTCCATGAATATACAGGTGCATCTCAACAAATTAGAATAATTTATAAGACCAATAAAAAAATATATTTTTAGTGAATTGTTGGCCTTCTGGAAAGTACGTTCATTTACTGTATATATACTCAATACTTGGTAGGGGCTCCTTTTGCTTTAATTACTGCCTCAATTCAGCGTGGCATGGAGGTGATCAGTTTGTGGCACTGCTGAGGTGGTGTGAAGCCCAGGTTTCTTTGATAGCGGCCTTCAGCTCATCTGCATTTTTTGGTCTCTTGTTTCTCATTTTCCTCTTGACTATACCCCATAGATTCTCTATGTTCAGGTCTGGTGAGTTTGCTGGCCAGTCAAGCACACCAACACATGGTCATTTAACCAACCTTTGGTGCTTTTGGCAGTGTGGGCAGGAGCCAAATCCTGCTGGAAAATGAAATCAGCATCTTTAAACAGCTGGTCAGCAGAAGGAAGCATGAAGTGCTCCAACATTTCTTGGTAAACGGGTGCAGTGACGTTGGTTTTCAAAAAACACAATGGACCAACACCAGCAGATGACATTGCACCCCAAATCATCACAGACTGTGAAAACGTAACACTGGACTTCAAACAACTTGGGCTATGAGCTTCTCCACCCTTCCTCCAGACTCTAGGACCTTGGTTTCCAAATGAAATACAAAACTTGCTCTCATCTGAAAAGAGGACTTTGGACCACTGGGCAACAGTCCAGTTCTTCTTCTTCTTAGTCCAGGTAAGACGCCTCTGACGACAACTGTAGCCAAATTCCTCGACACGTCTGTGTGTGGTGCTCTTGATGTCTTGACCCCAGCCTCAGTCCATTCCTTGTGAAGTTCACCCAAATTCTTGAATCGATTTTGCTTGACAATCCTCATAAAGCTGCGGTTCTCTCGGTTAGTTGTGCATCTTTTTCTTCCACACTTTTTCCTTCCACTCAACTTTCTGTTAACATGCTTGGATACAGCACTCTGTGAACAGCTTCTTTGGTAATGAATGTTTGTGTCTTACCCTCCTTGTGAAGGGTGTCAATGATTGTCTTCTGGACAACTGTCAGATCAGCAGTCTTGCCCATGATTGTGTGGCCTAGTGAACCAAACTGAGAGACCATTTTTGAAGGCCCAGGAAACCTTTGAAGGTGTTTTGAGTTGATTAGCTGATTGGCATGTCACCACATTATAATTTGTTGAGTGAATTGGTGAGTTTTTGTTAAATGTGAGCCACAATCATCACAATTAAAAGAACCAAAGGCTTAAACTACTTCAGTCTGTGTGCATTGAATTTATTTAATACCCGAGTTTCACAATTTGAGTTGAATTACTGAAATAAATGAAATTTTCAACGACATTCTAATTTATTGAGATGCACCTGTATTTTATAAATTTCCTACTGTAAATATATAAAAACTTAATTTTTGATTAGTAATATGCATTGCTAAGAACTTCATTTGGACAACTTTAAAGGCGATTTTCTTAATGTTTAGATTTTTTTGCACCCTCAGATTACAGATTTTCAAATAGTTGTATCTCGGACAAATATTGTCTTATCCTAACACATATCAATGGAAAGCTTATTTATTCAGCTTTCAGGTGATGTATAAATCTCAATTTAATTTCGAAAAATTGTCCCTTATGACTGGTTTTGTGGTCCAGGGTTACAAATGAGGTTTATTCTCATGTCAAGCCAGCACGGTTAAGCTTGTTTACAATATTTGGAAAGCTCATGTTGATCAATGTTACATGTGATTAAAAACCTAAATTAAATCTGTTCATCATATAAGCTTAAAATAAGTTTTTTAAAGCTTAAAAAACAGTGGTTATGTGTACTTTCAATGTTAGACGAAAAAGACAAATCTTCATTTGTGTTCCATTTTTGGTTAAATAAAAGGGAGTGGATCAAAATGTAACAGTGTGATGCATTGTTCTTACTGTTTCTGCACACTGAAGACTCTCCCATAGTGAAATATAATGAGTAACCGCCACCGGCTCATATGTTCTTCTGCTCTGCACAGCTGGCGGCTCTGATACTGGCTCATCTGTCATAAAAGCAGGCCGACACACATAAAGGACAGGGGTACAGAGAGCTTCAGCTCCATAAATACATTTTTAAAACATCAGATTATGTAATCAGGGACAAAATAGTAGAAACATACTGCTGTAGTTGCTCAGCAGGTTCCTCAAGAGATGATACTTGGTTGTATAATCACCACTTTCAGTCAGTGGAGCATCATAATCTAAGAGAGATGCAGAGGGGACGATGTTTAAGTGACAATTTTTAAACTCACCTAAAGAGTAAAAGTACACATACACTACCGCTCAAAATTTTGGGTACTGAAAGATTTATTTTAATGTTCTTATGCTGCATTTGTTTGATCACAATGAGTAATATAGTGAAATATTATTACTTCAAATTTAAAACAACTATTTTCTATTTTAATATATTTTGCAATACATTCCTCTGATGCAAAGCTGAATATTCAGGATCATTACTCCAGTCTTCAGTGTCACATGATCCTTCAGAAATCATTTTAATATGATCATTTGATGCCCAATAAAAAATTCTGTTTATTATTAACAATGAATCTACGGAGCCCCGCACATGACATGCAAGAAAAAATAAATAAATTGTGCGCACGATTTACATTAATTAAATAATTAATTTCCTTCAACAACAAAAAAAAATCTCAGTGACTACAAACTTTTGAATGGTAGTATACAGTATCTCAGAGAAGAGAGTAAACCCCTCACATTTTTGTAAATATTTTATTAAATCTTTTCATGTGACAACACTCAAGAAATTACACTTTGCTACAGTGTAGCAAATAGTTAGTGTACAGCTTGTATAACAGTGTAAATTTGCTGTCCCCTCAAAATAACTAGCCACTAACATACACAGCCATTAATGTCTAAACCGCTGGCCACAAAAGTGAGTACACGCCTGAGTGAAAATGTCGAAATTGGGCCCAATTAGCCATTTTCTCTCCCCGGTGTCATGTGACTCGTTAGTGTTAAAAGGTCTCAGGTGTGAATGGGGAGCAGGTGTTAAATTTGGTGTTATCACTCTCACTCTCTCATACTGGTCACTGGAAGTCCAACATGGCACCACATGGCAAAGAACTATCTGAGGATCTGAAAAACAGAATTGTTGCTTTATATAAAGATGGTGTAGGCTATAAGAAGATTGTCAAGACCCTGAAACGGAGCTGCAGCACAGTGGCCAAGACCATGCAGCGGTTTAACAGAACAGGTTCAACTTAGAACAGGCCTTGCCGTGGTCAACCAAAGAAGTTGAGTGCACGTGCTCAGGGCCATATCCAGAGGTTGTGTTTGGGAAATAAACGTGTCAGTGCTGCCAGCATTGCTGCAGAGATTGAAGGTGTGGTGGTGGGGGGTCAGCCTGTCAGTGTTCAGACCATAGGCCGCACACTGCATCAAATTGGTCTGCATGGCTGTCGTCCCAGAAGGAAGCCTCTTCTAAATATGATGCACAAGAAAGCCCGCAAACAGTTTGCTGAAGACAAGCAGACTAAGGACTTGGATTACTGGAACCATGTCCTGTGGTCTGATGAGACCAAGATAAACTTATTTGGTTCAGATGGTGTCAATCGTTTGTGGCGGCAACCAGGTGAGGAATACAAAGACAAGTTTGTTTTGCTTACAGTCAAGCATGGTGGTGGGAGTGTCATGGTCTGGGGCTGCATGAGTGCTGCCGGCACTGTGGAGCCACAATTCGTTGAGGGAACCATGAATGCCAACAAGTACTGTGACATAATGAAGCAGAGCATGATCCCCTCCCTTCGGAGACTGGGCCGCAGGGCAGTATCAAATCACTTTTATTGTCACATCACCACAGCACAAGTGCCTTGGTGAGTGAAATTCTTATTCCAACATGATAACGACCACTGCCTTGCTAAAGAAGCTGAGGGTAAAGTTGATGGACTGGCAAGGCATATCTCCAGACCTAAACCCTATTGAACATCTGTGGCGCATCCTCAAACGGAAGGTGGAGGAGCGCAAGGTCTCTAACATCCACCAGCTCCGTGATGTCATCATGAAGGAGTGGAAGAGGAATCCAGTGGAAACCTGTGAAGCTCTGGTGAACTCCATGCCCAAGAGGGTTAAGGCAGTGCTGGAAAATAATGGTGGCCACACAAAATATTGACACTTTTGGCCTAATTTGGACATTTTCACTTAGGGGTGTATTCACTTGTGTGGCCAGCGGTTTAGACATTAATGGCTATGTGTTGAGTTATTTTGAGGGGACAGCAAATTTACACTGTTATACAAGCTGTACATTCACTACTTTACATTGTAGCAAAGTGTCATTTCTTCAGTGTTGTCACATGAAAAGATATAATCAAATATTTACAAAAATGTGAGGGGCGTACTCACTTCTGTGAGATACTGTACATTGTCTCAATGGTCATGAATATTAAAACTACTGAACCGTAGCTGCTCGTCTGTGGTTTGTAGGTTCCCAAGTCAACTGCTCCGTTCATGAATCCAAAGCTGGTTCCTCCATGAAACATGTAGAAATTGATGGAGATGCCACGATCCAGAAGCTCTCGCACTATGGAAATCATTTCTGTCATAACAAAAGACATGTGGACACAATACATGTCAAAGCATGTTTTTTTATGGTTTCTTAATGTTGCTTTAATTCTATTTTATGTTTTGTATGAGCTTTATTTTTCTGTATAGCATTTTGGTCCACTTCGGTGTTTTTAAAGTGCTTTATAAATAAAGATTGATTTATTGATTGATTGATTGATTGATTGAAAGCAGAGATAATTTATCAGATATTAGAATATATACTGACAAGAGGAAAAGAATCATGCAAGGCAAATGTATTATTTTTCATACATTCATATAGTATGGTATTGTTTCATGCAGAAAGTAAGCTTAGATACAAATTGTCCATTCTAGCTGGTCTGTCCATCTGTGTCAATGTCCACATGCTCACTTTGAGGCATGATGAGGTGTAACCCCCCCGGGTCCGCACCATCACACCGAGCGGGTCTCGAACCCGGGATGCCGGCGTGGGAGGCGGGCGCTCTACCAAGGAGGCTAAAGGCTACAGCCTCTAGCGTCAGTCGCTAGAGCACCTCTTTTTGAGGTCAGGGGAGTGAGGTTTACACACAGCCCTTACTGGCATACATCCATTACACACAGCCCTTACTGGCATACATCCATTACACTCACCCCCCTAAACCTCACTCCCATCAGGGTCACGGCACCAATGTTACACCCCCTACCGGGTCCATACCACCACAACTCGTTTGTGTTTCGAGCTGGTCTCAAACCCGGGATTCTGGTGCGGGAGACGGGCGCTCTACCAACAGAGGCTACAGCCTCTAGCGTCAGTCGCTAGAGCGCCTCTTTTTGAGGTCAGGGGAGTGAGGTTTACACACCGCCCTTACTGGCATACATCCGTTACAGAGGCATATTCTTTACCTTGTGCAGAGAAAACATGATGAGGTTCCCCCCAGACATCAAACCAGCCCGACCAATATTCCATCACCATCAGTGGCTTCTGTGGCTGCAGCAAAAAAAAATAAAGTTCAAATCTCTTTTGTGCTGTCTATATTTTGTAGGCTGCTTTTATGTATAGTTTATTTTACAAACAAGTACTAAGGATTTTCTGGTTTTAAGTCATAGTTCTTAATAATACTTCATCTTCAGAAAGTACAGTATAAGAGCTGCTGGATATATAGCAGATTTAGTAGATATTTGCGCTAAAAATACAGCTGTTGGTATTTTAACACTGTGGTCATTTAAGTAAATTGTTATATACAATTGTATTCTTTACTGACCTGCAATTCTGCTAAATGATGTACATCACCGAACGCAAGTTTCTGTAGGTTCACTGTCTGCAAGACTTTTAAAGGAGATGACAATCAGATTTAATCTGTGGTAGAAGAACTTTACTTACTACACTAATGTTCAAAGGTTTGAGATTAGTAATATATATATATATTTATATAATGTAATACTTTCTTTTTATCAAAGAATACTAGAAAACTGTATAATCTTTTACACAACTGTTTTCAACAGTAACAATAATAAGAAATGTTTTCTGAGCACCAAATCAGCATGTTAAACATTTCAATATATTAACATTTCTGAAGAATTGCGTGACTCAAGACTGAGGTAATGGCTGCTAAGAATAAATTAAACTTAAACCTAAAATGTTACATTTTAAAATATATTAAATTAGAAAACAGTTATTCTAAATTGTAATAATATTTCACGATATTACTGTTTTACTGTATTTTTGATCAAATAATGCAGCCTGAGTCAGCAGAAGAGACTTCTTACAAAAACGTTAAAAAAAAAATCTTAGCATTTTTGAACAGTACAGTAAACAATGAAATTATTTCACTTGTGAAAAATACTGTTGAGTTAGTATCACATTATTATCAAGCAGTGGGGGCACTAAATAAATGATTGGATATATAAATACTACTGTACCTCCATCTACCCCTCCACACTTCAACCCATCATGGTTGTCTGATGTGAGGAGGAGCTCTGAGACTCCCCGGGACAGTAACGCCTGTTGATTTTGAGAACAAACTCTGTAGGTTTACGAGAACTGGCTCACCATAATGCAGAGTCAATGACAATTATTTAATTTCATTCCATACCTCTTTGATGAATGACATGTATTGCTCATCCTTTGCATATGAACCATATTCATTCTCTACTTGAACAGCAATAATAGGGCCTCCATTCTTATACTGCAGGGAAAGCAGTGGAGACAAATTCAAGACCAAAACCAACCAAATATATCTAAAACAAAACAAAAAATATAACACATATCTGACCTGGAGGGGTGTGACTCTCGGAATGAGTTTATCAAAGTACGAGTTCACAGCGGTTGTGAAACCAGAGTAAGTCGTTCTTAATTTCATTTTCTTATCCTGCAGCAGCCAGCTGATTAAAGAAGGTAAGAAAAATACATATACAATAATGAATGTTTTATTTAAATATGTTTTATTAATATTAAAGACTAAAGAAAACAAACAAATATGCATTTTCATAACAGGTGAAACACTAACCTTGGTAACCCACCCAAATCCCACTCGGCACATATGTACGGCCCCGGACGCAGAATCACCCAAAGGCCTAATTCCCCCGCTAGACGAACGTATGCCAAGCATCATTCTCGCTATAATTCAATAAATTAACCACATTTTTTTAAGATGGACTGTGATATGAAATGTTTAATTCTAGAGGCAAACTTCACTGTGGTTCATA